>CM062293.1:517010830-517588927 GCA_031216915.1 Pictodentalium vernedei
CAGTACAACTCCAATAAACTAAGTAAACTGCTGCTCCTGTCCTGACAAGATCAGAATCTGACAATTTCTAGAAAGCTATCAATGAGAGCTTTCCATTAAATGATGTTAGCTTCTGGTCTTATCAGTGTAGGAAGAGAAAAAAGGATAAGATACATAATTTTGGATTATCCTACACAACTTATTTTGACTTTTCTGTAAACCATTTTAACTCTCCCTTGATTTTTGCATCATCAGTCTTCTGAATTCACAGGCATCTGTACCTATCAACTTCAATCTGATAACAGTTTTTTTTTATAAGTAACATGAACAGTGTTTGTATTCTGTTTCAGTCATGTCAGCTTAGATGACAATAATTGTTGTTTATCTTTTAAGATTTGACAAATATTGGAGGAGAGTGTGTTTGACTGTAACACTTTACCTATCCAAAGCTATTATGAAAAGAGAATACTGTCTGAGAGAATTGTAATTTTCAAAATATTTAACCTTCTTTTACTGATTTTTTAGCTGCGACTAGCAGCTCTATAAGTGGCAATGTCGGTCTGTCGGTCGGTCTGTTGGTCGGTCTGTCGGTCGGTCGGGTCGGTCGGTCTGTGACCAACGAGTTTCAAAACTCAATAACTTTTGAAATACTTGATGGAATGACTTTATATTTGGCATGTAAGTGTATCTTATTGATGTCTAGCCACTGTTCAATGCCTGTGTTGTTCCAAATATTTTTCTTGGAGTTATGGCCCTTGATGAACTTAGAATTTTGTGAGATTGCACCACCCGTCGCAGCTACGGCGTCGATGTCGTGATTTTTTTTTGTTGAAACAGAATTCATAAATGTGTGCATTTTCAAGAAAATCTTCTTTGAAACTACAAGGCCAAATGGTTTGAAAACTTAGTGTGACTGATGACTGTAACTCCCTCTACCAATGATCCTCATTTTAATCTTCATCAGGTTGCAATTATGACTGCAATTGTGGCTTATAGTTACTATAGAAATCCTATGGGAAATCACATTTTTATCATCTTCACTGAAAGTACTGAGCCAATTTGAACCAGACTTGGCAGGCATTGTCTATGAGAGGTTCTCTACAACTGTTACTCATTTTATTCCTGTTTCGTGAAAAAACGTGGTCGCCAGAAGCATTCTTTGATTCTGATTAGTCAATTTTGAAAACTCTTCTCCTCTGAAACCACTGGGCCAAATGTTTTGATATTTTGCATGGTTGATAACTGGGACACCCTCCACGACATTCCTCATTTTAATTTTGATCGTATTGCAAACATGTCCACAATTGCAGTTTATAGTTACTATAGAAAAAAAACCTATGGGAAATCACATTTTCATCTTCTCTCTGTGCCGATGGAACCAAAACTTGGCAAGAATGGTCTACAGGAGGCCCTCTACAAATGATCCTCTTTTTGTTCCTGTTGGTTGGAAAATATGGCCACCAGAGACATTCTATGATTCTGTTTGATGGATTCAAATGTTTTGAAACTTCATGTGATTGAAGACTGGGACACCTTCTACCAATGATCCTCATGTAATGTTGATGTAATGTTGCAAACATGGCCACAATTGCAGCTCTTTGTTACCATGGAAAGCCTATGGGAAATCACAGTTTTTTATGTAGATCCAGGTACCTACCCATTTACAGGCTCTGTAGAGCCTCTAATTGGACTTTGTTAACCCCTAAATATAGTTTATCATAAAGTGGGGGCATGGACCCATTTGTGGCCTTCTATATTGGTGCTATGGTATAATGAAGATAAGTTAAGATATTTATTAATACAGTATCAACAAAGATAAATGACTAGAAACTCATGCTTGGCAGTGGGTGGGGGGGGGGGGGGGGGGGGGGGGATGGGCAGGGGCATAGCCACCATTGGCGTTGCACTTGTTTCCATTTGGTAAACAATATAACAGCTGAATAAAATTGGTTCACTGAGGTAAGTAAACAAAATAGGTACAGAAAGCTACACATAAAACTGAAACAACAAGTTGGAAGAACGACACGATTGACATGTATGCCTGTTGAAAATGTCAGGGCAGCCCAATATTCAAATTTGAATACTGGTGACAATATCAAAAAAAGTATTGTTGAGAATGTGCATTGGCTCATAATCAAGAAATTTAATAGTTCAGTGTTATTAAAAAAAAAATACAGATGAGCTACAGTAAACTTTTTTCCAATTTTATATATAAATATTTTATTCTGCAAAAACAACCAGATCGGCTGCAGTAATTTTTGTTCAGTTCTATAAACCAAAGTTAATTAGTTTACGGCAGCCTAACTGAATGATACAGTTAAAACTAGAAGTCCTGTCATGAACTGTGCGCTTATCTAGGCTTAATTGCATGTAGGAAATGCATGCAATTGGCATATCGAATGGCACCCAAAGCATGGCAGGTTCTCCTTGTTACCCATAGCAAACACAAGCAATGTTCCTGCCTATGGACCTCTGGGTTACCCGGAGGTCCATTGGCTGAAACTTTGCTCGTGCACAGGCCGTATGTGCAGAATTTGATAGCCTTACCATCATCATAACGCGTAGATTAACGTGCAAATCGATGTGCTATTTGTGCGCATTTCAGGACAGGACTTCTAGTTTTAACTGTAATGTTATGAGAATTTGTATATCAACAAACATTCTGACATCAAATCCTTTAACTGGTAAACAAAATTGTATCAGTGTTAGGCTAAACATTTCTCAGGTTACTTCGGTCATCCCATTTCATATCAATATTGAAAAGTGTATATGTTTTCCTCACAAGACAAGACACACAGTCTAAGGGGGTGTGGTGGCTCAGTAGGTAGAGGTGCAGGCTACAAGCCGAGAGGTCCTCAGTTTGAATGCCACATGCGGCAACCACGTTGCGTTGTGTCCTTGGACAAGACAATTCACCCCATTGCCCACGTGGCATTGTGTACTAAGGCATACTGACAGTTGCTCACTGTTGCTCAGTGGTTCTGTCTGAGTACTCCGGCTCCCTCCACCCGTATAAAACTGTCGTGATCATGATTGACCATTGTGCAGAAATATCTGACCTTAAACACCAATCAATAATTAAACAAATAAATAAATACACACCAGTTACATTTTCATTTCTGCTGCATTTACAACTAAAGGTTGAATAGGCTTGTACTGTAGCATGGGCTGTCCCTATCTGTCCCCACGGTTCTGCTGCATGAGAAGAGTCTGAATATTTTTAAATGCAGTGGGTCCCACTCAATTGGATATTGTTGAATGAAATAACCCTCTTAATTGCATATAATTTTCAAACACTAAACCATTTACATTCCTTCAATACAAATTTTCCCTGTAAATTGCAGATGGGTTGTAAAGTAAATCCCTGTTAACCCTTTAGCAATGTAATGATCAAAACCAGCCAGAGCTATTCACAAAAATCGTCAATTAATTTTCATTATTTTTTAATTTTTTGTCTCAAAAACATAGGTTATGACCACTCTTTGGAATGAGCCCGTCAAGCTCATTCCAAAGAGGGATCATAACCTATGTTTTTTGAGACAAAAAATGAAGAAAGTTACTTATTCAAGAATTTTGTTTGCAAGTGTTGTCTGCCTTTCATGCTAGGTAAAGGGTTAATTGAATAAAATGTCTTGCAATCTACCAAAGAATCCACTTGCAAGTAATGTTGTACACAATCATGGTCTGAGTCATCATTGCCTCAGTTCATCTGTTGCAATTAAACTGAGTCTTTAAGGGCAAAAAATAGTCACAAATGAAAATACAGATACATGTAATTTGTTTCACTTTTTTATTTTTTATTTCATCAAATATATTCACCCTCTCATCTACAGTACGTGGAGAGTGGATTGTAACTAAAACAGCCACGGAGTGGAGTATCACCCAAAGTATCACTTTCAAATTCTGTACACATGGGCAACAAACACAAGCAAAGTTTCAGCCAATGGACCTCCGGGTTTAACCCGGAGGTCCATTGGCTGGAACTTTGCTTGCGATAGTTATGCTTTGCAACAAATTGCAATTATTGCTTAGATGGAATCTCCACTCTGCGGGTGATTTAATGATAATACACTCTCCACATACTGTATAGCAATACACTTCATATTGTAGGTCCTTCTTAAACATTTGCAGGTCTTAAACTGGAAAGCGGAATAAAAAAATGGATACAGAAAAAACAAGAAATAAAAAATAGGTTTCTCGATAGTTCTTGTTGGAACCCGAAAGTAAGTTCCGCGGGGTTCCCAGACATCAAATACACGGAACCTGTTTTCAGGTTCTGTGAATTTCTGAAATATGCATGCCTGTTTTTCTTTTCTACAAAGGTTTCAAGACACATATTTATCATTGACATTTGATCGGAGGTGATAGCACTTGTTATATGTTGTCCCATTCCACTCCACTTGCCACATTTGATGTAATTACCAATATGTGGCTTAAAATCACTGAAAGGAATTTTAAAATCACTGATAGGCTTGTTATCCAAAACAAAGTTTGCCGGGGGATAGAGAAATGGGTTCCATCCGTCCATCCATTTGTCCACACGCACACACAAATGACTACGAGTACTTATGTGGCTACAAGTTAGTAAAACAGGATACTTATGTGGTTAAAGTCTGTTACGTGGCTAGCCACATAACAGAATCTCTTATTGTGGGTGGGGGTGGGGGGTTTGGATAAATGTAGAGTAGGGTTAGGGTATTCCAAGGTGGGGGTTTAGAGGTGGGGTGGGATGGGGGTCAGTGAAGGGGTGTTAGAGTTATGTGGCTAGGGTTAGTTAGTTGTTAGCTTAGGGTTAGGGTGGGTAGGGTTAGGGTCAGTAAAGGTCAGGGTTAGCTGACCCCCCCAAAATTTTCCCCCCAAAAACTTGTTTTATTATGTTGGACATGTGTTTTAGGTTAGTCACCTAACATGTCCATAAAATAGCCACATAAGTAGCCATTTGTAAGAACTTCCATCCATCTGTCCATCCATCCATCTGTCCATCCAACGGTAACAAATTTGGACCTTCATATCTCAGTCAGTGGATTTGGATTTAAATGATTTTTGGTATGCTGATAGACCACCATGGGGAAAGAATATTCACAAGTAACAGGTTTTGTCCATTTTTTGTTTTTAGAGTTATGGGCCTTTTTCCACTTTTTTTCAACTCAAAAACCCTGGCTGGGGATACCGAGCTCGTTCCAACGAGGGGTCATAACCTATGTTTTTGAGACAAAAAATGAAAATATTTTGAAAATTAATTGGCGATTTTTGAGAATAGCGCTGGCCGGTTTTGGCCGTTACGTTGGGTAAAGGGTTAAAAAGTAAATAGTTTACATGTACAGTACATGGAGAGTGGATTTAACTAAAACACCCACAGAGTGGAGTATCACCCAAAGTATCACTTTCAAATTCTGTACACATGGGCAACAAACACAAGCAAAGTTTCATCCAGTGGACCTCTCGGTTTAACCCGGAGGTCCATTGGCTGGAAGTTTGCTTGTGATAGTTATGCTTTGAAACAAATTTGCAATTATTGCTCGGGTGGAATCTCCACTCTGTGGGTGATTTAATGATAATACACTCTCCACATACGGTATGTCTGATATTTTACCCAAGTTAATAAAATTGATAAATTTGTCCCGTGAGTGCATCAAGGCTTTGCAATGCTTTAGCATTGCAAAGTCTTGTTGCACTCAAGGAATGAAATACACCACCCTCCATGCTATTCTGTAGATTATGAGGCCTGAAACATAAAACAAACCGAGAGCACAAACTTTTGATGGCAAAGAAATAATTTAAAAAATAAAATAAAAAAACGTTCGCCCTCTTGCAAGTTGACAGAAAATCGCCTGAGAAACAGAAGATCTACTTTGTGGGGTCAATTCAACTTCCGTTTCTGTACATTTTCAATGTGTTCAAGAGCTACAGTACGTGGAGAGTGGATTGTAACTAAATCACATGCAGAGTGGAGTTATCACCCAAGCTATAACTTTCAAATTTTGTTCATATCGACGTAAAACACAAGCAATGTTTCAGCCAATGGACCTCTGGTCCATTGGCTGAAACTTTGCTGGTGCTGGTTGTGCTTTGCCACAAATTTGCAATTATTGTGCGGGTGAAATCTCCACTCTGTGGGTGATTTTGTGATAATACACTCTCCACGTACTGTATTTGCAAAGCTTTAACTTCAGCTGTGAAAATGGAACTTTTGTTTGGTATTCTGATTGAGGTGATCTGATTATCAGTAACAACAGCTGATGACATTTTGTCATTGCCTTTAGATCCATCTGTACAGATCTGTTTATATGCTGTATATGTAGACTTTATTTCAACATATTTTTGTTTGAAGTGCACAGAATTTGTCTCTGGCTTTTTAGAAGAAGCAAGGTCCAAAATAACAGTACAGTTAAAACTAGAAGTCCTGTCCTGAAATGTGCACAAATAGCACGTTGATTTGCGTGTTAATCTACACATTATGACGATGGTAAGGCTATCAAATTCTGCACATACGGCCTGTGCACAAGAAAAGTTTCAGTCATTGGCCCTCCGGGTAACCCGGAGGTCCATTGGCAGGAACATTGCTTGTGTTTGCTATGGGTAACAAGGAGAACCTGTCATGCTTTGGGTGCCATTCGATATGGCAATTGCGCTCAATTCCTACGCACAATTAAGCTCAGATAAGCACACAGTTCTTGACAGGACTTCTGGTTTTAACTGTAGGTTTTCTAAGATACCATTGAGGAATGTGGTTGATAGCTCTCTTTTATCAACTCACAATTCAAGTGTGACGGACTCCATATGGGGTGTAATTCTAATTCTAAATGGTGGAATATGTTTCTGGTGTCTGGTAAAAAATTCAACATTTTGAGGGTCAGAGACACAATTACAGTAAAACCTGTCTTGAGAGACCACTGTCTTGAGAGACCACCTGTCTTGAGAGACCACATCTGCCAGGCACCGATTGGTTTTACTCTACAATGGACCTGCTATGGGAGACCACCTGTCTTGAGAGACCACTGTGACCGAAAGGAATGTTTTTGCACGCCGAAGGCGTGCAGGGACGGTATGGGGAACAAGCCCCTTTCGACCCACCACTGTGGCCTGGTACCAACTTGTATTTTTATGCCATAATGGACCTGTCTTGAGAGACCGCCCCTTTGAAGACTGAAACCATGACAAAAAACTTTTTACCTGTTCTGGAATTGGAAAATCCATTGTGGTTATACTGACATAATTAAAAGCTCTTAATTGGGTTTCAATTGCTAACTCATTAAAGATTGAGATGTTCTTATAAGACCCCTGTGAAAAGATTGCGATTATTGCTGAATAAACAATTTCATACATACCTGAAATGTTACAGATAGGAATAAAAATAAATTTGTGTTGAAAATCTTTTTGTAACAAATTGAAATGGACTGTTATAAAAATTATAAAAATAAATTAGTGTTGAAGATTGAAGATTTTCAACACTAATTTATTTTTATAATTTTTATACAGTCCATTTCAATTTCTTACAATAACTTCATAAAAAAGAACAACTACAAAGTAATTACAAAAATCTATTCTTCTCCATTTCTAAATTTCGTGGTTGGTTATTCACTGACTTGAGAAAAGCTGAAACCTGTTATGAGAGACCACCTGTCTTGAGAGACCACTTTCGTGTGGCCCAAAGGGCGGTCTCTCAAGACAGGTTCTACTGTATCTGCACTGCAGGGTTGGATGGATTAGCCAACAGTTTAGAAACATATTGGAGTGACAGTTTAATTTTAAATTCTTCGCATAGGAAGTAGTATTTCTTGAATAGATGGATGAGTACATGTACTGAAATCATTCCTTAGTAGAGATTATTTATTTATTTATTGGTGTTTTAAGCTCATATACTTATGCACAATGGCTAATCACAACCGTGACAGTTTTATGGGTGGAGGAAGCTGGAGTACCCGGTGAGAACCACCGAGCAACATCGAGCAGCTGCCAGCTCTCCAACATTGTAACTCCGCTCTGCAGCAAAGGCAGAGTTTGATCGGTTGAAGACTTGCGTACCATCAACGTGCAGAACGCCTTAGTACATGGCGTCATTGTGCCCCCATGTGGATAATCGTGGTTAAGTGCCTTGCCCAAGAACACAAATTGGGAGTCCAATTTGAATGCTCAAATGGTCACCCATCCAATGAGTAACCGGGCTCGATGTTGCTTAACTTCGGTGATCTGACAAGAACTGGTTACCACAACGACATTGTGCCCACCCCAGTAGAGATGGGCAAAATACTGAACTGATTCTGAACCAACCTTTGAATCTTAAAACCTTCTGTATTTTCAAATTTTCCGAAATTTGTTATAAGGCCTTCTTGATAGTGATTAACCTGATAAGGATTTGCACCCATCATCTGCATGCCGATTAGTTGAGTGGACAATCGGCCGATTGTGAGTGCCGTTGTCAGATGTCACAACCAAAAGGATTAGGAGATTCAAAAACACATAGAATAGGGTTAATTTTACTGTACAGTCAGGTTGATATGTTCATTGATCTGAAGAGCGAGTCACTGTGTGTATCAAAATATAAGTACAACGTCAGTGGAAACATGTTAACAGCGCAATGTCTTTGAGCAGTGTGAAAATAGGTGACTTTCGCTCATATTATTTTTAAATTCCACCTCCGTTTAAATTTAGTTTCAAGATGAATTTGAATAAAATATATCAAAGGGCTATTAACCCTTTACCTAACGTAACGGCCAAAACCGGCCAGCGCTATTTTAAAAAATCGCCAATTAATTTTCATTATTTTTTTCATTTTTTGTCTCAAAAACATAGGTTATGACCCCTCGTTGGAACGAGCTCGTCGAGCTCGTTCCAACGAGGGGTCATAACCTATGTTTTTGAGACAAAAAATGAAAAAAATTAGTTATTCAAAAATTATTTTTGCAAGTGTCGTCTGCTTTTCAGGTTAGGTAAAGGGTTAAATAATTATTTAATTACTGATTTATGTTCTTACTTGAATTTTAGGTTCAAAACCCACGTTGATATAAAGGTCAAAACAAAAGTAGGTCCCGTTTTGTACACAGTAATTCAGATTGCGTTCATTGTGGGCCAGAAATCAACGACTGAAAATATATTCATAACAGCTGTGTTTTCAAATAGCTTTTAACACTATAATTCACTCCATTTCGTAGATTCGTATTCACGCGTCTAGTGCCGGAAAATCCTGAATGGAAAAATACAATATTTCACAAATGATAACCAATCCCAGAAGCCCATGCACAAAATGGCCATACACTCATTTTAGATTGTTTACATAAATAAGTAAAATGCATAGCATACTGAAGTTATACTGTGATTGAAAAAAATTGGCTGTTGTGCGTATTCTATTTTCACTTGTTATTGCCCACTTTGTGTTGACAGTAAATAAAGAAGAATTGGGTAAGGCCTAAAAAAATTAAAAATCTGTTTCTCAGGCCCTCCCGCATGGTCCTTTTGGCTGCCGCATGCTCTCTTTTTATAACCAATGTGAACTTGAAAAAAAATAAAAATTAAATGGTTTATGTCTGATATTTTACCAAACGTTAAAAAATTCATAAATTTGTCCCTTGAGTGCAAGAAGGCTTTGCAATGCTTTAGCAAGGGACGAAATACACCACCGCCCATGCTATTCCATTGATTATGAGGCCGAAAACATAAACCAAGAACATGAACTTTTGATGGCAAAGAAATAATTACAGAAATAAAAAAAACAGCTTGCGCACATGCAATTTTACAAATAATGGCCTGAGAAACAGAAGATCTACTTTGTGTGGCCTAACTAGATTGTTTATAAATGAGCTGACAGCAATATCAAATGATGAAACAATAATTCATAGTACTGGAGGGGTACTGTCAGTGTTTGTATAAGTTATACAGGGAGTGGGATATTATAATCGACCTATGATTGTTTCAATACTACTGCCACTCATGGTGGCAACTTATGAAGCTTGTTACTGCTTGTGTGAAGGTTGTGAATGAAATGTAAATATGAACAATTTTCATCCCATGGTGTTCCATACAGTTATAACTAGAAGTCCTGTCATGAAATATGCACACAAATAGCACGTTGAATTCTGCGCGTTATGACTATAGTAAGGCTATCAAATTATGTACATATTGCCTGTGCACAAGCAATGTTTCTGCCAATGGACCTCCGGGTAACCCGGAGGTCCATTGGCAGAAACATTGCCTGTGTTTGCTATGATAATGAGTAATCAGGAGAACCTGCCGTGCTTTGGATGTCATTCGATATGGCAATTGCGCGCAATTCCTACGCGCAATTAAGCCTAGATAAGCGCACAAATAGCACGTTGATCTGCGCATTAATCTACGTGTTATGACCATAGTAAGGCTATCAAATTGCGCACATATGGCCTGTGCACAAGCAATGTTTCAGCCAATGGACCTCCGGGTTACCCGGAGGTCCATTGGCCGTAACATTGCATGAGTTTGCTATGAGTAACCAGGAGAACCTGCCATGCTTTGGATGCCATTTGATATGGCAATTGCGCGCAATTCCTATGCGCAATTAAGCCTAGATAAGCGTGCATTTCGTGACAGGACTTCTAATTTTAACTGTATAACCATCGGTACGAACCGATGTTCAACTTCAAACAGTTCTACGGATGGTCAACTGATGGCTTACAATCGGGCAATGTCAGATGCACTTAACATCAGTTAATCACTACTTGAAGGCTGATGACAATTGAAATTTTAATTTTCATGAAAGAAGTGACTGATTTTCTTTTCAGTTTTGTTAACCCTTGATGGTTTGAGCAGTTGTCCTGAGTTCCCACTTGACTACGTCCTGTACATGTCCAGTTGCAGTTCAGCAGTGATTTATAGTCAAGTCTTGACTGCCTGTTAAGGCAGCCAAGACTTGACTATAATTCATTGTCTGGGTGATTTGTCTGTCAGCCAGGCCTCCTAATATCATGTTACAGGCCTGGCATTTTCAGGAGAGCGATTTATTTGCTCACCTACTGTTCGCCTTAAAAAATTAAGGCGGGCGAAAACTAGCCCTTCTGGCCTTAGAAAGTAATAATGATTAGGCCCCACAAAGTAGATCTTCTGTTTCTCAGGCCATTATTTGTAAAATTGCATGCGAGCAAGCGGTTTTTTTTAGCTCACCTGACTTTCAGTCAGGAGAGCTATAGGGAGAGCTATAGTGATCACTCACCGTCCGTCGTCTGTCGTCTGTCGTCCGGCGTCCGTCGTCCGTGAACATGGTGTTTGCGTCTTCTCCTCCCAAACCGCTGAACAAATTTAATTGATATTTGAGATAATAGTTTGTTATGACATCGCAATTTGATTTTGTTCAAATCATGTTGCCCCGCCCGTGGGTAGGGCCACACCCAAAAAGTGTGCTGAAATCTTAAAAAATCTTCTTCTCATGAACCAGCAGTAGCAGAGACTTGATATTTGGTGTGCAGCTTCCTTTTGAGGTGTAGACTCAGATTTGTTCAAAAGAAGTTTGTGGGGCTATACTTGGCGTCGTTATGGGAGGGGCAAAATTTTTGGCCCCGCCCAAAATTTCTATTTTCCAAACCGAGAGGCTGATTTGAACCAAATTTTATGTGAGGGTTTATTGGGTCGTAAGTACCTAATTTATGCTGATTTTTTTTCCTGTAGCCCCTTGGGAACCGCAGGAGCTAAAAATAGAAAAAAATTAAAACGCCCATATCTCCAAAACTGCACAGCACAGAGAATTTTTATTTGGTGTGAAGCTTCCTTAGGACCAACAGAAAGAATTGGTAAAAAAAAATTGCCATCGGTTTTATCATAGGGTACAGTTTCGGGACATTGAGTCAGCACTTTTTAACACTGTAGGCAATGGGAAACACATTAAAAAATCTTTTTCTCCAGATCCAGCAGGCAGAATCTTTTGATATTTGGTATGCAACATTGGAGGGTGGATCTGATTCAAGTTTGTTCAAATCGGCCCCCTGGGTTCATATTTGGGCTCAGTATAGGAGCCCGATTTCAAACTTAGTGCATTTCAGGCAAATTTCTTAAAAAATCTTCTTCTCCAGATCCAGCAGGCAGAATCTTTTGATATTTGGTATGCAACATTGTGGGGTGGATCTGATTCAAGTTTGTTCAAATCGGCCCCCTGGGTTTATATTTGGGCTCAGTATAGGAGCCCAAATTTGAACTTAGTGCATTTCAGGCAAATTTCTTTGAAAATCTTCTTCTCCAGATCCAGCAGGCAGAATCTTTTCATATTTGGTATGCAACATTGTGGGGTGGATCTGATTCAAGTTTGTTCAAATCGGCCCCTTGGGTGTATATTTGGGCTCAGTATAGGAGCCCAAATTTGAACTTAGTGCATTTCAGGCAAATTTCTTTGAAAATCTTCTTCTCAAGATCCAGCAGGCAGAATCTTTTGATATTGGGTATGCAACATTGTGGGGTGGATCTGATTCAAGTTTGTTCAAATCAGCCCCTTGGGTTTATATTTGGGCTCAGTATAGGAGCCCAAATTTGAACTTAGTGCATTTCAGGCAAATTTCTTAAAAAATCTTCTTCTCCAGATCCAGCAGACAGAATCTTTTGATATTTGGTATGCAACATTGTGGGGTGGATCTGATTCTATTTTGTTCAAATCGGCTCCCTAGATTCATATTTGGGCTCACTATAGAAGCTCGAATTCAAACTTAGTGCATTTCAGGCAAATTTCTTCAAAAATCTTCTTCTCCAGATCCTGCAGGCAGAATCTTTTGATATTTGGTATGCAACATTGTGGGGTGGATCTGATTCCAGTTTGTTCAAATCGGCCACCTGGATTCATATTTGGGCTCACTATAGAAGCCCAAATTCGAACTTAGTGCATATCAGACAAATTTCTTTGAAAATCTTCTTCTCAAGATCCAGCAGGCAGAATCTTGTGATATTTGGTATGCAGCATCCTTAGGGGGGTGAGATTCAAGTTTGTTCATGCCATGTCCCTAGGTCCATATTTGGGCTCACTGTGGGAGCTTGAATTGTAACTTTGTTCGAAATGAGGAATTTTCTTAAAAAATCTTCTTCTTCAGATCCAGCAGTCGGAATGGTTTGATATGTGGTGAGTAGCATCCTTGGGGGGGAGGGGGGATTCAAGTGTGTTAAAGCCAAGTCCATGGGTCCATATTTGGGCTCCCCGTGGGAGCCCAAATTATAACTTAGTCAATATGAGGAATTTTTCTTTAAAAATCTTCTTCTTCAGATTCAGCAGTTGGAATGTTTTGATATTTGGCATGGAGCAACCTTAGGGGGCTGAGATTCAAGTTTGTTCAAGCCAAGTCCCTTGGTTCATATTTGGGCTCACTATGGGAGCCTGAATGACAACTTAGTTCAAAATGAGGAATTTTCTTTAAAAATCTTCAGATCCAGCAGATGAATGCTTTTGATATTTTTTATGCAGCATCCTTAGGGGGGTAAGATTCAAGTTTGTTCAAGCCATGTCCCTAGGTCCATATTTGGGCTGATTGTGGGAGCTCGAATTGTAACTTGGTTCAAAATGAGGAATTTTCTTTAAAAATCTTCTTCTTCAGATACAGCAGTCGGAATGTTTTGATATTTGGTGTGCAGAATCCTTAGGGGTGTGAGATTCAGGTTTGTTAAAGCCAAGTCCCTGGGTTCATATATTGGCTCCCTGTGGGAGCCCGAATTATGACTTAGTTCAGTATGAGGAATATTCTTTAAAAATCATTTTTTTAGATCCACAGGTCAGAATATTTGGATATTTGGTTTCAGCTTTTCTTAGGAGGAGCAGATGCAACTTGTGGAAATCAATTCTCTGGGTTGATATTTAGGCTACCATGTCAGGTGAGCGCCCTCAGCCCCCCTGGGGCCTCTTGTATTAGCTCAACTTTGGCGAAGCCAAGTTTGAGCTTTTGTCATGGCCCGTCGTCCGTCTGTCTGTCTGGCCGTCTGCCCGTCTGTCCGTACATCAACAATTGGATACAGCTCGGGCTAGAGGCCGTATTTATGAACCGATCTTTACGAAACTTCTTGGGTACCTTTGTTATGACTGTGGGACGAGAACAAGTGTTTTTGGGTGCGGTCCGAAATTTAAGATGGCTGCCAGCCGCCATTTTGTACCGACGATGCAGAAATCTGTTTTTTGTACAGAACTTCCATATAAAAGCTTTGATTTGAATAATTTTTTGTATGAATGTTTAGTACCATGGGATACATCACATATAATACGGGTTTTTTTCTTGTGCGTAAATTGTGCAAATCAGACTAATTTTGATGTTTTTTGGTGTTACTTTGAGCACTGTAAGTGCAAATGCCAATATGGCTTTGGCTAGAGGCCGTATTTATGAACCGATTTTTACGAAACTTCTTGGGTACCTTTGGTATCACCGTGGGACGAGAAAGAGTTTTTTGGGGTCCAGTCCGAAATTCAAGATGGCAGCCATTTTGTACAAAATTAGGTGCTATCAGATTTTTGCACAGAACTGCCATATGAAAGCGCTGATTTGAATAATTTTTTGTGTGAATGTTTAGTACCATAGAATACATCACATATAATACAGGTTTTTTTCTCGTGCAGAAATTATGCAAATTAGATATCTAGAACTTTGATTTTTTCAGTGCGACTTACACACAGTAAGTACACATGTCAATACGGCTCGGGCTAGAGTCTGATTTATGAACTGATCTTCACGAAATGTCTTGGGTACCTTTGTTATCACCTTGGGACGAGAACGAGTGTTTCTAGGTGCGGTCTAAAATTCAAGATGTCTGCCAGTGGCCATTTTGTACCCAAATTAGGTCTAATCGTTTTTTTGTACACAACTTCTATGCGGCTCAGACTAGAGGCCATATTTATGAACCAATCTTTACGAAACTTCTTGGGTTCTTTTGTTATCACTGTGGGATGAGAGCGAGTGTTTTTGGGTGTGGTCTGAAATTCAAGATGGCCACCAGCAGCCATTTTGTACCAAAATTAGTGCAGTCAGTCTTTTGTACAGAACTTCTGAGTGAAAGTTCTGATTTGAATGAATTTTTAGTAACATGGAATACATCACATATTGTAAGAGGTTTTTTTTCGTGCAGAAATTATGCAAATTAGATGAACTTTGATTTATTCAGTGCTACTTACACAATGTAAGCACACATGTCAATATGTCTCAGGGTAGAGGCTGTATTTCTGAACCGATCTTCACAAAACTTTTTGGGTACCTTTGTTATCACCTTGGGATGAGAATGAGTGTTTCTGGGTGCGGTCCAAAATTCAATATGGCTGCCAGTGGCCATTTTGTACCGAAATTAGGTCCAATCAGTTTTTTGTCACAACTTCTATACAGCTCGTATTTATGAACTGATCTTCACAAAACTTCTTGGGTACCTTTGTTTTCACCTTGGGACAGGAACGAGTGTGTTTTGGGGTGCCTTTGTTATCACTGTGCTATGAGAACAAATATTTTGGGGTTCAGTCAGACCCACTCTGGGACTCAAAGATTTATTTTCTAGTTTAGCATCTGACTGTCACCCACCTTTACAATACTTTACCTATACATTTGTTACAGGCAACGGTCAGTATTTATGTACAGACCGTTACAATACTTTATATGTACCTTTGTTATCAGGTCATTACCTAGATGTTTGTCGTTGCTGTGTCACATACTATACATGTACATGTCTTTGTCTTGACAAGTTGAGCTACAGTGTCATTGACACTTTCATTTTATTTTTTATTTCTGTAATTATTTCTTTGCCATCAAAAGTTCATGTTTTTTGTTTATGTTTTAGGCAATATAATCTACAGAATAGCATGTGTGGGGAGGGGGGGGGGGGTGTATTTCGTCCCTTGAGAGCAAGAAGGCTTTGCAATGCAAAAGCATTGCAAAGCCATCTTGCACTCAAGGGACAAATTTATCAATTTTTTTAACTTTGGTAAAATATCACACATAAACCATTTAATTTTTATTTTTTTAAGTTTACATTGGTTATAAAAAGAGAGCATGCGGCAGCCAAAAGGACCATGCGGGAGGGCCTGAGAAACATATTATTTTTTTTAGGGCTTAACATAACAGCCTATTCCTAAAAACCCACCTCTTTTCAGATCTCTTCCATGTCAATGGTCTCTGTAAGACAGTCACACTGACTCACCCACACCTCTGGGCCTTGCCGAGGCCCGGGTGTGTGGGAATGGCAATGTAGCCATCTCACAGCGACTACTCTGTTAGCAGCACCAAATAAAATTTCCAAGCCTTCTAAGCGCCATTCATTAATAGTAAAACTTCATTTTGTCATTTTTAGCTTTTGTAAGCTTGAGGAGAGCTGATTTTTAGCCCGCCTGCATTTTTAAGAATGCCAGGCCTGATGTTAAGGATTGCAAAAGCCTGAAATAGGCCTTTAAAGGTTGAGGTGTGCTTGGGACAAGCCTCAAATGTACTGTAGATATGATTTGTGTTGGCAAAAATTGCCAATGTTGTGCTCATTGGCAGTAGCCTTTGTTGCACCACGTTGGAATGATTCAAGGACAACTTATTCTGTATTTTCCTGGTGTGAATTCCCCTTTGGTACTATCGACAAATACTGAACCAATACCACTGTGTACCCTCAAAAAATACCAAAACCGATACCAAAATCAAAAGTTTAGTACTGCCCATCTTTAATTTCCCAATATTTTTTTTTTCATGTTCATGGAAGCACTGGTTTTTGTTGCACTATGATTTTTTCATTTTTATTTTTGATTCAGAATTTTGACTGGCAATGCTTAAAACAGAACGACAAATATGTGTGAAGAGTGCTCTTGGACGAGCTAAAAGAGTTGTGAGGGAGCTGTATCTGAGGGAAGATGTACCTTGTCAGAGTAAATTATGCATGGCTCAATGTCAGACATTATATGGTAAGAATAAGTTTATTTCCGAATATTCAGGATGTGATTTTAAATCCAACTACAGATCTGTTAAGGCTGTTAATTCTCCTCAGATCTATATATAATGCATACATAACTTCGTCAAATTGCCGTCATGCTCGGAAGTTTACTTCCTTCCAAGCGGCTTTCATTTTTGACTAATACTTATTCCGTTACGTTAAGTGCCGTACCAATGTGTATCGCGTCATGGGAACATAAAATTTAGCGTTACGCTGATCCTAATTGTTGAATGGGAATTATAAAATTGATTGTGATACGCATACGTCTTACAGATCGATTTATTATTTGGCAAGTGGCTGCCTAGCTCCTAATCACGAACCCGTCTATAAAATCGCCGATGCATGTCTTCCTTGGGTGGCAACAAGTAAAGATATGTTCCGCATTACACGTTGTTCACTGTTTTTAATTGTAAATTATGGACAAACAAGACCGTATCATATCTTCCTAAGGTGGTAACGAGTGGAGATATATTCCGCATTATCGCGCGCATTTTTTGTTCTCAACCTTAGAATTAGAAGCATTCAATCATTTATCTCAACCTCGCCCTGGTAACAGAGGCAGAAGCGAGTTCGCATGCAGTATTCACACATTCAGCCATTCCTTGACCCGAATTGTTCACACGCGTTGTTCTCCATATTCAAGTGTGTTGCTTGTAAAACCACCGTATCATATCTCCGTTGGGTGGTAAAGATATGTTCCCCATTTCATGTTGTTCCCCGTATCCGAGTCTATTACGTGCAAAATAACCGTATCATATCTTCCTTGGGTGGCAACAAGTAAAGATATGTTCCACGCTTCACTTTGCTTTTTGTATTCAAGTGTAAATTATAAAAAAAAAAAAAAAAAAAAAAAAAAAAAATACCGTATAATATCTTCCTTGGGTGGCAACAAGTAAAGATATGTTCCGCGTTATTACGTAAAAAGCACATATGAATTAGACACTATTTCTAAAACCTCGCCGTGGTAACAGAGGCAGAGGCAAGTAAGTTCGTATACCGTATTCACACATCCAACCACTCCGCACGCCTCCATATCTCCGCCCAGTACCCAAACCGCGTCAATCAGACATCAATACCGCTGATGGAAAATATAATTTTTATACCCTCCTTGCGTAGTAATACCCCCCCCCCCCCCCACCCGATCCTTCCAGGGTGTGTAAATGTCTTGTCCCAACCCACTATTGCAGCATATATATGCCCTCCACCACTGATCTAAGTGCAGTCCCTCCTATAATGTCTACATAGGGCATATATATGCTGCAATAGTGGGTTGGGACAAGACATTTACACACCCTGGAAGGATCGGGTGGGGGGGGGGGGGGTATTACTACGCAAGGAGGGTATAAAAATTATATTTTCCATCAGCGGTATTGATGTCTGATTGACGCGGTTTGGGTACTGGGGCGGAGATATGGAGGCGCGCGGAGTGGTTGGATGTGTGAATACGGTATAAGAACTTACTTGCCTCTGCCTCTGTTACCAGGGCGAGGTTTTAGAAATAGTGTCTAATTCATATTTGCTTTTTACGTAATAACGCGGAACATATCTTTACTTGTTGCCACCCAAGGAAGATATACGGTATTTTTTTTTTTTTTTTTTTTTTTTTTTTCATAATTTACACTTGAATACAAAAAGCAAAGTGAAGCGTGGAACATATCTTTACTTGTTGCCACCCAAGGAAGATATGATACGGTTATTTTGCACGTAATAGACTCGGATACGGGGAACAACATGAAATGGGGAACATATCTTTAACACCCAACGGAGATATGATACGGTGGTTTTACAAGCAACACACTTGAATATGGAGAACAACGCGTGTGAACAATTCGGGTCAAGGAATGGCTGAATGTGTGAATACTGCATGCGAACTCGCTTCTGCCTCTGTTACCAGGGCGAGGTTGAGATAAATGATTGAATGCTTCTAATTCTAAGGTTGAGAACAAAAAATGCGCGCGATAATGCGGAATATATCTCCACTCGTTACCACCTTAGGAAGATATGATATGGTCTTGTTTGTCCATAATTTACAATTAAAAACAGTGAACAACGTGTAATGCGGAACATATCTTTACTTGTTGCCACCCAAGGAAGACATGCATCGGCGATTTTATAGACGGGTTCGTGATTAGGAGCTAGGCAGCCACTTGCCAAATAATAAATCGATCTGTAAGACGTACGCGTATCACGATCAATTTTATAATTCCCATTCAACAATTAGGATCAGCGTGACGCTAAATTTTATGTTCCCATGACGCGATTCACATTGGTACGGCACTTAACGTAACGGAATAAGTATTAGTCAAAAATGAAAGCCGCTTAGAAGGAAGTAAACTTCCGAGCATGACGGCAATTTGACGAAGTTATATAAAATATTTGATGAAGTGTAATGCATACATATATATGTCATTGCATCTCATTTGGGGTTGTTTGCATTACAAGACTGAAATTGTCAAGAGTTGGGAGTGCTTCTCGAAGAATTTCATGTGATAGATATTTTTTCATTAAAAGAAGGAATGCTAGCATGCTTATTGCATTCTGATTTGGCCATAGTTAATTAATTTTTGGTTTAGCATCATTCATTTTATTTTGTTTTTGCCCGAAATAATAACACATTTTCTTTATTATTGGCTCCACAAATGGGTCACCTCCTTTATAGGGCCAGGAGGATACACCATTTTATGTTTCTTCCCCATCCATTGAAATGCTAGATTATTGCCTCATTTTTGCCAGATTGCTATAGAAATCTGGCAACAATGAGAAAATAGTCTGGTGTCATTAAGGGTGATAGCTATGAATAATGGTACATTTTGTTCTAGGCTGTTATGTATATAACCCTGGCCATTGAAAGTTCTACTATCTGACACAACCTACGCTTGCAAGGAAGCAGTGTGTGTAAGTTCAAAATGATAAAATATACATCTTGTGGAAAGGGATATACATGTACAGTGGAGCCCACTTAATTGGATATCTCTTAATTGTATATCCCTGTTAATTGAATATAATTTTCAAACACAAAACCATTTACCATACCTTAAGTACAAATTTTATCTGTTAATTGCATATGGGTTGTAGAGCAAACTCCTGTTAATTGTATATAAATTTTTATAATATGTCGAAAAAATTCCTGTGACACGCACCAAATTCCCCTTATTTATCAACCTTTTTGGCCTCACTACATCCAATACAGGCATTTATTCTATTATATCTTGTTTGACAGAGCTCTATGAGCTCTGTCAAACAAGATATAATAGAATAAATGCTCAGTTTACCTCCAGAACACAGGAAACTGACCAAATTCCTGTTAATTGTATACTCCTGTTAATTGAATAATTTTTACTGGCAAAATGAATATTCAATTAAGAGGATTCTACTGTATTAAGCCATTTGCCCGCGAGGTTATAATTAATAATTAACAATAATCTCATTCCGTATTTTGTTCTGATAACCTGGAATAATGCTAAACTGAAAATTAACTGACCCTGTCCTTTTCAAGAGGTCATGATGAGAAGATTCGATATGATGAAGGTGCGACTTTTCAGGCAATCTGCCATAACAGAGAGTGTGTTACATCACTGTGTTTTATCATCATTTCATCATAACAGTACACTTTATCTTCATTACAAAATAGATCATTGTTCTGGAAGAGTTAACCCTGTACCCCTCGGATTGACCAAAAACTTTACCCTACGTAATGGCACTAAAAAAATCACAATTCACTTTTCCTTATTTTTTTGTTATTTTGTTTCAAAAACATAGCTTATAAGACCTAAAAAAGTTAAAAATCTGTTTCTCAGACCCTCCCACATTGTCTTTTTGGCTGCCGCATACTCTCTTTTTATAACCAATGCAAACTTAAAAAAAAATAAAAAAATAAAAATTAAATGTTTTTTGTCTGATATTTTACCCAAGTTAATAAAAGCATTGCAAAGCCTTGTTGCACTCAAGGAACAACATACACCACCACCTATGCTATTCTGTAGATTATGAGGCCTAAAACATAAAACAATCTGATGCGTGCACTATTAGTGCCTTACAGGAACTCACCACAAATCATTTGATGCAATTACAATGCTGAGTGAAAATGCCGCAAGAGGCTATTTTGTATCAGCTTTTTTATAACATTAGATTTCTGTAATCTGTGGCAAGTGTGACTTATCATGGCCCCCGATCTCCGAGGGAGGATTCGGATGGTATCTAGTGAAGACCTCCATCTGTCCATCCATTTGTCTATCTGTCCATCTGTCTGTCTGTCTATACAGAGAATTTGGATTGTAATTTCAAAGCTATTGGTCAGATTTGGATATCCTTTGGTATGCTGATAGACCCACATGGAGGAATGGATATGCATAAGGAACGAGTTCTGTCCAATAATTTTTTCCAGAGTTATGGCTCTTTTTCACTCTTTCAACTTAGAAAATTTTTCTATTTTTACTCTTTCGATTTAGAAAAGGTTTCTGTCCCACTATACCTTTAAGGCTTCTTCGAACATGCCTATGGGTCGGCGGCAGTGGCCCACACTTTTGCGAAGCTCTTGTTTTCCACTTTTTACATATCAGGGACCGACCTGGGCATGCGCCAGTGCGTATTTGGTTCTGAAACATCAGGACCTGGCTCTTAAATCTCAGAAATAGGCTTCTCAGTTGGCGCGTAACTTCTCAGATCATATTTTGATATTCTTTCAATGGATAATCGAGAGAGACACTCTTACATGTATTATATATATGATTATCATTTATCATTGTTGTGGAGTGCTTAAGTTAATACTTCAAGTCTTAATTACCAAGCATTAATCTTCACTGTGGTTTCTGATCAAGTCTTGGCTGCCTAAATAGGCAGCCAAGACTTGATCAGAAACCACAGTGAAGATTAATGTTTGCTAAAGTGTACTAAATGAAAAAGATGAGAGCTATTACATACTTGCAGTGTGTGTTACAAACAGCAGTGTGACTCCGTAAATTGAAATCTGGCGCATGAATTGAAAAAATAGGCTCCGAGGCTAGAGCGTATTTTAAATAGTCCTGATCTGTTCCTGCATATGATTTCCACTTATATCAGAGAATTAAATTCAAGCACATTTCAAGGAATTTTACAATTTTCAAGGACACTCAGTGCTCTTCAAATTGGGGGAAATTGTTTTGTTTACCTGTCATTTGCCTGAAAAGATAAAAAGGGGACTGATTTTCCATTCATCATTCACCTACATTACATGTACAGTACTTGATCTTCAACAAATGTCATTACTCAAATTGCCATTTTATTTCTTTTGTTAACCCTTTACCTAACACGAAAGTCAGATGACACTTGCAGATGAGGTTGGTATGTAATCTATTTATTATAAAACTGTGGAATTTTCTCGTAATCCTTAAACTTGGATCACATTATACTACAGCAGAACAAGTGCCCAAAAATGCAGTCTCTTTGTAAAGTAACAAGTCACATTTTAAGAGACTTGATGTTTGTTTCTGGGCATGTCTTGGCTGCCTTTATAGGCAGCCAAGACTTGCACAGAAACAAATGAAATGCCACAGGATTATGTTGTCAAATTGTAGCAAATATGTATAAAATGTACAGGCCATCAACCCCTCCGACAGTAAACGCCAAATAACAGCAAATAAATGTTAGAGCTTGGCAGCACACCAAAAATAGCAGTATCTTATCAATTTACAATACTGATAGAATCCCACTATTAGTTGAAAACGGTTTAGACAACAGAACATTGGTCCAAAATAACAAAGAACAAGAGGAAGTCCCATCATGAGGATACTGCAAAAATGAAAGTATCGCAAACATATGCCATGACGGCAGAAATATACTCTCCTCCTGTAGCTGCACAGAACCTTGAATGTGAAGGAATTCTTCTGCTCTCTTTGAGAAAGGGGCTGGGGCCCATGCAGTAGGAAAAATTTGCTTCATGGGACCACAAATTGGGAATTTGTATCGGAAACATATGCCATGATGGCAAAAATATACTCTCCTCCTGTAGCTGCGAGAATCTTGAATGAGAAGGAATTCTTCTGCTCTCTTTGGGAAAGGGGCTGGGCCCATACAGTAGGAAAAATTTGCTTCATGGGACCACAAATTGGGAATTTGTTTTTGAGGCGAAAAAACATCCAGAGACGAAGAAATTTTAAATTCAAATTGAATAGACAATATTAAAGCCGATACCTAACCAACTGCATGTATACTACAAGTTTATAACAAAACGTAACCCCTGGAATCGTGCTCACCTCTGTCTCTGTAGCCTTTATAAAACTGAACTTATACTATTAAAAAAAACTTGTAATTTGCCTTTGAATTCAGACACTTTCTAAGCTTTGTTAGGTAAGCAATTTAAATTTTAACATACAATTGGTGTCCGGAACTGGGTGGTTGTAAGGCCTCAGAAAACCAATGGTTTTCTGAGTCCTTACAACCACCCAGTTTAGGATACCAATTGTGCATTTAATCTTCCTCTGAGTAGGAACTGAGATTGGGAAATTTTGGGTTGGGAATTGGGAAAAATCATGCTCAAATGCCATTGGGAAAGGGGCCCATATTTGGACACTGCAGATACCTGAAATAATCCCTGATGAGGCTCTCTGTTCGGACCATGTGCCACATTAGATCGACATAAGGCCAAATAAAAAAAACAAATTGGTTCTCAGGCAATTTTTTTTTTAAATCAGTGAGGGGGGAGGATTTTATTTTTAATTTTTATTTTTTTTTCCCTGTAAAAAGTTGTGCCAACTCAGTTAATCTTTTTGCCATCTCTCTACTATTGAAAGAGGGACAGTTATTTCATACTGTATTTATGGCATACCTTTTATATCCAACTGCAAGTACTACAGCCAAAAGGATTTCTATTCTATGGCTCTTCTTAGTAGTGTCTGTCAAACATGAGGCCCTGAACATGATGGACCTGTGTATCAAAATTTGCCTTGTTACAGTTTATGGGAGAGTACCTATTGACACTCTCCCATAAACTGCAACAAGACAAACTCACTGCATACACGGATAAATAATTACATGTTAAAAATGGAAGAAAAAAAATTATCAAAGTTTTCACAAGTTCTCAGAATAACCAACACAATAAAAATGTTCAACGAGGGGGTTCAAATCCAGTGAGGGAGGTGCCTGAGAACCAAAACTTTAATTTTTTTTAGCCTAATGGCCTGATATAATGATATTGATATATTTTCAGATTCACAGTTGCCACTGTTGCCGGAAGATCTAACACATTACCTAGTCCCAGACTGTTATGTTTCACGAGAATATCTAGAGATTTTAGAAACTTCAGAAATACGAGGAATAATTTTCACACAGACGGCTGTTAACAGTGTAAGGAATTTGACTTTTTCTCATCTACATGTACAGTTAAAACTAGAAGTCCTGTCACGAAATGTGCGCTTATCTAGGCTTAATTGCACGTAGGAATTGCGTGCAATTGCCATATCGAATGACATCCAAAGCATGGCATGTTCTCCTGGTTCCTCATAGCAAACACAGGCAATGTTTCTGCCAATGGACCTCCGGGTTACCCGGAGGTCCATTGGCTGAAACATTGCTTGTGCACAGGCCGCATGCACACAATTTGATAGCCTTACTATGGGCATTATGTGTATAGTAACGCACATATCAATGTGCTATATGTGCGCATTTCAGGACAGGACTTTTATTTGTAACTGTAGATCTGAACAAATTCATTCAATGGTGTGGTTTTCATATTAACCCTTTATCCAATGCAGATGATATCAAAATTTATTATTTTAAATATCATTTTTTTTAAATTTTTCAAAAAATTTCAACAAAATCATATCATGTGACCCCACATTGGAATGAGCTCGACATCTCGCGCCAAAGAGGGGTCTCATGATATAGTTTTGTTGAAATTTTTTGAAAAATAGTATTTTTTCAGCTGCTGAATTTGAATATTACGTATGCGGTTGTTGCTGATTCGTTGGGTAAAGGGTTAACAGCATGTGGTAGCACCTTACTCCATTTTCTTGTGTGGCTGCATTGTAGCATGGTATGTTACTATGTTAAAGCATATTGGTCACTGATAGTACAAATGCTTTAGGAACATGTGATTTGGTTAGGCACTCTCCAATCAACTGCAACAAGACAAAGACATACAGATAAAATAAATTCACTTCAAAGATAATGTGGACCATGCACATATAAGAATGGAGCCCATAGTAAACTGGTTGAGGGCAAGATTGTTTTTTGGTGGTCTGAATTTGTTATTCAGAATTTGTTTTATTACAAATTATTGGAGAGTGCAGGTTCTGCAAAGGAAAATTTTTGCTTTTTCTTTGGTACCAGTGCCCTCATTTTTCTGAAAGCCCTGATAGCAGTTTCTAGCACTCAACCAGTTAAAGCCCTGATAGTGGCTTCTTTCTCTCAACCAGTTAAAGATCAGTTAATGCCCTGTTAGGGGCTTCTAGCACTCAACCTATTAAAGCCCCAAAAGTGGCTTCTAGCACTCAACCAGTTAAAGCCCTGGTAATGGCTTCTAGCACCAACCCGTTAAAGCCCTGATAGTGGCTTCTAGCACTCCACCAGTTAAAGCCCTGATAGTGGCTTCTAGCACTCCATCAATTAAAGCCCTGATAGTGGCTTCTAGCACTCAACCAGTTAAAGCCCTGATAGTGGCTTCTAGCACTCAACCAGTTAAAGCCCTGATAGTGGCTTCTAGCAGTCAACCAGTTAAAGCCCTGATAGTGGCTTCTAGCACTGAACCAGTTAAAGCCCTGATAGTGGCTTCTAGCACTCCACCAGTTAAAGCCCTGATAGTGGCTTCTAGCACTCAACCAGTTAAAGCCCTGGTAGTGGCTTCTAGCACTCAACCAGTTAAAGCCCTGATAGTGGCTTCTAGCACTCAACCAGTTAAAGCCCTGATAGTGGCTTCTAGCACTCCACCAGTTAAAGCCCTGATAGTGGCTTCTAGCACTCCACCAGTTAAAGCCCTGATAGTGGCTTCTAGCACTCCACCAGTTAAAGCCCTGATAGTGGCTTCTAGCACTCCACCAGTTAAAGCCCTGATAGTGGCTTCTAGCAGTCAACCAGTTAAAGCCCTGATAGTGGCTTCTAGCACTCCACCAGTTAAAGCCCTGATAGTGGCTTCTAGCACTCCACCAGTTAAAGCCATGATAGTGGCTTCTAGCACTCAACCAGTTAAAGCCCTGATAGTGGCTTCTAGCACTCAACCAGTTAAAGCCCTGATAGTGGCTTCTAGCACTCAACCAGTTAAAGCCCTGATAGTGGCTTCTAGCACTCAACCAGTTAAAGCCCTGATAGTGGCTTCTAGCACTCCACCAGTTAAAGCCCTGATAGTGGCTTCTAGCACTCCACCAGTTAAAGCCATGATAGTGGCTTCTAGCACTCAACCAGTTAAAGCCCTGATAGTGGCTTCTAGCACTCAACCAGTTAAAGCCCTGATAGTGGCTTCTAGCACTCAACCAGTTAAAGCCCTGATAGTGGCTTCTAGCATTCCACCAGTTAAAGCCCTGATAGTGGCTTCTAGCACTCAACCAGTTAAAGCCCTGATAGTGGCTTCTAGCACTCAACCAGTTAAAACCCTGATAGTGGCTTCTAGCATTCCACCAGTTAAAGCCCTGATAGTGGCTTCTAGCACCAACCAAGTAAAGCCCTGATAGTGGCTTCTAGCACTCAACCAGTTAAAGCCCAGATAGTGGCTTCTAGCACTCAACCAGTTAAAGCCCTGATAGTGGCTTCTAGCATTCCACCAGTTAAAGCCCTGATAGTGGCTTCTAGCACTCAACCAATTAAAGCCCTGGTAGTGGCTTCTAGCACTCAACCAGTTAAAGCCCTGATAGTGGCTTCTAGCAGTCAACCAGTTAAAGCCCTGATAGTGGCTTCTAGCACTCAACCAATTAAAGCCCTGGTAGTGGCTTCTAGCACTCAACCAGTTAAAGCCCTGATAGTGGCTTCTAGCAGTCAACCAGTTAAAGCCCTGATAGTGGCTTCTAGCACTCAACCTGTTAAAGCCCTGATAGTGGCTTCTAGCACTCAACCCGTTAAAGCCCTGATAGTGGCTTCTAGCACTCAACCAGTTAAAGCCCTGATAGTGGCTTCTAGCACTCCACCAGTTAAAGCCATGATAGTGGCTTCTTGCACTCCACCATTTAAAGCCCTGATAGTGGCTTCTATCAGTCAAAGCCCTGATAGTGGCTAATAGCACTCAACCAATTAAAGCCCTGATAGTGGCTTCTAGCACTCAACCAGTTAAAGCCTTGATAGTGGCTTCTAGCACTCCACCAGTTAAAGCCCAGATAGTGGCTCTAGCACTCAACCTGTTAAAGCCCTGATAGTGGCTTCTAGCACTCAACCTTTTAAAGCCCTGATAGTGACTTCTAGCACTCAACCAGTTAAAGCCCTGATAGTGGCTTCTAGCACTTCACCATTTAAAGCCCTGATAGTGGCTTCTTGCACTCCACCATTTAAAGCCCTGATAGTGGCTTCTATCAGTCAAAGCCCTGATAGTGGCTAATAGCACTCAACCTTTTAAAGCCCTGATAGTGACTTCTAGCACTCAACCAGTTAAAGCACTGATAGTGGCTTCTACCACTCAACCAGTTAAAGCCCTGATAGTGGCTTCTAGCACTCCACCAGTTAAAGCCCTGATAGTGGCTTCTAGCACTCCACCAGTTAAAGCCATGATAGTGGCTTCTAGCACTCAACCAGTTAAAGCCCTGATAGTGGCTTCTAGCACTCAACCAGTTAAAGCCCTGATAGTGGCTTCTAGCACTCAACCAGTTAAAGCCCTGATAGTGGCTTCTAGCACTCAACCAGTTAAAGCCCTGATAGTGGCTTCTAGCACTCCACCAGTTAAAGCCCTGATAGTGGCTTCTAGCACTCCACCAGTTAAAGCCATGATAGTGGCTTCTAGCACTCAACCAGTTAAAGCCCTGATAGTGGCTTCTAGCACTCAACCAGTTAAAGCCCTGATAGTGGCTTCTAGCACTCAACCAGTTAAAGCCCTGATAGTGGCTTCTAGCATTCCACCAGTTAAAGCCCTGATAGTGGCTTCTAGCACTCAACCAGTTAAAGCCCTGATAGTGGCTTCTAGCACTCAACCAGTTAAAACCCTGATAGTGGCTTCTAGCACTCCACCAGTTAAAGCCCTGATAGTGGCTTCTAGCACTCCACCAGTTAAAGCCATGATAGTGGCTTCTAGCACTCAACCAGTTAAAGCCCTGATAGTGGCTTCTAGCACTCAACCAGTTAAAGCCCTGATAGTGGCTTCTAGCACTCAACCAGTTAAAGCCCTGATAGTGGCTTCTAGCACTCAACCAGTTAAAGCCCTGATAGTGGCTTCTAGCACTCCACCAGTTAAAGCCCTGATAGTGGCTTCTAGCACTCCACCAGTTAAAGCCATGATAGTGGCTTCTAGCACTCAACCAGTTAAAGCCCTGATAGTGGCTTCTAGCACTCAACCAGTTAAAGCCCTGATAGTGGCTTCTAGCACTCAACCAGTTAAAGCCCTGATAGTGGCTTCTAGCATTCCACCAGTTAAAGCCCTGATAGTGGCTTCTAGCACTCAACCAGTTAAAGCCCTGATAGTGGCTTCTAGCACTCAACCAGTTAAAACCCTGATAGTGGCTTCTAGCATTCCACCAGTTAAAGCCCTGATAGTGGCTTCTAGCACCAACCAAGTAAAGCCCTGATAGTGGCTTCTAGCACTCAACCAGTTAAAGCCCAGATAGTGGCTTCTAGCACTCAACCAGTTAAAGCCCTGATAGTGGCTTCTAGCATTCCACCAGTTAAAGCCCTGATAGTGGCTTCTAGCACTCAACCAATTAAAGCCCTGGTAGTGGCTTCTAGCACTCAACCAGTTAAAGCCCTGATAGTGGCTTCTAGCAGTCAACCAGTTAAAGCCCTGATAGTGGCTTCTAGCACTCAACCAATTAAAGCCCTGGTAGTGGCTTCTAGCACTCAACCAGTTAAAGCCCTGATAGTGGCTTCTAGCAGTCAACCAGTTAAAGCCCTGATAGTGGCTTCTAGCACTCAACCTGTTAAAGCCCTGATAGTGGCTTCTAGCACTCAACCCGTTAAAGCCCTGATAGTGGCTTCTAGCACTCAACCAGTTAAAGCCCTGATAGTGGCTTCTAGCACTCCACCAGTTAAAGCCATGATAGTGGCTTCTTGCACTCCACCATTTAAAGCCCTGATAGTGGCTTCTATCAGTCAAAGCCCTGATAGTGGCTAATAGCACTCAACCAATTAAAGCCCTGATAGTGGCTTCTAGCACTCAACCAGTTAAAGCCTTGATAGTGGCTTCTAGCACTCCACCAGTTAAAGCCCAGATAGTGGCTCTAGCACTCAACCTGTTAAAGCCCTGATAGTGGCTTCTAGCACTCAACCTTTTAAAGCCCTGATAGTGACTTCTAGCACTCAACCAGTTAAAGCCCTGATAGTGGCTTCTAGCACTTCACCATTTAAAGCCCTGATAGTGGCTTCTTGCACTCCACCATTTAAAGCCCTGATAGTGGCTTCTATCAGTCAAAGCCCTGATAGTGGCTAATAGCACTCAACCTTTTAAAGCCCTGATAGTGACTTCTAGCACTCAACCAGTTAAAGCACTGATAGTGGCTTCTACCACTCAACCAAGTAAAGCCCTGATAGTGGCTTCTAGCACTCCACCAGTTAAAGGCCTGATAGTGGCTTCTAGCATGCCACTAGTTAAAGCCCAGATAGTTGCTTCTAGCACTCCACCAGTTAAAGCTCTGGTAGTGGCTTCTAGCACTCCACCAGTTAAAGCCCTGCTAGTGGCTTCTAGCACTCCACCAGTTAAAGCCCTGATAGTGGCTTCTAGCACTCAACCAAGTAAAGCCCTGATAGTGGCTTCTAGCACTCCACCAGTTAAAGCTCTGGTAGTGGCTTCTAGCACTCCACCAGTTAAAGCCCTGATAGTGGCTTCTAGCATGCCACTAGTTAAAGCCCCAATAGTGGCTTCTAGCACTCCACCAGTTAAAGCCCTGATAGTGGCTTCTAGCACTAAACCAGTTAATACCTGCTAAATTGTCAAAATGATGTGAGGAATTGAACGTGTACTGTAAGCACACATCGTCAGCATGGAACTTACAGTGTATTACCAATGCTGTTTGGAATCACGTGTGTCTTAGTACTGAAATGGTTAACTGGATAACTGGTTTCAAACCGGTTACCTACCTAACCGATTAAAAAAAACGTCAACCGGTTATCCGAAATATCGATAGAGATCGTCATTCCACGGTTAAAATGTAGTAAATCTGCTGATTCTCCTTTGGGATAGATTACACCTCAAAGCAGCGCTGTATATATTAAGAAATAATCGACTTTGCCGTTCATGACTTTGTTAATGATCGGCAATTTCCATGAGTACTGAGTAACTGCAGAAACTATTCTGTAGTATGCATACAAACGAACGTTGTCAAGTACTCGACAACGTTCGTTTGTATACACACTATGGAATAGTTTCTGAGAATACTGCTTTCCAATTCGTATAGTTCTGATCCCAGATTCGGATAAATAATGACTACTGTTAACCGGATATTATCCGGTTATAGCTCTTGGTTAGTCGGTTGTGAAAATGAGCCAACCGTTTCAGCCCTAGTGTGTCTCGTGATTCCAAATGACATCAGTTATACGCTCATATTTTAGTGGATAAAGCCACAGCTACTTACACATGCACAGTTAAAACTAGAAGTCCTGTCACGAATAGTGCGCTTATTTAGGCTTAATTGCGCGTTGGAATTGCGCGCAATTGCCATATCGAATGGCATCCAAAGCACGGCAGGTTCTCCTGGTACCTCATAGCAAACACATGCAATGTTTCTGCCAATGGACCTCCGGGTTACCCGGAGGTCCATTGGCTGAAACATTGCTTGTGCACAGGCCATATGTACAGAATATGATAGCTTTAATTGGGCCATAACGCGCATATTAACGCGCATATCAGCGTACTATTTGTGCGCATTTCATGACAGGACTTCTAGTTTTAACTGTAATACATGTTAGACTTCGTACAAAACCCAAGCAACAGGGACTACATCTCACCTCTGGTACATTACAGTAAGAAACACCCATTGCTTCATGATAATAGTGATGAACCTCTTATTGGCATCGGCCGATAATGGGGTAATCGGCAAATCATCGGCATTGGCAGAAATGGGCACCTCTTGCCGATAGGGATGCGGCGATTGTTATAAGGTAAAAATAAACCGTCGTCTTTTTTACTCACAGCAATATCGTCAAAAACAGTGTTTACTCGTGAAAGTTCTGGGGAATGTGTCAATACTATTGATTCCAGAATTCTGTGCATTTTAATATTCTATTAATAATTTAAAGCTTAGACACAATTTCAATTTGTCACACGGTCATGTATGATTCTTATTACATGGAAATCTCAACCCAGTTTCTAAAGTTGTAACATCGTTGTTTAAAATTTAGCTTTCCTGTATTACTACATTTTGAAAATCACACAATTCTTATTAAAACAAATAGTGTCAGACTGTCGGTGCCAGTTTCATTTCTGATTTATTTATAAGTACTGTATTACGAACAAAAATCTGGAGGGCAAAAAGTGAAGTAAATTATACAAGGCAGTATTTTGTAAAACAATACAATGTGTGGGTTCCATGGAGGATTAGTGGCGTTTTGTACAAAGGCGTTTCGTACACTGACTGTTTCATACACAAAAGAAGACATTTCATACATATATCAAAGGACATTTCGTACGAAGGCAAACTTTATAGGGTTTTTAAGTATTTTTTTATATGAAATAATAGACAACATACTTTTGTAAGGTATTATAATCCTAACAAATCATTTTTACATGCGGGTTGTTGTCTTCACTTGGCTCAAGGCAGTCATAACCCCATGTACGAAATGTCCTAGCTTGTGTATGAAACGTCCTACGAGTTCGTGTACGAAACATCCTAAATTGCCATGTACGAAACCCCTGTGTACGTAACGTCCAGCCCCCTTCCATGGCAGGGCAGAATCACGTGATTTTCAAAATGGAAATGTCTGTTGTAAACGTACATATTGAAATTGAATATTGGGCTTATGGCCGATATGAGAAGAAAGGAATAAATCGGATTTACCCAGAGTCGGGGCAGTGTCTGTCGGTCTGTGTATGAGTTACCACAGGATCGCTATGAGTTATATATATAAGGGATTTAATATTATTGAGAGAATATGGAGTATTCCTTGCAGGGAGAGTCAATCTGACATGGGTGATTCTGTTCTTCTCACCGAGGAATGGACGCCACAAAACGATCGGATAAATTATCTGGGGGGAGTTGATTTGGTGGCGAGTTGAACAGGAACCAAGAAACAAAACCCCACATTGACATTCTAATTGCAACTTTGCTGGGTTTGATCAAGTTATTTGTGCGTTTTCACAAAACTTAAAACATCCGTTTCGGCATTGGTATCAGCCGATTATTAGATATATAACATCGGTATCGGCTGATGATTCGTTTACCATATCGGTTCATCACTACATGATAAGGCAAGATCGGATGATGCCAAGTTTAAAGTCAAGGGAGCAAAGCAATCACATGTACATACAGATTCTTTGACTCCTATTCAACCATGCGTTCAAGTGTGCTGCATTGTTAATGCATGAACTGTTGAATTTTAGCATGAATTAGTGGATGAATTATTAGTACATATTGGCTAACATGGTTCGAATTTGATATTATGTCGACTCAAACACTTTTTTTGGCAGTTCATGTCAAAAGTCGAATAAAAAAAAAATCCATATTCATGGGGGCCTATCCAATGATTTTTCATAAGCTAAAATTTTAATTTTCCATTGTTTGGGAAGATATAGTTTTAGAATCTTCCTCTAGTTGTGACAAGTAAAAAGTTAATTCTGTTTCATTGTTATGTTAACTGGTAGAGTGCTGGAAGCCCATAATGGGGCTTTATTCTTAAGTGCAGGTACCACAGCTTGAAGACTGGTATTCAGTGGATGTGCTTTGCATTATCTTTCAAGTGATATTATTTAGTCTGTAAGTGTTTGCCTTGTTACAATTTATGGGAGAGTGCCCACAGGCACTCTCCCATAAATTGTAACAAGGCGAAGACATAAGTAAATGATTTGATGGCCAAAAATAATTTAGCACTTTACCAGTCACAAGTAGGACTCCCAGGTAAAGAAGCAGTGAAGTTTTGTTTCACAACTTGCAGGTACAACATGAAGGTAGCCGAAGATTGCACAATCGATTAAAATGTATTGTCAAAGATCCAAGAAAGGAATCAGTGATATTCCACAATGAGTTTCAGAAATACATATATTCAGAGAGGCAAAATGGGGAGAGTATTGCTGACTGGCAGATTAGGTATATTTTTTTATATTTGTTGTAAAAATTTTTTATGATGGTTATTGGTAAGATGGGTATGGTTATTCGTTTCAGCAACAGGATCATTGAAATCATCATTGATATAATAAATATGATAACAGGGTAGCCATGGGTCCTTGAAAACCTGGAATGTCCTTGAATTTGAAATGCTATTTTCAGGGCTTTGAAAGTCCTTGAAAATGAGGTATATCAGTAAAAGGTCCTTGAATGTCCTTGAATTTGATCGCCAATTTATCACAAGCATAATAGCGGTCCGAAAAGGAACGAATAAATTTGTTGACAAGTCCAAACAAGTTGGTGTTATTAATATTAATTAACTCTTAGCACTCGGTCGGCTCATGTTTATTAGAACAGAGGGGGGCTTCCCTGGTCGAATTATGTTTAACAACCAATGAAAACCTTTTGATTTCCACCAGAATCGTCATGAGTTTCCATATAAAGTAACGCACGTGTTCCAATACTTTGTCCGACAGGGGACAAAACGTCCCAGTTCGACTTTGTTTGGAAAATGGTGTCATCAATTGAAAATAATTTATCATCTTTCTATGACATTATTGAGGATTCTGATTCGGATGAGGACGGTTTTCCTGGATATTCTTTCATAAGAAATATCAATGAAGACTCGTCAGACGAATTCGAGTCGTATGAAAGCAATTTTGAAGAAAATGTAAATGCCGACGAATCAGCTGATCAATCAAGCATGTGTTCATGTTGACAAAACATTGAATTTGGGGGATTCGTACCACCCATGGTTAAAAACATTTGACGAGCCCACGGGCATTCAGTTTTCTGTGGATAGCAACGAGCGTGAGTTGGACATTTTCAGTAAATTTTTAGCTCAACTTTGACGAAGTCAAATTTGAGCTATTGTCATGGCCCGTCGTCTGTCGTCCGTCTGTCCGTCCATCCGTCTGTCCGTCTGTCCGTACGTCAACAATTGGCTATGGCTCGGGCTAGAGGTCGTATTTATGAACCGATCTTTACGAAACTTCTTATGTACCTTTGTTATGACCCTGGGACGGGAACGAGTGTTTTTAGGTATGGTCCGAAATTCAAGATGGCTGCCAGTGGCCATTTTGTACCGATGATGCAAAAATCAGTTTTTTGTACAGAACTTCTGTATGAAAGTTCTGATTTGAATAAAGTTTTGTATAAATGTTTAGTACCATGGGATACATCACATATAATACGGGTTTTTTTCTCGTGCGTAAATTATGCAAATTAGACTGACTTTGATTTATTTAGTGTTACTTTCAGAGCTGTAAGTGCCAAGCTGCTATGGCTCGGGCTAGAGGCCGTATTTATGAACCGATCTTTACGAAACTTCTTGGGTACCTTTGTTATGACCGTGGGACGAGAACGAGTGTTTTTGGGTGCGGTCCGAAATTCAAGATGGCTGCCAGCTGCCATTTTGTACCGACGATGCAGAAATCTGTTTTTTGTACAGAACTTCCATATAAAAGCTCTGATTTGAATAATTTTTTGTATGAATGTTTAGTACCATGGGATACATCACATATAATACGGGTTTTTTTCTCGTACGTAAATTGTGCAAATTAGACTAATTTTGATGTTTTTTGGGGTTACCTTCAGCACTGTAAGTGCAAATGCCAATACGGCTCGGGCTAGAGGCCGTATTTATGAACCGATCTTTACGAAACTTCTTGGGTACCTTTGATATCACCGTGGGACGAGAACGAGTGTTTTGGGGTCCGGTCCGAAATTCAAGATGGCCGATGGCAGCCATTTTGTACAAAATTAGGTGCAATCAGATTTTTGCACAGAACTTCCATATGAAAGCCCTGATTTGAATAATTTTTGTGTGTGAATGTTTAGTACCATGGGATGCATCACATATAATACGGGTTTTTTTCTCGTGCAGAAATTATGCAAATTAGATGAACTTTGATTTTTTCAGTGCGACTTACACACAGTAAGTACACATGTCAATACGGCTCAGACTAGAGTCTGTATTTATGAACTGATCTTCACGAAATGTCTTGGGTACCTTTGTTATCACCTTGGGACGAGAACGAGTGTTTTTGGGTGCGGTCTAAAATTCAAGATGGCTGCTAGTGGCCATTTTGTACCGAAATTAGGTCTAATCAGTTTTTTGTACACAACTTCTATACAGCTCAGACTAGAGGCCATATTTATGAACCAATCTTTACGAAACTTCTTGGGTACCTTTGTTATCACCGTGGGATGAGAGCGAGTGTTTTTGGGTGTGGTCCGAAATTCAAGATGGCCACCAGCAGCCATTTTGTACCAAAATTAGTGCAATCAGTCTTTTGTATAGAACTTCTGTATGAAAGTTCTGATTTTAATAAATTTTTGTATGAATGTTTAGTAACATGGAATACATCACATATTGTAAGGGGTTTTTTTTCGTGCAGAAATTATGCAAATTAGATGAACTTTGATTTATTCAGTGCTACTTACACAATGTAAGCACACATGTCAATACGGCTCAGGGTAGAGGCTGTATTTATGAACCGATCTTCACAAAACTTCTTGGGTACCTTTGTTATCTCCTTGGGATGAGAATGAGTGTTTCTGGGTACGGTCCAAAATTCAAGATGGCTGCCAGTGGCCATTTTGTACCGAAATTAGGTCCAATCAGTTTTTTGTCACAAGTTCTATACAGCTCGTATTTATGAACTGATCTTCACAAAACTTCTTGAGTACTTTTGTTTTCACCTTGGGACAGGAACGAGTGTGTTTTGGGGTGCCTTTGTTATCATTGTGCTATGAGAACAAATATTTTGGGGTTCAGTCAGACCCACTCTGGGACTCAAAGATTTTTTCTAGTTCAGCATCTGACTGTCACCCACCTTTACAATACTTTACCTATACATTTGTTACAGGCAACAGTCAGTATTTATGTACAGACCGTTACAATACTTTATATGTACCTTTGTTATCAGGTCATTACCTAGATGTTTGTCATTGCTGTGTCACATACTATACATGTACATGTCTTTGTCTTGACAAGTTGAGCTACAGTGTCATTGACACTTTCATTTGACAATGATTTTATTGAACTGTGCACTTCGCAAACAAATTTATATGCCAAACAATACTTTGAAAAAAACCCAAACATGAAACCATTTGCACTTGCCTGATCTTGGGTGAATACAGATGCGACTGAAATGAGGGCTTTCATAGCAGATGAAACAGTTGCCACAGTGATGAAAACGTGTGCTCCTGTTTGCTTGACAAACAATAAGTAGTAAATTTTACCTCGGTTCACAACTTGTGAACCGAGGTACAATTGACTACTTATTGTAAAGCGGGTATTGCCATTGGGACGTTTCGGCCTTAGGACGTTTCAGCCTCGAGACGGTCCTTGAATATCCTTGAATTTTCTTCAAAAAAGTCCTTGAATTTTGTTTCGATATTCTGGGGGAACCCTGGATAAGCTCCCAAACCCCTTGTTTATTTCTGGTTACACACTAAAACAATTTCATGTGGGTAGCTGTGACAAGCAGCTCTACATGTGTTAATGCTGGTCGGTCTGTCTGTCGGTCAATCTGTCATTTGGTCTGTGACCAACTTGTTTATAATTTATAAACTCAATAGGTTTTAAAATAGTTGGCAGAATGACATCATATTTAGGGTGCGAGAGCATCATCTTATTGATGTCCCATGTTGAATGTATGGTTTATTTAGAGTTTTTGCCCTTGATGTAATTGATTTTTTTATGCGCCAACCCCCCCCCCCCCCCCCCCCGACTTAGGTCGGGGGGTATATAGTGATTGAAGTGTGCGTGTGTCCGTCCGTGTGTCCTTGTGTGTGTCCGAGCCAATAACTCGAAAACGGTTAGGGCCACAGTCATCAAACTTCAAACAATTATAAAGGACCATGGGAGGATGTGCCACACACCACAGCCAGGTTCGTACCTTCAAGGTCAAGGTCACATTTCAAGGTCACACTAAAAATCGGTCAATATTCGTGTCTCAGCCATAACTCAGAAACGAATCATAGTACAATTGTTAAACTTTTTACAAATGTTAAGGACAGTCAGAAGGTGTGTTGTGTATAATAGTTTCCGCCACACCTGCAAGGTGAAGTTCACAAGGATGGGGAGGGGTGGGGGGGGGGGCATGTGTTACCTTGGTAACATTCTTCTTGTTTCATTTTAACATGATTGCTGCTTAGGTTCAAACTCACAATTTTGGAGTTTTATATTTTTTAACGAAACTATGCAGTCCGAACTTGATAACTTTTTAATGCAAAGGAACAGCATGCATTGTTTGGGTAGATGCAAAACTTGTTTTCTAAGTACCTTGTCAGTTGTCAGTTGTTTCTAGGCAAGTCTTGGCTGCCTCTGCAGGCAGCCAAGACTTGACTAGAAACAACTGCAAAGCCATGGGAGGAAGACGTTCCAAGTATAGTTAACCCTTTTACTGCCAGGCGCTTTTATCTATATATGGAGGACCTCTATGTACGCTTGTATGCGAGGAAGTTTCATAAAAATTTTGACATATTTGAAACTCTATCATCTGATTAATTGTTGGGAAGTGCTCTCTGGGATCTTTCCAACAATTAATCAGATGGTAGGTTTGATGTGCGTATACCAGAACATACAAATAATCATCATAAAATCGGTGACTATAGTTGCTTTCGGCAGCGAAAGTGTTAAAAGGTATAAAAATCTTCAGCCCTTCGAAGTTAACAAACTTAATGCCAGTGACATCTGATAGGTATGTTGTGAACAGCTGTCTGAACAGTTGAGTCAGTTGTATCATACAAGTTCACATTTATCTAAAAATAACATCACATGAGCAATGAGTCTGACACAATGATAAGCGCTTATCAAGGATTTGTGTCTCAAGTGATTAAATTATTATACTTTATTGGACTATACTTGTAGCATGCACACCCTAACAGAAACCCTTACCCCAACCCTCACTGTAAACCCATGCATTTACGAGCTGCCAACCTACATTGAATGAATGTTATCCTTCATTTTTTTATACTGTACCAATGACCCAGACTTAACTGGTGCTAACTCTAAAATATTTAGGGCCAAACACAAATTTTACCCCCCAATCCCCAAAATTTGCATCTAAAACTGAAAATTACATGTCCTATATGGTCCTCCATACTTTTACTCCACTGCACGTGCGCAGTGTCAAGGAGGTCTCGAAATTGCCGCCAAAAGTCATTCTTTGTTTGGCCCTCAATACAGTTACACTTCACTGTTATTTGTTGTAATGATGCCAGACACATATTTATGAGAGAAATGGTGGATATAAGGAGGAAATAGAAGGAGGAGAGGAAAAAACAGTGGAAAGAAATGTTCAGGGCTGTAACTTATAATTATTTTACGAAATTATTTCATGTTACCTATATTTTTATACTGTACCAATGACCCAGACTTAGCTGGTGCTAATCTCCTTAATTCAGGGCCAAACACAAATTTTGCCCCCCCAATCCCCAAAATTTGCATCAAAAACCGGAAAATACATGTCCTATATGGCCCTCCATACATCCACTCCACTGCGCATGCGCAGTGTCAAGGAGGTCCCGAAATTGGCGCCAATTATCATTCTTAGTTTGGCCCTCAAAACAGTCACACTTCTCTGTTATTTGTGCTTCCAAATCTCAGTTTTCATGATGCCAGACACATATTCATGCGAGAAATGGTGGAAATAAAGAGGATACATTAGGAGGAGAGGAAAAAATTTAGTGCAAGAAAATGTTCAGGGCTGTAACTTAAAATTATTTTATGAAATTATTTCTAGTTGCCTTTTTTCAAGGCATAGCCCTGATGTTGTCATTCTTGCTATGAAGTACCATTGTTTGATCAGTGTTTCCTCTCTACCTTCCTTATTCCCCCCTAGCTATTCTCCCATGTTTTGGCTTATTTTTTTGTAATGTTTATTACTAAAATTTCTTGGGAGTTTTGGCTTGGTAACAGATTTATTTCTGTTTTTTCCCCATGTTTACGTCCTCACCCTAGGGGTCTGCATCTACCATCTGATGTTCTACAGTTTCTTCTCTGGAAGCCTCTGTTTTGCATCAGATAGTGTTTTAATTGGTGACTGATTTCGGGCCATGTTTGTTTCAGTGCCTGGAGTCATGTTTCTGGTTTGTTGACACTTTTGCTTAGGTTGACAACAGTTACTGCTGATAGTGATTATTTGTCTTCTGCATCTCTTATTCATAGTAAGATACATTATTATTGTCCGTAAGTGTCTCATTAATTTTTTCACAATGAATTTAAATTTTTGTCCACACTTAGGCTTTTTTGGGATCCACTGGGCTCAGGGTTCCCTTTGGGAACTTGGGCTCTTCTGAAAAATTTTTTTTTTCTTAAAAATTTTTTTTCCTTTCAAATCATTATTTATTAATGAATATAATGGATTGTTGTATTATGTATCTTTATTTTCAAGGATTAGTGCGAGTACTTTGATTGTTTACATTTCACAATGAATGAATATTGTTCAAATTGTAATAGGAGGAAATCTTCCTATGATTCTCATGATCTCTGTATTAATTGTTCTCTCTGTACTCGCACTGATCTTTGTTCTGTGTGTTTCAAATGGGATGAAAAACGTTGGAAACGTGTGTCACGGTATGTTGTTCCTGGAGAAAGGTCCATTCCGGTTCTTTCTCCTCAGAGTCACTCTAGTGTTTCACTCTCTTTTTCAGAGGAACAAGAACAGGGTGATGTTTCCGTGATGTCGTCCAGAAGTGTGCCTCCGTCGTCACATACAAGCGAAGAGCTAGCGGCAAAAGTGCTCATGGAGATTCGTCAATTCCCTGAAAGGAACCCGAAGGGATTGACGTCCGCTAACTTGACCGGGGTTGCGTCCATTCACTGAATGGGGCAGCACTCGGGTTCATCTGTTGCGGTCCAGCAGAGAGAGTCGGGTGTTGCAAGCACTATAAAACATCCACGTGCACACCCAGTGATGACGGAAAGGAGGATGGATTGGAGGAAGCCTGACAGTCCAGTGTTTAGCTTGTCCAGTTCGGCACGGGCTGCAAGCGAGAGAGGTCCCTCTCTCATACAGCAGCATCTGGGACCAGATGTTGCAGTCCGTAGTGTTACGCAGTCGGAGCATACGTCCGCCGCTCGGGATGCTCCGGTATATAGGCAGTCCGCCGAGGCTACCTATAAGGCTTCCATATCCTCTCAGCAGCACACTCGACCGCACCTTGGCTATGTGACCAGTGAATTACAGTCAGCTTTGCCGACCAGGGATTCCACGGCAACCAGGTCACGCCATCCGGTAGCCAGGGATTCGAGGCCTTCTTCATCCGGACTTTCGCATAAAAGATGTATGCAGGATGCAACGTCCAGGGAGCTTCCGGCGGCTAAATCCAGTAAGACCGCCGCTCCCCAGGCCTCTGTAACGGATGTGCTATCACAGATAGCAAAGTTAATCGCAGCATCCCAGCAACCGGCAGAGTCTCTGTCGGAACATGAAATGTCAGAAGATGCTGGGTCGGTAGGTTCCACCGCTGGATCCGGTGCAGACGACCGAGATTTACATGATTTACATGAGGTCAGGCAGGATGGCGAAAGGGATTCTGATGAATTAGATATTTCCCTTTCGGAACAACATAAAATAGCCGTAGAATTCATCTGGCATTACCTTCCAGAAGTTGTTCCGCCAGACCAAAATGCTGCGCAGCCGGATAGGAGGGTGATAGCGCCACTGGACACCGAGTTTTTTAATCGGTTTAGGGACATTGTCCCGGAATTTCCGTCACAATCCAAGAATGTCTCTCGGATTTTTGAGTTATTGAATGACGCTATTGATAAACTTGCCAACAAGACGGGCAGGTCAGCCTTCCTACCGGCATCTGCTCTACAGCTGCCGTTTATTAATCAAAGGAACAAGTTTGATACGGCAGGTCAGGGCATCCAGAGAGTTCTTCTGCGTTTAGACGACCAGGCTGAAGACCTTGATATTTCCATGCCGTCGTCTATGTCACTTCCATCGTCTACGATGGAAACGACGATATCGTCTAACAGAGCTAGTTTAGACGCTCTTTCCTACGCAGATCACCTTACTAGAGCGTTGTCACTACGCTTTGAAGGATCAGAGTTTCAAGACGTACAAACGTCTTTAAGAGTTCTGTCTAGGGCCATAGCTTTTTCCACTTATAACTCGCCCTTTCAGTGGCAAATCTGGAGTTAGCTCGATGTGACGCGGCCCTGGCTACTTCCACACGGGTGGACAGTAAGGTGAAAAACTCTCTTAGAGTCGCTCCGGTCTCTGGAGAGTTTCTCTTCAGTGGCAAGCTTTCTGATATATATGATAAATTAACAAAGAAAGCTTCGGACTCTCTGCTGTTTAAGTCTGCTTCCAAGAAATCGGAACCAGCAGACAGGACTAGGCCAGGCACTTCCGGGACGAGTTCGTCCAGGGGAAGTTCCTATAGAGGTTCCTATGCGTCCTCTAGGTCTTACTCTAGAGACCGGCAGAGTAGCAACTCAACTAGGGGCCGTTATGCTGGCCGAAATAACCGGTCAGATGCCCCTAGGCCGACAGGGCGAGGTGCGGGTCGCGGTGGACGTGGTTTCTCCTACCGCAAGCCTCGCGGATTCAGGAAGTGATGGTCTAGACCTCTGTTGCGTTCCGGTGGGCGGAAGACTGTCGAGTTTCTCAAGCAATTGGGAATCAATTACGGAGGACCCTTGGGTTCGAGGGGTTATTTCGGAAGGACTAAAACTGTCCTTCAAAGGCAAACCTCCATTAACTCGAAGTCCAAGATGGACTCAGCTTCCGTCAAATTGTCAGAAAAGAACGGCACTTCTATAAGAAGTCCAGTCTCTTTTAACGAAGAACGCGATATAGGTCGTAGAAAACCAGGAATCTCCAGGTTTCTACAGCCATCTTTTTCTGGTTCCGAAGCCAGACGGCTCGTTCCGTCCAGTGATCGACTTAAGCTGGATAAACAAGCTGATCGTGGCTCCAAAGTTTTATATGGAGACCATTCGATCGATCAGAGCGAGCATTCGAGTGAACGTCTATGCTGCGAGCATAGACCTCAAGGATGCGTACTTTCACGTCATGGTACATCCGGCGTTCAGAAAGTATCTTAGCTTCGCTGTCCTAGGTGTTGTTTATCAGTTCCGAGCGATGTGCTTTGGTCTGAATCTAGCGCCCTGGGCATTCACTCGAGTAATGAACTCGGTAATGACTCATTTCCGAGCTCATTCGTCTGCGGTAACGTCGGCTTACCTGGACAATATTCTTCAGAGATACGGCAATGAGTTAACGCTTCAGAACGACATGCACAATCTGCTTCTATTGCTCCGACGCCTCGGTTTCATAGTAAACGAAGAGAAGTCGGATCTGGTGCCGTCCAAGTCATTTACCCACCTGGGAATGAGCTTCGAGACGCACAACAATCTCGTTCGTCTGCCGTTAACCAGAGCGAAATTAGTCAGTTGTTATGCTCGCTATTGTCTTCACTCAGACAAAGTGTCAGCGAGGGAATTCATGAGACTAATAGGTCTGTGCGGAGCTGCCTCGGATCTCATTCCGATGGGGCGGCTAGGCACTCGTCCTCTCCAGGTCTATCTGACTCAGAATTGGAGAGTGAAGATTCATTCGCTCGAAACGGACATACTCTTGTCAAGCCAAGTGAAACAAGAGATTCAGACTTGGGCAGACATACAGTGGTTAACTCAGGGAGTTCCTCTGCAGTTGCCAGATCCGAGTTTTACGATTATGACGGATGCCAGTCAAACAGGCTGGGGCGCGACACTGAGCCCATCGGATTTGAAGTGCCAGGGTCTTTGGGATCCGCAGTTTCTAAGCAAGCACATCAACATCAAAGAGATGATGTCGATTTGGCTTGCTCTACGTCATTGGATAAACGTTATTCAGAATGCACACGTGCAAATTATGTCCGACAATACGACAGTAGTTGCGTATATTCGGAACCAAGGTGGCACTCATTCCATTCCGTTGCTCAATCTAACGGATAGAATTCTTCTGGTTGTACTAGAACATCAGATTCTTCTCTCTGTCCGTCATATTCCGGGTCGTCTGAACGTCTTAGCAGACTCCCTTTCACAGAGGGGTCGCCTGTTGCCGTCAGAATGGACTCACAACAAGCAAGTATTCAATCAGATTTGCTACCAATGGGAACGGCCAATGATAGATTTATTTGCGACACATCTCAACAATCAGTTGCAGACGTATGTGTCATCTTGTCCGGATCCTCGAGCGTTTGCAGTGGACGCTCTCTCGACCTCTTGGGACAGAATGATAGGATATGCATATCCTCCAGTGGCGTTGATTCAGCAGATATTGCTCAAGATAAAACAATCGCAATGCAAGACTCTGTTGGTAGCATCTCTGTCTCCACAGAGACCGTGGATAAATCTACTCAGGTGTCTGTTGTGGGACATGCCGAGGAAGCTTCCTCAACGGGAAGATCTTTCGCAAGGGAAATCGCGCATCCTCCATCACAATCTGCAAGGTCTAAACCTTCACGTATTTCCATTGTGCGGTCCTTCTTGCACAGAAAACATTTTACAGGACGAGCAGTGGACGCGATTTCTAACTGCAGGAGGACCTCCTCTTCGCTAAACTATGCTGCTAAGTGGAGGGTCTTTTGTCAGTGGTGTGAGGATCATTCAGTAGATATTTATGATTCTATGCTATCCGATACCTATGCACATCATGATAGCTTGATGATTGGAACTAATGTCTCTTTATCTAAGTTAGTCAGAGTTAGTTAGAAATTTTTCGATAAATAGACCTAGAACCTTTAGATTAATTCCGAAGTGGAATTTGGCCTGGGTTCTTCTTAAGCTAAAAGAAACGCCTTTTGAGCCTCTTGACACAGTTGACTTCAAATTCTTAACATATAAGACAGCTTTTCTCTTAGCTTTTTCTTCTGCTAGAAGAGTTAGTGAGCTTCATGCACTATCTGTGGAGGATTCTCACTACCGTAGTGTCGGTAATACTATTACCTTTACCACCAATGTTGGATTTTTGGCTAAGAATCAGGTTCCTAATAAGTATCCTGAACCTATTATTATTAAAGCCCTTCCATTATCTGATGGGCGTAGGCCTCTACTGTGTCCTGTTAGAGCAATACGTATTTACAGACGTAGATCTGAGTTCATCAGAAAGGGACGTAAGTGTTTCTTTCTGTCTTTGATACCTAATGGAAAGGATATTATGGTTCATTCTATTGCTAGATGGATTCAATTAACTATTCGTACTGCTTATGAAAAATTATCTTCTTCTCAGCAGTCGGCACTCAAGATCTCAGCTCATGAAGTAAGAGCTCTTTCGACTTCTTGGGCCTGTGCTAATTGTATTGCTATTACTGATCTAATGAAGGCTGCATATTGGTCTCAACCTTCCACATTCACTAATTTTTATCTCAGAAATATTGAGTCCATTTCTGGAGACCTCCATTGTTTAGGTCCGTTATCAGTTGCTCAGAATATCGTCCACTAAACAGTTGCAACTATAGTGATGTAGGCTTTCTGTTCCGGCAGTGACTCTGTCCTGCTGCCCTCTTCGCTCTGGGGTATTTGACCCAGGGCAAGGGAAAGGGGGGGGGGGGGGGGGTGTTCCCTTAGGTCACCTGCTTTATAGTGAAAAGCAAGGGAATACCTCCCCCAGAGTCAGTAATTCCGAGTCGGTACCGGGATGGTTTTAAAGTGTAAAGATAATGTTTAATCATTCATGTAATATTTTTAAAGTGTAGCTCGGTGTGAAGCATTTGTGTATGTCATGTGTCAAACGAGCGTTAATATACAATCCTCAGACACTTTTAATGAATATAAAGAGTCTCATTTCTCTGGACTTCCTTTATTTATTGGCTTACCTTTAAAAATATTAGTATAAAAGGTTATACTGGATGTTAATAGAGATCATTGTTTATTATGCTCAATTACTGATCGGTATTGTGTCTTTCTTCTTTATTATAAATAGGAAAGATACATGTAAAGCCTATCTCTTCTTTTCTCCTGGAGAGGATATTCTTTTATACATAATTGAGCTTATTGTATTTTCCTTTATGTCCTAGGCCCTCCAGCCTATTTACTATTCAGCTAAGTCTGGGTCATTGGTACAGTATAAAAATGTTAAAAAATTTATAGTAATTTATATATTTTTTATACTTACCAATGACCCAGACGGGGATTGCCCTCCCAGGAGTTGGGAACTCATTCCTCCCCGCTGAGTACATAACGCTTACCAGGCACTGGTTGTAAGAATAATAATTGGCGCCAATTTCGGGACCTCCTTGACACTGAGCATGCGCAGAGGAGTGGATGTATGGAGGGCCATATAGGACATGTATTTTTCGGTTTTTGATGCAAATTTTGGGGATTAGTGGGGGGGGGGGGCAAAATTTGTGTTTGGCCCTGAATTAAGGAGATTAGCACCAGCTAAGTCTGGGTCATTGGTAAGTATAAAAAATAGATAAATTACTATAAATTTTTTAACTTTCGAGACATGACCCTGTTGTGGTCATTCTTGCTATGAATGTTCCATTGTTTAATCAGTGTTTCCTCTCTCCCTTTCCTTTATTCCCCCCTAGCTGTTCTCCCATGCTTTTAGCTTATTTTTTGTAATGTTTATTACTAAAATTTCTTGGGAGTTTTTGGCTTGGAAACAGAATTATTTTCTGTTTTTTTCCCCCATGTTTACGTCCTCACCCTTGGGTGTTTAGGCGTTTTGGTCTGTTTATGTTGACAACGGTTACTTCTTTTAGTGATTGCTTGTCCTCTGCTTAGTTCAGTTCATAGCTAGATACATTAATATTGTCCGTAAGTGTTACATTAATTTTTGAAATGATTTTAAAATTTTTGTCCACACTTAGGCTTTTTGGGGATCCATTTGGGCTCATTGTTCCCATTGGGAACTTGGTCTCTTCTGAAAATTTTTTCAAAATTTTTTTTTTTGTAAATTATTTTCTTTTGAAATGTTATAATGGATTATAATATATTATGTATATTTATTTTCAAGGGTTGGTGCGAGTAATTTGACTGTGTATATTTTTTCATGTTGAAAAAAATATTCTTCAGTTATAATGAGAGGATATCTTCCTCTAATTTTCAGATTCATTGTGTTTCTTATAGTCAGTGTATTCGCACTAATTCTTGCTCTGTGTGTGTTGATTGGTATGACAATGTTGGAGACGTCTGTCACAGTATTTTGTTAGCGGTGAGGGGTCCATTACAGTCCTCTCTCCGTAGGGTCACTCTATATTATCAGTTTCTTTTTCAGAATTCAGAGTGATGTTTCCGTGATGTTTTCAACAAGTGTGTCTCCATCATTGCAATATTAGGGCTAGCAGGAAGTGCTCAAGGTATTACGACAATTGCTGGGAGTTCGCTAGTTCGATCGAAGGCATTGTCGCCCGCTAGTCCACCCAGTGTCGCGACCATTCACCGAATGGCTCAGCACCCGGGTTTGTCCGTTGCGGTCCAGGGAAGCAGATTGGGTGATGCGAGCACTATAAAACATCGGATGTGCACACCCAGCAACCACGGATCCGAGGATAGTACGGAGGAAGCCTGTCAGTTCGGTAGCTAGCTCGTCCAGGTCCACCCGGACCGCGAGTGAGAGAGGCCCCCTCTCTCTTGCATCAACATCTGCACCGTGATGTTGTTGTATGTTTGTTCGCTTAGTCGGAGCTTACATCCACTCCTCCTTCTCGGGACGCTCCATCGCATGACAGTCCAACGTGGCTGTTACATTGGCTTCCTCATCCTCATCAACACACACGACCGCTCCTTGGCTATGTGACCACAGATTTCCAGAGGACGTTCGCATATTATATAAATGCAGGATTGAACGTCCTTGGTGCTCCTGCTTCGCTGACCAAGGAATACACATCGACCAGGTCACTCCATCTGCTAGCCAAGGATACGAGACCTTTCCAGTTGGGACGTTCGCATATTATATAAATGCAGGAATGAACGTCCCTGGAGCTTCCAGCGGATAATTTACGTAGGACCGCGGCTCCACAGGTCTTATAGAGTAACATGAACAAGGTGTTGTTACCGTGATGTCTTCGTTAGTGTGCTTCCGTCGTCACAGTCAATGAAGAGTTAGCAGCAAAGTGCTCATGTAGATACGTCAATTGCCTGGAGTTCCCTAGTAGGATCGATGGCTTTGGCGTCCACTAGCTCGCCCGGTGTTGCGACCTTTCACCGAATGGCTCAGCACCCGGGTTCGTCTGTTGCGGTCCTGGAAGGAAATTGGGGTGATGCGAGCACTATAAAATTCAATGTGCACACCCAATGACGACGGATACGAGGATGGTACGGAGGAAGCCTATTAGTCCGGTTCCTAGCTCATCCAGGTCCATCCGGGCTGCAAGCGAGAGAGGTCCCTCTCTCGTACTGCAACATCTGGGTCCAGATGTTGTGGTACAAAACGTTTCCTCAGTCGGAGTATATGTCCACCGCTCGGGACGCTTCGTTATATAGACAGTCCGGAGAGACTGCTCTTTCGGCATCCTCATGACAGCACACACGACCACACCTTGGCTACGTGACCACTCATATTCAACCAAAATCGCCGACCAGGGATTATTCGGCAACCAGGTCACGCCATACGGTAGCCAAGGATACGAGGCCTTCATACTCCGGACGTTTGCATATAAGAAATATGCAGGAGTCAACGTCCAAGGAGCTTCCAGCGGCTAAATTCTGTAAGACCGCAGCTCCACAGGCCTCCGTTACGGACGTGCTATCGCTGATAGCACAAATTATCGCAGCATCCGACAGTATCTCTGTCGGATCTAGAATTATCCGAGGAAGCTGGGTTGGCACGTTCTGCTGCAGGTTCAGGCACGGACGACCAAGAATTACTAATGGTCCGACAGGATGTCGAAAGGGATACAGAGGAGTTATATTTTCCCTTTCGGAACAACATATTTGCCGTAGAGTGCATCCGGCATTATCTTCTGATGTTGTTCCTATGGACCAAATTGCTGCGTTGCCGGATAAGAGACTGATAGCGCCACTGGACTCAGAATTCTTATCGGTTTAGGGACATCATCCCTCAGATTCTGACATAGTCTAGAAATGTCTCACAGACATTTGAACTGTTGAATGACGCTATATATATATATCACTTGCTACCTAAACGGGCAGGTCAGGTTTCTTATCACCAAATGCTCTACATCTGCCTTTTATCTATTCATGGAATGTTTTGAATCGGCAGGACAGAGCTTTCCGAGAGTTTCTCTGCATCTAGACGACCAGGCCAAGACCTAGTATTGTCTTTACCGTCGTCAATGTCAATTCCAACCACGAGTTTGGAAACGACAATATCGTCTAGCAGGATTAGCTTAAACACATTATCGTACGCAGATCACCTTATCAGAGCGTTATTACGTCTCAAAGGAAAAGAATTCCAGGATGTACCTCTTCCTTAAATTCTTTCAAGGGCTTCACGTAGAACTCTGCCCTTTAGTGGCAATATTGAGTTGGTTAGACGTGACGCGGCCCTGGTTACATCCATACGTGTGGATAGTAAGGTGAAAAACTCTCTCAGAGTCGCTCCGGTCTCCGGAGAGTTTCTCTTCGACGGCAAGCTTTCCTCAATCTATTATCAGATTACTAAGAAAGCTTCAAACTCTCTGCTATTCAAATCCGCTTCCATATAGTCGGATTCAGCGGAGAAAGTAGGACAAGTACTTCTGGGGCAAATACGTCCGAGGGAAGTTCCTATAAAGGTTTCTATGCGTCCTCTAGGTCTTACTCTAGAGACCGTCAGGGTAGCGACTCAGGTAGGGGACGTAATTCTGACCGAGACATCCGGTCAGACGCCCTAGGTCGACGGAGTGAGGTGCGGGCTGTGGAGGACATGGTTTCTCCTTCCGCAAGCCTCGCAGGACCAGGAGGTATTGGTCTTATCCTCTATCGTGTACCAGTGAGCGGAAGACTGTCAAGTTTCTCAACCATTTGGGAGTAGATTACGGACGTCCCTTGGTTTCGAAGGGTGATTTCGGTAGGACTGTATTGTCCTTCAGACGTAACCTATGTTAACTCGAAGTCCAAGATGGACTCAGTTTCCGTCAAGTCCACAGGAAAGAGGCTCGCTTCCATCAGAAGTCCAGTCTCTTCTGGAATGATCGCAATAGAGATCGTAGAAATCTAGGAAGTTCCAGGTTTCTACAACCATCCTTTCTGGTTCCAAAAGCAAATGGCTCGTTCCATCCACTCATAAATCTGAGCTGGATAACAAGCTGATTGTGGCTCCAAGTTCCTATATGGAGTCCATCCGATCGGTCAGAGCGAGTATTCGGGTGTACAACTATGCTACATGCATAGATTTCAAGTTGCATACTTTCACGTCATGGTACATCAGGCGTTCAGAAAGTATCTTTGCTTCTTTATCATAGGAATTGTGTTTCAGCCCTGAGCAATGTGCTTCGGTCTGAATCTAGCCCATGGGCTTTCACTCAAATAACGAACTCGGTAATGACTCATTTCCGAGCTCATTCGTCTGTGGTAACATCGGCCTACCTGGGCGACATTCTTTAGAGGTATGGCAATGAGTTAACACTTCAGAACGATGTGCAGAATCTGCTTCTATTGATCCGACATCTCGGTTTCATAAGTAAACGAGGAGAAGTCGGATCTGGTATCATCCAAGTCATTCACCCACCGGGGGATGAGCTTCGAGACACACAACATTCTCGTTTGTCTGCCATTAACCAGAGCGAAATTAAATCAGTTGTTATGCTCGCTATTGTCTTCGCTCAGACACGGTCTCACGGGAGATCTCATGAGACTGATACGTTTGTGCGGAACTGCCGCAATTTTATTCCGATGGGGCGGTTACGCATTTGTCCTCTCCAAATTTCTTTTAATTCAGAATTGGAGGGTGAAGATTCTTTCACTCGATATGGACATCGTCTTGTCAAATCAAGTGAATAAGAGATTCAGACTTGGGCAAGTTTTCAGTGTTTAACTCAGGAAGTTCCACTGCTATTGCCGGATCCGAGTTTTACAGTTTTGACGGATGTCAGTCAAACAGGCTGGGTCGTTTCTTTGAGCCCAACAGATTTGAAGTGCCAAGGTCTTTCAGTTCCGTAGTTCCTTATCAAGCACACAAACATCAAGAATGATGTCATTTTGGCTTGCGCTACGTTATTGGATGAACGTTACTCAGAACGCTCACGTGCTAATTCTGTCCGACAATTCAACGGTATTAGCATATTTTCGGAATTACCGAGGCCCTCATTCCATTCTGTTATTCATGTTACTGGAATGAATCTTTCTGTTCGTCCTAGAACATCAAGTTCTCCTATCAGTCCGTCATGTTCCGGGTCGTCGGAACGTATTAGCGGACTCCCTTCACGGAGGGGCCGCTTGTTGCCGCCAGAATGGACTTTCAACAAACGAGTATTCAATCAGATTTGCTACCAAGGAGAGCGGCCAATGATGGACTTATTTGCAACGCATCTCAACAATCAGTTGCAGACGTATGTGTCACAATGTTTGGATCTTCGAGCGTTTGCAGTAAACGCTCTATCGATCTTGTGAGACGGAATAATAAGATATACGTATCTTCCAGCACCGTTGATTCAGCAGATATTGCTCAAGTTTAATTATCACAATGCAATTCTGTTGGTAGCATCTCTATCTCCACAAAGACTGTGGATTAATTTACTTAGGCGTCTGTTGTGGGACATGCCGTGGAAGCTTCCTCCACATTTCGGTCCATTCTATGGTCAGATGGATTCAATCTACTATCAGTTCTGCTTATGATTATATCTTCATTCAGCAGTCTGTGCTTTAGTTTTAAGCTCATGGAGTAAGAGTTCTTCTACATCATGGGCTTACACTAATAATGTTGCTATTACAGATCTAATGAGGGCTGCATATTGGTCTTAGCCCCCATTTTCACGATTTTGTATCTGAGAATATTGAGTTTATTTCTGCAGATCTGCATTGTTTAGGTCCGTTATTTTTTACTCAGAATGTCGTCTACTAAACAGTGGCAACTATCTGTGTATAGGCTTTCGGTTCTCGCAGTGACTCTGTTCTGCTGCCCTCTTTGCTCTGGAGTATTTGATCCAGGGCAAGGGGGCTGGGTGGGGGGGGGGGGGGTGGGCGGGTGTTCCCTTAGGTCACCTGCTTTATAGTGTAAAGCAGGGGAATACCTCCCTTGGAATTAGTAATTCCGAGTCGGTTCCCGGGATGATTTTAAAGTGTAAAGCTAATGTTTACTCATCTATGTAATATTTTTTAAGTGTTGCTTGGTGTGAAGCATTTGTATATGTCACGTGATCAATCGGGCATTAATATACAATCCTCGAACACTTTTAAATGAGTATATAGAGTCTCATTTCTCTAGACTCCCATATTTATTGGCTTTCCTTTAAAAAATATTAGTATAAAGGGTTATACTGGATGTTTATAGAGATCATTGATGTTATTGTGATCAATTACAGGATGGTGTTGTGTCTTTCTTTTTTGATACAAATAAGAAAGATACATGTAAAGCCTATCTCTCCTTTTCACCTTGAGGGGATAGTTCTGTTATATGTAATCGAGTCTATTGGATTTTCCTTATGTCCTAGGCCCTCCAACCTTTTTACTATTCAGCTAAGTCTGGGTCATTGGTACAGTATAAAAATGTTAAAAAATTTATAGTAATTTATATATTTTTTATACTTACCAATGACCCAGACGAGGATGGCCCTCCCATGAGTTGGGAACTCATACCTCCTCGCTGAGTACATAATGCTACCAGGCTCTGGTTGTAAGAATGACTTTTGGAGGCAATTTCGAGACGCCTTGACACTGGCATACGCAGTGGAGTAAAAGTATGGAGGACCATATAGGACATGTAATTTTCGGTTTTAGATGCAAAATTTGCGGATTGGGGGATAAAATTTGCGTTTGGCCCTAAATATTTTAGAGTTAGCACCAGCTAAGTCTGGGACATTGGTAAGTATAAAAAATAGATAAATTACTATAAATTTTTTAACTTTTTGCATTTCTTTCATCACTGAGTTTGCAGTTGAGCACCTGGCAAGCAATCTAGGTTAATGAATCAGTGTAAGTCCTTAACTGGTAGAGTGCTAAATTATTTTTGGTCCATAAAATTTCTCTCTGCATTTTTCATTACCATTTATGGGAGAGTGCCAATAGGTAACAAGCCAAATCCTAACAGATAAAATAATATCACTACCAAGCTAATATGAAGCACATCCACAGAATACAAGGCCTTTAAATTGCGGTACTGGCATTTAAGAATAAAGTCCTAAAATGGGCTTCCAGCACTTTACCAGTTACCCTTGAGGCCTTATTCCGACTTTGATCATATTTTTTGCAGAGAACAGGTGCCCCTACATGCAGTCTTTGTGCTTAACTCACAAGTTACATTCTAAGTACCTTGGTGGTTGTTTTTAGGCAAGTCTTGGCTGCCTATATAGACCGCCAAGACTTGCCAATAAAACAGCAGCAAAGCCACAGGATGTAGACTGTCAAAGTTTACAAAAATATGTAAAAATCTCCCACCACTTAAGGGTTAAATTCTGCTTCATATCGCCGGTGACATGTTCTGTGGATGGTTACACCCCTAACCATACTTAATCAGTCTTTCGATGGGAGTGCGGTGGCTCAGTAGGTAGAGGTGCAGGCTGCAAACCGAGAGGTCCTCTGTTCGAATCCCACCTGCGGCAACCGCTTTGTGTCCTTGGGCAAGACACTTCATCTCCATTGCCCACGTGGGGGCACGATGATGCCGTGTACTATGGCGTACCGCACGTCGATGGTGCGCATGTCTCCAACCAATCTAACGCGAGTTACGATGTTGGGGAGCTGGCAGCTGCTCGTCTTTGCTCCGTGGTTCTCTCCGGGTACTCCGGCTTTCTCCACCCGTAAAACTGCCACGGTCATGATTAGCCATTGTGCATATAAATATGTGACCTTAAACATCAATAAATAAATAAATATCAGTCTTTCGATTCTTTCCTGAAAGTGCAAAAACAATAAAATTATAACTTATTGATTAAGTACTAGAAGCTACTATCATGGCCTTATTGAACCGTGCTAGAAGCCACTTTAGTGGCTTTACTCTGTAAACTCAGCAGTAGAACAGAAATCTAATATATAAATGCGAATGTCTGTATCTATCTATCTCTCTCTCTCCATGTTTGTTCCGGGTGAACTCCTCCGTTTCTTGACCGATCGATCTCAAATTTTGTACATGTGGGTAATTCGTCCCTGCAAGTAACATGGGATGGGTGCCGTGCCCATGTGGGTGACCTTGATCTTCAAACTGATGACCTTGACCTTTTGTTTCGAAAACGGCTGGGCCGATCAGGCTAAAATTTCATATGTGCGGGTATAATGACCCGTCGATCATTTTGACTTTATCGGGGTGTCCGTGCGGTGTGACCTTGACTTTCAAACTGGTGACCTTGATATATTCCTCCGTTTCTCGACCAATCTGATATAACCATCTTTTCCTGTGCAGCGCCGGGTATTCACCTGCTAGTGTTTATATAAAATTATAACAAAGCAATTGATTTTGATCAAAATCTTCCTAAACCAGGCCCTCCTTTCTTGATACAATGGAATCTTTGAAAATAATAAGCATATTAAGAATCAACTTGGAAAAATAGTTTAACACTCTACCAGTGAAAGCTAGATGACGATGAGTATTGCACAACAATTGATTTCTTGGTAATGACATTGGGTAAGGTGTGTGAAAATGATCTCTACAATTTATGCAAGTTCCAAGCAGAAATTTCTTCCCAGTTAGGCTTACATTCAGCTGAGGACTAACAGATTACTAGACCTGCTACTTCTCCTGCATTTCCTTAACCCTCAGCACACTGATGTCAAAATATTTAAATTGCAAGTGGTTATTTTTACCATAATGCAACTGGGCATTTAACCAATTCAATCTTGTTTGACAGAGCTCTGTGAGCTCTGTCAAACAAGACTAAATTGGTTAAATTTATAGTTGCATTATGAGAAAAACTTGCAAATGGAAATTTAAATATTTCAACATCAGTGTTAAGAGGGCTAGCTGGTAGAGTGTTGGAAGCCCATATTTGGGCTTTACTCTAAAGAGAAGGTAACACAACATAAAGACACCATACTCGGTGGATGTATATCATATTATGTTGGAAGTAAAATTATTTAGTCAGTATTGATTTGGTTTGTTACAAGTTATGAGAGAGTGCATGTAGGCATTCTTCCATAAATTATAACAAGTCCAAGACATATGAACTAATTTTGATGACCAAAAATAATTTAGCACTCTACCAGTTAACTATGTTGTCTAGTATTGGTTCGTGTGTTTAATTTTTAGTGTATTGTACATGGGACTACATTACACAGCGAGTTCATAGTGCATTATGGGGGTGTGACCAACCTATATGTTAGGGTCCTGCGAATATTCGAGATTCGATTCGATATCGATACCATACGTATGCTTCGAGATCGATCCCGAATCAGTCTCAGGATTCGATTTTTTTGAATTTCTCGTACTAACTTCAATTTGTTACATTTCCAACAAAAATAGGATAAAACTGTCATTAGAAAATTCATTCATGTAGGCTCAATTCCTATTTATTTGAGTAATTGAAAATGTTTAATTGTTAGGTAAGGTGTGAATTTGGCCCAGAACATTATCCATAGTTTTGGTTTTTGAAGGATTAACTTGTTATTATTCGTGAATAGTAACAAGTTAGGCCTTCAAAAACTAAAACTATGGACAATAGGCCTAGCTGTTTCAGCGACGGTGCTACAGAGAATATTTAGTTATTGGTGTTTAAGGTGTTCACTCCGTTGCGTAAGGGTCATCACAGTGTTCCGTAACTTCCGTTTGATGCAATATGAAATAACTTGTCCTTAAGATTCGATTCGGGATTCGATTCGATGTCGATATCAGAGACACGATTCGATTCGAGATTCGATTCGAAAAGAAATTTGTGATTCGCAGATCCCTACTACATGTTTTGGAACTTTTGTAAAATTCAGTGTCTATACGGTACATTTTAGTGGCATTTGAAATGAAAAGAGTCTGTTTTGAAATGCAAAAGAAATTACTCAGGTATACAATACCTGAACATTTCTTTTCAACATGTGTCTTTTCAAGAAAAACAGTGTTTCCAGTACACTTCTCTCCTGCCTATCTACAACAGCAGTGATTGCATTTTTAGTCAAGAGTTGCGTCCATATCAGAATCACTGTTTTTACTACTGCCCTCAATATTTTTGTTGATGCTGCTTGAAATTTATCTACTGTCTGTTTTCCCTCAGACAAATGACAGAAAACTGAATTGGTTGGTTGCATTAATTTCAGAGTATATTTTATTTGGATATGTTTGAAATGGAAGATTACATTACAGATGCGTTCAGCACATGAACATATGTACATTTATTAGGTATTAAGATGCAAGTATTTTATGTAGAATAATAAACCTTCTACCTACCTGAATGATATACTTAATTTGACATTATCTCCATGTTGTGGTCACGATTAGCCATTGTGCAGAAGTATGTGACCTTAAACACCCATAAATATGGGTTATATACACATGGTGTTTGTAAAAAATCTTTTATCGCGACAAGAGCGTTTTCGGGGGCATATATAGCTACGAGTCGCGCAGCGACGAGTAGCTATGTAGCCCCCGAAAACGCTCGAGTCGCGATAAATAATTTTTTACAAACACCATGTGTATATAACCCTTTTATCTACACCCCCACCTCCCCCACTCCCGTAATAAAACAAGTTTTGATTAACAAATGCAGACCACTAAAAATAATCTAGCCTTCAACCAGATAATCACTAATGTGAAAAATATCTGGTTATTTGTACTTTCCGACGTTTGACGTCACATTTTGAAAAATGTTGAAGAAACTGAATTCCCAGTGACGTTTGAACGTCAGGATAATTAAAGTCTCGAAGGGTGAAATAATCTCATTTGAAAAAGTGTAAGTTACTAATTTTTACTCTTTTCCGTCAAATTTTATTTTTATAATTCAGTAAGTTTAATTAATGGCCTTCTTTTTTATTCAATACATTTCGATAAATACGCCCCGTTTTATTTGTTTCGATCCGCGGCAGCGATAATTAGTTATTCAAAGTGTTGAATGAAATAGTACGTCATGCAAATGAGATGGGCGTGAACGTTGTATTCTTGCGATATCACGTGACTTTTATTCTTACTGCAGTAACAATAAAAGATTTTTTATTGACGGCGAGTTTTCGATAACGATAAAAGATAAAACGTTACTGTTTTTACGTATAAAGTAGATAAATAAATATATTTGGATACCTTTTACCGATCTCCCATAGAATACTCCATCAGAACACTTACCGTTCTCATGATGCATTACTGTTTACCTCTTGAATACTGCATCAGTACACTCACTGTTCCCATGATGCCTCACTGCTTTCCTTTAGAATACTATATCAGGACACATACCATTCCCATGATGCCTCACTGATGTGTTGAATACTCCATCAAGAACACCAACAGTTCCCATGATGTACTGCTTTTTTAGCTCAACTTTGGCAAAGCCATATTTGAGCTTTTGTCATGGCCTGTCATCCGTCGTCTGCCTGTCCGTCTGTCCGTACGTCAACAATTTGATACGGCTTGGGCTAGAGGCCGTATTTATGAACCGATCTTTACGAAACTTCTTGGGGACCTTTGTTATGACTGTGGGACGAGAACGAGTGTTTTTGGGTGCAGTCCGAAATTCAAGAAGGCTGCCAGCCGCCATTTGGTACCGACGATGCAGAAATCTGTTTTTTGTACAGAACTTCCATATGAAAGCTATGATTTGAATACTTTGTTGTATGAATGTTTAGTACCATGGGATACATCACATATAATACGGGTTTTTTTCTTGTGCTTAAATTATGCAAATTAGACTAACTTTGATGTTTTTTTGTGTTACTTTCAGCACTGTAAGTGCAAATGCCAATAGGGCTCAGGCTAGAGGTCGTATTTATGAACCAATCTTTACAAAACTTCTTGGGTACCTTTGTTATCACCGTGGGACAAGAACAAGTGTTTTTGGGTCCGGTCCGAAATTCAAGATGGCCGATGGCAGCCATTTTGTACAAAATTAGTGCAATCAGATTTTTGCACAGAACTTCCATATGAAAGCGCTGATTTGAATTATTTTTTGTATGAATGTTTAGTACCATGGGATACATCACATATAATACGGGTTTTTTTCTCGTGCAGAAATTATGCAAATTAGATGAACTTTGATTTTTTCAGTGCTACTTGCACACAGTAGGTACACATGTCAATACGCCTCAGGCTAGAGGCTGTATTTATGAACCGATCTTCACAAAACTTTTTGGGTACCTTTGTTATCACCTTGGGACAAGAACAAGTGTTTCTGGGTGCGGTCCAAAATTCAAGATGGCTGCCAGTGGCCATTTTGTACCGAAATTAGGTCCAATGAGTTTTTTGTCACAACTTCTATACAGCTTGTATTTATGAACTGATCTTCACGAAACTTCTTGGGTACCTTTGTTTTCACCTTGGACATGAACGAGTGTGTTTTGGGGTGCCTTTGTTATCACTGTGCTGTGAGAACACATATTTTGGGGTTCAGTCAGACCCACTCTTGGACTCAAAGATTTCTTTTCTAGTTTAACATCTGACTGTCACCCACTTTTAAAATACTTTACCTATACATTTGTGACAGGCTACCGTCAGTATTTATGTACAGACCGTTACAATACTTTATATGTACTTTTGTTATCAGGTCATTACCCAGATGTTTGTCATTGCTGTGTCACATACTATGCATATACATGTCTTAACAACCTGAGCTACAGTGTCATTGACACTTTCATTTTATTGAATATTACATCAAGGACACTTGTAGTTCCTATGATGCCTTTCGTATCTCCTGTTGAACACTGTCAAGAACACCCCTACCCCACAGAAGTGAAGAAGTGCTTGTTTACTATAGTAAACAGGCTCTGTTTCATTGATAAAATAGGACCCAGTCAATAATGCTTGGGGTGTGAGTCCTCTAAAATAGGCAACATGGGTATAAACGATTGAATGCACTAAGTTTATCTCCTTGTTGTGGTCATGATTAGCCATTGTGCAGAAGTATGTGACCTTAAACACGAGTAAATAAATGTTCTACTTACATGCTCTCATACTTTGTATTCCTATAGTTGTGTTGACATTGACATATCTTCCCTCCTAAAACCTGCTATGTTATAATATTAGAACGTTCCTTTTCATGTTCTATCGGTCGATAGTACCTGAGTTTGTGTGATTTCTGAAATGAAACCTTCAGCAGCAAAGAACATGAAAAGAAACGTTCTAATTATTTTATTATGCCAAACAAAATATGACTTTCATTGTTAAGCGTTAACTGCAACAAGCCATCGATCTTGTAACAACAATGTAGTCGAATCCAAAAACATGACGTCATTTCGAACGAATGACGTCTCTTCGAAAATGACTTGTCACAAGTGCCGTCGCTTTGGGAGTTTCTTTATCAACAAATGCCAATGTTAACAACTGCATCATGCTGTTCGTGTTATAATTCATTGTTAATGCTTGTGTGAAAAGTGATTTAAATTAATGGAATATAAATTCATGTTTCTCGGACAACAGTTGATAGAATTAAGTGGAGTGAAACACAAGTCAAAACTGAGACTCATATTCAGGATTCACTGAAGTGGTGAACAACACGTGACGTGAGTGAGTTTTTTAATATTTCTGATTCTTTTGAATTCATTGTTTGCAGTTAAAATTGAAAACACACCCACTGAAGATGATATATTTGTTGGTAAGTTTGTGTTTACCGGTGTTGAAAAAGCTAAACGGACACGAAGCCAGCGTTTTGTGTTGAGAAATTCGACGCTGATCAATGGAAGTGGCGCTTACATTTTCTTCGTTCTCTTGTCTCCAGGGAAAAACGTTCCGATAGTACCCGTGTTTTGCCCCCAAACTCCAGTACTATGACTTTTAGAAGGTGTCATATTAACCAATCACGGCTGATGTTACAAACGTGGGGCATAATAAAATTTATTACATTGTATACCAATGTTTATTATAAATGAGCTGTTGAATTAACAAAAGACTTCGCCAAAGTTTCCTTGAATGCTAGTGAAACAAACACCAGTTTCTGATTGGATTATACAATTTTATACACACCCTTTTAGCACAGCGATGAAAATCTACCAATGCAAAAGATGTTTCAATATCTACTACCCCTTTGCTGTAATCAATCTAGAAATAATCTCACATCACATAATGTAATCTATGATGACTTAGAGATTTTTGCACAGTTTTTCTACACATAGATAATCTATATCCTGTGTTTTTGCAGTTGTTTCTACGCAAGTCTTGGCTGCCTATATAGGCAGCCAAGACTTGTGTAGAAACACCTGCTAAGGTACTTGGAATATAGCTTACAAGTTTACTCCCAGATAGGGCACGGTGGCATCGCGGTAACCGGTTCTCGTCAGATCACCGAAGTTAAGCAACATCGAGATCGTTTAGTAGTTGGATGGGTGACCATTTCAGCGACTGATTTGCACTCCCGCGTTGTGTCCTTGGGCAAGACACTTAACCCCGATTGCCTACATGGGGGCATGATGACGCTGTGTACTAAGGCGTACTGCACGTCGATGGTGCACATTTCTGCAACCAATCTCACCCTGCCTGTGCCGCGGCGAAAAGTTCAGAGTTACAATGTTGGAGAGCTGACAGCTGCTCGTCGTTGCTCGGTGGTTCTCTCCAGGTACTCCAGCTTCCTCCACCTGTAAAACTGTCATGGTCATGATTAGCCATTGTGCATAAGTATATGACCTTAAACACCAATAAATAAATAAATAAATAAATAAATAAATAAATAAATAAATAAATAAATAAATACTAGATAGCATATTGAGGAACCTGTACTACTACAGTAGAAGTTGAACAAAGTCAGATCATCATCTTTAACCCTTCACCCAACTGGAATAGCATAAAACACTTGTATTAACCCTTTACCCAACGTAACGGCCAAAACCGGCAGCGCTATTCTCAAAAATCGCCAATTAATTTTCATTATTTTTTTCATTTTTTGTCTCAAAAACATAGGTTATGACCCCTCGTTGGAACGAGCTCGTCGAGCTCGTTCCAACGAGGGGTCATAACCTATGTTTTTGAGACAAAAAATTAAAAAAATTAGTTATTCAAGAATTTTTTTTGCAAGTGTCGCCTGCTTTTCATGTTAGGTAAAGGGTTAAAAAAAAAAAAAACTCTCAAAAATATAGCATTTGACCCTCATTGGAATGGGCTCAGTAAGCTTGTTCCATTCAGGTGGAAAAGCTATGTTTTTGAGACAAAAAATGAAAAAATAATAAAAGAAGGCCATTAAAAAACAATGTCGATGTTCTCCGGCAGTTGTGCCTCAAATTTTTGATGAGGGCGGGAGACTTTTTATTTTTATTTTTTATTCTGAAATCTAAAAAAGATACCCTGAAAAAATATATTCATATTTCTGGAAGAAATCTTTTACAAACTCCAGATGAGTGTTATCTTATCGCATATAGTGCAAAATGCTTCAATCGACTTAGCTGTTGACGACATGCCAAAGATGCTCCATTGCAGGATTATGTGCAGTTCGATGCTTATTTTAAATGATAAAAGGGGCATTTTTCTCCTAAGTTCTTGCATGTACCAATATAGAAACCATAAATCAGGGAATGGAGAAATCCAAAGCAAAATACGGAAGAAAACGTGAACAGGAAGCTGAAATACTATGGGGAAATGTGAACCAGTTCCTGTGCTCAAAATTCCGATCCAATAATACTGACTGGGTAAATTCTTTTTGACCAGCCGAAATGTTGGGTTTTTTTTTTTTTTGACTGGGTATTAAAAAGTTTTTATGCGGTGAAAAGTTAAAGTTAATGATGCGTGCAGTGCCCAAGAAAATAGATTTTTTTAATGGCCTGACTGTAATTTTTGTGACTAATGCAGTCCATTTTGGACATTATGTTAAGTAATAAGTTGAGGATTTGAAAAATCTCATATTCCATAATTATTGGCCTTTTTATGTCACAATTTGGACTCTGTAAAGTAAGGATATATCATACATTGGATATATCACTGTTGGCTAAATGTTGATGTGAGTATTCTAAGGTAGTGATATTGACTGAAAGCTGTATAGTTTGTTTATTGGGGTTTAACCCTTCAAACCCTGGTAGTATCTTCCATGTCAGTTCAATGACAGCAATTGGACGAGTCCACATTTATTATTTGGGGGTAGACCTATAAATTTTTCAACCTGCAGCCATGGGGCTTCATGTTGAAAATATTAATTGGTCTACCCCACACATTCACTCAGCAGCCATTCTACTTAAATGACGTATCATGCTTCTGTCAGAAAAGTGACTGCTTGGTATGACAGGGTTAATGACAACTAATAGATGTGTATATTTCTGTAATTAACATGTTTGTTACTCTTTCAGATTGACATATATGTTTACTACTTTTCAATAATTACATTGTTAATGTAGCTATACGTTTTTGGATCCAAATACAGTAAAACCTGTCTTGAGAGACCACTGTCTTGAGAGACCACCTGTCTTGAGAGACCACATCTGCCAGGCACCGATTGGTTTACTCTATAATGGACCTGCTATGGGAGACCACCTGTCTTGAGAGACCACTGTGACCAAATCAAATGGTTTTGCGCGACAACTGTGACCTGGTACCAACTTGTATTTTTATGCCATAATGGACCTGTCTTGAGAGACCGCCCCTTTGAAGACTGAAACCATGACAAAAACTTTTTACCTGTTCTGGAATTGGAAAATCCATTGTGGTTATACTAACATAATTAAAAGTATTAAAAGCTCTTAATTGGGTTTCAATTGCTAACTCATTAAAGATTGAGATGTTTTTATAAGACCCCTGTGAAAAGATTAGGATTATTGCTGAAAAAACTATTTCATACATACCTGAAATGTGACAAATAGGAATAAAAATAAATTTGTGTTGAAAATCTTTTTGTAAAAAATTGAAATGGACGGTTATAAAAATTATAAAAATAAATTAGTGTTGAAAATCTTCAATGAAGATTTTCAACACTAATTTATTTTTATAATTTTTATAACAGTCCATTTCAATTTGTTACAAAAACTTCATAAAGAACAACTACAAAGTAATTACAAAAATCCATTCTTCTCCATTTCTGAATTTTGTGGTTGGTTATTCACTGACTTGAGAAAACATGAAACCTGTTATGAGAGACCACCTGTCTTGAGAGACCACTTTTGTGTGGCCCAAAGGGCGGTCTCTCAAGACAGGTTTTACTGTACTCAATTCGCATTGGTCAGCTGGATGAAAACGTCATGACCAAATGTAATTCATTTTCCACTGAATACATTTGGTCGAACTTTGACCCGCATTTACGGTAGAGCACAGTTGACAGAATGTAATTCGGGCAGTGTTTGGGAGGGTTTATAACTTTTAGCACCTCTTGCAATGATTAATGATTATAGTTTACTGATATGTTAAATAAATTGTTTTGAACATTCCAAGTTTCATTGCGAAAGACGCCAATTTGACAAATTTGGGTCAATGCCGAAAACCGGTGCTCAACTCAGAGTTGTGCACTTTGTCTTTTGTGTGAGGGTGGTTTTTCGCTTCGTTTGTTCGTACATGTTTTATTTCGTCTTTCTGCTTTGTTGTTTCTTAAAAAGTAGTTTAAATAGTTACGGAATGTAATTAATAAGAACTGAATGCAATTTTTATAATCATTATTGGAGTATGAACGTGTGGGAATGGGTACAAATTATGTATAAATTTGTTTTGTATCTCTTTCAGAATGACATATACTACTGCTGTTTGGTACTTTCATCATTTAGTTGAACAGAAGCCTATGGTGATGTTGACACAAGATAAACAGGTACACGTAAAAATAAACATTTATTTTAGTGTTACCTTTTTGAAAATCATGGTAAAGCCTTTGATACATAGTGAAAGTGGATATACAGTAAAACCTGTCTTGAAGACCACTGTCTTGAGAGACCACCTGCCTTGAGAAACCACATCTGCCAGGCACCGATTGGTTTTACTCTACAATGGACCTGCTATGGAAGACCACATGTCTTGAGAGACAACCTGTCTTGAGAGATCACTGTGACCTCTTCGGGTGAGGACCAGTGGGAGAGGGGATCCTTTCTCCAAAGGTACTACCTCTCCCCGAAGAGGGTGGTGTCTTTGATGTCTCTACCTCAAATTCCAGGTTCAGGTGGACTCTCTTGCCTGTCTCCTGGACAGTCCAGGTGACAGGGCAAGTGATGCCCAGAGCTGATATGGTTCTGATGAGTCTCTCTGGTAATTCCAGTTTTTCCATGATTGTTGATCAGGAGCTCACGCTCTGAAGTCAGAAGTGTGAATGCAATGAGAAGTGTGAATGCACTGTGACCTCTCCGTTCGAATGGAATGGTCTCATGCGCCGAAGGCGCGCAGGGACGGTATGGGGAACACGCCCCTTTTGACCCTCAGTGACTGTAAATGATCAATTTTCACATGTCTAGGCGTGTTGAAGGAGGGACGGGTTCAGGTACACGGCTGGTGTCACAGGTTGCGGCGTGGTGGTCTCTTTGACTGATGTCGGTTGAACCCTCGGGTGAGGACCAGTGTGAGAGGTTGGGTCCTCTCACAAAGGTACTACCTCTCCCTGAGGGTGCAGTCGATCTGGATTTTCAGGCAAGTATAGTCTGCCACTTCGGAGATGATATTGAGTTATGGCCATCACTGGCAAGTATAATCTGCCTCAGGCTGTCTCTGTTTGAAAGAAACAACGACCCCTTTCGGGGACCACCAGAAAGAAGACCCGAACTTCCCTGGTTCGGGGCAGGCCTGCATTGTGGTCCTATTGGATTGGGACAAAAGATGCGTAATGTGCTTACAAAAAGGGCAGAGGCAGGATGCAGGACCAATGCTCGCCTCCCTTAAAGTGGTCAACTACTTTTAGGGATGGAGTGGAGGATGTTCCGGAACCATGGGGGTTACCATTTCCATAACAGTTAGACTGTCCATAGCGGTTATTGGGGTGCTGGTCAAAAAGCATCTTCTGTGTACCTGCTTAAAAGAAGAAGGCAGAATTAGTTTTCATTAGAATATGTAAAAATGTAAAAAGATAAAAGTAGCACATTTTGTTTAATTTATGATTTAATCTTTAGCTGAGTCGGTGAAGGCAGCCCTTTCTGGTAGAAGGCCACAGTTAAGCTGTTAATCTGCCTATTAGCTCACCTTCTCGTTCCCTATTTGTCCTCAAGCATGTTTAGTTTTAAACCTGATGTAATCTTAGTTGAGTCGGTGAAGGCAGCCCTTTCTGGTAGAAGGCCTTCTCGTTCCCTAGTTTTTTTGAGCGGTCTTGGTTTTGATTGGAATTTTTGGGCTTTTGTCGGCTTTTGCAAATGGCTCCAAGTTCGGAGATTAGTTCACTGTCGGCTAGCCGGTCATGATTTGGCTAGGGTGGCTAGGCGGTCTTTGCTGGTGGGGATATCGGCCCTGTCATGGAGTGTTTTGATGGGTGTGTCCCATGGGGCACAGAGGCGACTCTAAGCGCGTGATTTTGGACCTTCTGGAGTTTTCCCATGTTAGTTTGGTTGAGGTCAGTTAGGATGATTGCCCCGTATTCGAGTACTGGGCGCACAAAGGCTTTGTATAGTTTGAGTAGAGTGGACTGGTTGGCTCCCCATGACGTTCCCTTTAGCATTTTCAATAAGTTAATGCGTTTGGTGGCTTTTTTCGCCATGTCGTCGATGTGTTTGGTGAAGGAAGTTTTTGATCAATGGTGATGCCCAGGAATTTCTTTGCATTCTGAGAGGGTGTTATCCATTAGTTTCTTTGTCTTGCGAGTAAAGGTGATTCGTTGGGTTTTATTGGCGTTTAGCTTAATTCTCCATTTGGCACACCATTGTTCTAGGTAGTGATGAACCTTTTATCGGCATCGGCCGATAATGGGGAAATCCGTGAATCATCGGCATCGGCAGAAAAGGGCATGATTTGCCGATAGGGGTGCGCCGATTGTTACAGGGTCAAAATAAACCGTCGTTTGTTTGTTTTTTTAGTCACAGCCATATCGTTGAAAACAGTGTTCACACGTGAAACGTCCGGGGAATGTGCCAACACTACTGATTCCAAAATTCTGTGCGTTTTAATATTCTATGAATAATATAAAGCTAAGCCACAATTTCAAATTGTCACACGGTCATGTATGATTCTTATTACGTGGAAATCTCGACCCAGTTTCTTAAGTAGTAACATCATTGTTTAAAATTTAGCTTTCCTATATTACTCCATTTTGGAAATCGCACAATTCTTATTAAAACAAATAGTATCAGACTGTCGGTGCCGGTTTCATTTTTCATTTATTCATAAGTACTGTATTACGAAAAAAAATCTGGTTGGAGACAAGTAAAGTAAATTATACAAGGCTGCTTCTTTGAAAACAATACGTGATCATTCCATGGAGGATTAGTGTCGTTTTGTACACAGGCATTTCGTAGGGAATGGGACAACCCGGCCCAGGGACAACCCGCACAAGCTGGGACAACCCACCCCAAGTTTTTCACGTGCCGCAGTTATGAGCTATTTGACTAGGATATTGGACTATGATTGGATTATAAGTAATAACAAATGAACTATTCAGCTGTTATTACTTATAATACGATCATTATTAATTAGCAGACAATAGATTTGTTTATTGGACTTAATTATAATGATATTAAAAGTAATATCATGAATAATTCCGAATGAATTATTATTATCAGAAGTATCTGTAGTAATGATGGTATCTGCGGGTGCCTCATTGATGGATGTTTCAGTGGCCTGACTGTTTGTTGTCTCGGACGTGTCCATGGCTTTATCTGAGTCAATGATTGTTAACAGCTTAAAAAGCACATTTATTGTCTTAGTCTTAGATAAAGGAAAAACGATCAACGCTGTGATGAATCCATATCACACTGAAACAACATGTCTGGTCATTTGATTTTTTCGCATCTAACAAATATCATTCCCCTTAGAGGGTACCCAACTGAAACAACATGACTAAAACAACACATCACTTCTGACTGGTCTCTACATGCAGCCAATTCAGTATAGAACTATTATTACTGTAATTCAGTTATTCTGGGATGTTTTAATAGGATCACTGGGGCAAGACACTTCACCCCCATTGCCCACGTGGGGGCACGGTGACGTTGTGTACTAAGGCGTACTGCACGTCGATGGTGCACATGTCTTCAACCAATGCTAACCCTGCTTGTGTGGAGTTAGTATGTTGGGGAGCTGACAGTTGCTTGCCGTTGCTCGGTGGTTCTCTCCGGGTACTCCGGCTTCCTCCACCCGTAAAACTGTCGTGGTCATGATTAGCCATTGTGCAGAAATATGTGACCTTAAACACCAATAAATAAATAAATAAATAGGATCACTGTGGATTGTGGATAATTTGCGATAAAATTGGATAATTTTTTGATAAAAAAGTGAGTAAAAATTTTTTTATATATTACTATCCCCAAAAACTTTTTCTTCAAAAATCAGAGAAAAAAATCGGGACAACCCGCCCCAAAAATAGGCCTGGGCCAGGTTGTCCCTGGGGCGGGTTGTCCCTGATCCCATTTAATATACAAAAGAAGACATTTCGTACATATATCATCACTAGTACACAGGCAAATTTTATAGGGTTTTTAAGTATTTTTTATATGAAATAATAGACTGTAAGTGTAAGGTATTATAAATAATTTTTTTTACATATGGGGGTTGTTATCTTTACTTGGCTCAAGGCAGTCATAACCACATGTATGAAATGTCGTAGCTTGTGCACGAAACATCCTACAAGTTTGTGTACGAAACGTCCTAAATTGCCGTGTACGAAACGTCCAGCCCCCTTCCATGGCAGGGCAGAATCACACGATTTTCAAAATGGAGAGGTCTATTCAGAACGTACATATTGAATATTGGGCTTATGACCGATATGAGAAGAAAGGAATAAGTTGGATTTATCCAGAGTCAAGACAGTATCTGTCGGCCTGTGTACGAGTTCCCACAGGATTGCTATAAGTTTTAAATATATGGGATTTAATCTTATTGGGAGAAAATGTAGTATTCCATGCAGGGAGAGTCAATCTGACACGGGTGATTCCGTTTTTCTCACCGAGGAAAGGACTGCACAAAACGATCGGATAAATTGTCTGGGGAGTTGATTTGGTGGAGAGCTCAGTTTATCAGGAACCAAGAAACACAACTCCGCATTGACATTCTAATTGCAACTTTGCAGGGTTTGATCAAGTTATTCACGCATTTTCACGGAATTTAAAACATCGGAATCGGTATCGGCCGATTATTAAATTTTTAACATCGGTATCGGTCGATGGTTTGTTTACCATATCGGTTCATCACTAGTTCTAGGTCATCGAGAGCCCGTTGCAGGGGTTTTTGGAGTAGATTGGCTGGCCGTATTATTAGAGTCCCAGAGGCCCTTATCATCCACGAATTGGGAGACTTGAACACGATCCTCAGAGAAATTAAGGTCGTTTACATAGAAGATGTAAAGGAGGGGGCTTAGGACAGATCCTTGGAGGGTGCCTGCTTCAAGGGGGGCACTGTCAGACATTTCATTATTCACTCTGACTTTAATATCGCGATCATTTAAGAAAGAGGATAGTAATCTGAGCAATTTCATGAGTCTCATTTTTGATAATTTGTAGTGCATTCCATTGTGCCAAACAGAGTCAAATGCTTTTTTGACGTCTAACAGGACTGCCGCGCCTATTTGCTGATTGTTGATAGTGGTTTTCATTTGGGTGACTAGTCGGTAGACATGCTCGATGCCTTCTTTGCGGTTTCCATAGGCTCTTTGCCATTTATTGAAAAAATTGTCTTCAAGGTGCCCCCTGAACCGATTGGTAAGGATTCATTCGAATGTCTTACCAATGCAGCTGAGGAGGCTGATTGGGCGGTAGCTGGCTGGATCGGAGGGGTCCTTGTCAGGTTTTGGTATCATGACACCAATGGCTTTTTTCCAACATTTGGGAAAGTAGCCAGGGGTGAGGCATGCTTTGAACAGTTTGTTTAGTTTTTCGATTTGGGAATTTGGACTTTGTGTAAGAATTTTACAGCTCACTTCGTCTTCACCGGGTGAGGCCAAATTTTTGCATTTTTTAATGACGTTGATGATTTCGTCATTGGTGATGGGGGTGACGATTTCATCGTCATCCCAGTCATCTGGCTCATTATCAAATTTGGGGTCATGGTAGATTTCAGGGTGCTCATTGATGGAGTTGTCAATTGCATTTATGACTGCGTCATCATTGCCTGTGCCTTGATACGGGTGATGCATTTTTCTTCAGAGGTCGGCAAAAGTGTCACCCTTGTCTTTGTCGGTGTGCGTAAAGGAACCGTCTTCCCTTTTAAGAGGTTTGGCAGCGGTTTTGCCACCCTTGTTTTTTTTGCCCAGTTGGGATATTGAAAGAGTTCCGGAATTTTTTAGCATCTTGGACTCCATTTAGAATGGCTGTTACCTTTTCCCGGTTGGCTTGTTTTTCAGCTTTGAGGTCTTCCTTGACTTCGCCATGAAGGCGGTTATATGTTTTTTTTAGGTCAGCTTTCTTGCCGTAGTCAGTTTCGGTTTTAAGAGCGCAAAGAGCTTTCCGTTTAGTTTTGATTAGTGACAGCATATCGCCCGAGATAGTACCCCGTATTTACTCTATGTATTGGGACAGCTAAAAATAATTAATTTCACAGGTGTCCCAATTCTTAGAAAACGTGAAAACAATACAACCTGACCCAGTTTGGATGCTCAAAGAAGTTGTGTGTCATTGTGGTAATTTCGTTTTACATCAAGAGTACATTTGTTAATAAAAAATTTTAAAAAATAATCAGCATTTCGTTTTTATTACTTACTGTGTAATCCCCTCTCTCTTGTGAGAAGATAATTCAATAGAATGAAAACTTTGCACAATGAAAGAATCCAATTATTCACACGTCGGCATGCATCACTGGCCTGTCAATCACATGGCTGAAAACGTATTGTTTTCATTACAACATCAATCACGTTGTCAGTGAAAAGTGTCACAGGTAAGTGGAACAACACAAGCGGAATTTTGTTTTAATTTTTTGTGATCAAATATTGAAATAAAGAAATCAAAGTGAGTTGTTTTTATGGCCTTTGTTGATTAAAAAATCAAAATAAAGAAATCAAAGTGAGCTGTTTTTGTTTTTGTATTTTGAGTTTGTTTTTTTTAAAGTGCCTTGGGGTGTATAAAGGCTCTGCTGGAAGGAAGACTGTCATTCTGCGTGTGGGGAGTGTGCTCCGAAGAAACACACCCCTTACCCCATCCAACAATCACACAGCAGGCACAATATACAATAGCGGATACCTATCTTTCTCTCTACCTTTTACTTTTCTAACTGAACATTCTCAAATTTTCTTGCAACACTCTCATCAAGAAGACGCATGGAAATGGTAGACAAAGCGTAGGAGGAATTGGTGCAACCAACCTTTCTGCAACATATACAAGAAACCACCAAACGCTAGGCAAGGATTGAAACAAGCTTGTCTGGCTGGGAACGAGTGTACATTTGATAAAAATAAACATTTGAATAAAGATTTAACAGCCCTTTTAAGGGCTTGAGGGTGTGTGTCAGTGAGTGTTTTTTTTTGTTTTTTTTGTTTTGTTTTTTTTTGGGGGGGGGTGGAGGAGGTCATTTGGAATTCCCGAAGGATAACCAGATACCTCAAAATTACATACGGCATCCTATCTCCCAGAAGGCTTGATGGATGACTCCCGGTTTCTTAAAACTAAACTGTTGGAGCTTTCTCCACTTCTTTTTTGTAACCGCTATGGTCATATACCGGGGCCGCTACCAAACCGGCGTTGCTGTTTGGTTTTCTTTTCTCTTCTTCCCTTAAACTTGCCATCGCACAACATTACATTCTGGCTCGCCACCATGGTGGGACTCAAACCTCTACCATCGCCGAACTGGAACCGAATAGAGCTCGCTCTCTAATAGGTTTAAATGCGTTGAGGGATTGAGTATTGACCATCTAACACTCCAACGTAAACTGTCGGGTATTCTAACCGCGTGCATAACCCCCTCAGACTCCATTTTGGGCAATACGAAAGCTAGGCCTGTGTGATCCAAGGGGAAAAAAATAAGGTTAACCGGGTCGCAAGGGATTTGTAAATCCCACATCGTCCCTGCGCGCCTTCGGCGCGCTAAAACCTTTCATTCATTCATCATTCATTCGACTGTCATTCAGTTTTCAGCATGGACAAGTTTGTTATTAAGTATAAAACAGCAGAGGAAGCCCGGCCAAAAGTTATTTTGAGCCCCCCCAAAACAGTACTAAAAAGAGCAGTTGGGCGGCCCCCTAAAAGAAAGCTAGACAACACTAATGATGACATGGGTAGATCGAATCTATCCCCTAAAAAAGCTGCAGTGGACATTGATGGAAAACCGGAGAAAGTCACTACACAGCCAGAGGATAGCCAAATAAGTTTGGAATGTGATCTTTTGAAGGACAGCATCGAGAACATCGCTGTGAAACGTGGCCATTATGTAAGCTTTACCATGAAGGAAAAGAAAGGGGCTGTGGATATGGCGAAGCTGATCGGCATAAGGCAAGCGGCAGCTAAACTGAAAATACCAAAATCATCTATAAGCCGTTGGAGTAAAATTAATTTCACACAAACCAGTGAGGAGAGAAACAAATTTGGACATTTACATAAATCTGGTCGGCCTGTAACTTATGGTGAAAACGTTGACGATAAAATCGCCGAATGGGTCCTAGTGCAACGTGACTTGCAGTTGCCCGTGTCAGTTGAAGGGCTCTGCACCTATGCTAGGGTTTTAATTAAGTCCGAGGAAGGAGAGAAATCCACAACTAATGACTTCAAGGCCAGTTTTGGTTGGGCAGTCAAATTCATGAAAAGACACAATCTAACGTTAAGAGCGAGGACGACAATGGCACAACAGCTACCAAAAGATTTGGAGGAAAAAACAAAAAGTTTCCTTGGTTTCATCAAAGAAAGGAGAAAAGAGGACGAATTTGAGGATGACTTTATAGTCAACATGGATGAAACCCCGGTGTATTTCGATTTAGTTCCAAACAGGACAATAGATAAAGTTGGTGCACATTCCGTGCGTCTCAGATCCACCGGCTCAGATAAGAGACATTTAACACTTGTACTGGCAGTTACAAGTAGTGGCAACGTCCTCCCGCCAATGATTATATTCAAAGGTAAACGTGAACTTAAATTAAAATCTCCACCTGGATGTATTGTCTGTGTGCAGCAAAAGGGGTGGATGGATGAGGAACTGATGGTGAAATGGATCAAAGACATTTTAGTAAAGCATACAAAGAAGGAGAGGGCACTTTTGGTCATGGACAGTTTTCGGGGACACCTCACAGAAAAGGTTAAGAAAACATTACGTAGGAACAATGTAGTTTCAGCAGTCATTCCTGGGGGCTGCACGTCCAAATTACAACCCCTGGACGTTAGTATAAACAAACCTGTAAAGTGTGACTTAAGGAAAAAATGGGCAGAGTACATGTCGGAAGAGACCCAAAAAATATTGGAACAGAAAGAGGAGAGAATAAAAGCTGCAGACAAGCAAACAGTAGTTAACTGGATAGACTTTGCAATTGAAAATTTAAAGAAAAAAAAAGAACTCATTCAAAGGTCATTTAAAGTGTGTGGCTTAAACATTCATTTGAACGGTGCTGAAGACCAGCTTGTTGGAAAAGAGGCTTGGCTGCCAGTGGAAAAGCCTTTTGACACTCTTCAAGAACTTTCTGAGGCATGTGAATCTTTTTATAATGATGATGATATGATCTCTGTTGACCAGGCAGTACGTGACTTCTTCGACTCGGACGGTGACGAGTCATGTGATGAACTTCCAGATGGAAGTGAACAGTAGTTTTTTCAGTATTGGTTAATCTCAATCTCAAATTATCAGCAGTGAAATTTTACGAGTGTACAGGTCTACACATCTGTTGAAAGTACCCCCCCCCCCCCCCCTTTCCACACTATGGCTGGAATACGGCATTAATGAAAATAAGTTGCAAGATAAATGCAGAAAAATTTTGTTCCCGTTCTTCTTTCAATGATTCATTTGATCAATGGCGGTGAATCAGTGAAACAAGAACGGAAGCAAAATTTTCCTGCATTTATCCCGCAACTTATTTCCATTTGACAATTTGAGAATGCACTGATCTATCGTCTGTTGAAGGTAACCCGAAACCAGTACCGTAACCCAACCAATGAGCAAACCAACAATTGAAAGTACCCCCCCCCCCCCTTTCCACACTATGGCTGGAATACGGCATTAATGAAAATAAGTTGCAAGATAAATGCAGAAAAATTTTGTTCCCGTTCTTCTTTCAATGATTCATTTGATCAATGGCGGTGAATCAGTGAAACAAGAACGGAAGCAAAATTTTCCTGCATTTATCCCGCAACTTATTTCCATTTGACAATTTGAGAATGCACTGATCTATCGTCTGTTGAAGGTAACCCGAAACCAGTACCGTAACCCAACCAATGAGCAAACCAACAATTGAAAGTACCCCCCCCCCCCCCCCCTTTCCACACTATGGCTGGAATACGGCATTAATGAAAATAAGTTGCAAGATAAATGCAGAAAAATTTTGTTCCCGTTCTTCTTTCAATGATTCATTTGATCAATGGCGGTGAATCAGTGAAACAAGAACGGAAGCAAAATTTTCCTGCATTTATCCCGCAACTTATTTCCATTTGACAATTTGAGAATGCACTGGTCTATCGTCTGTTGAAGGTAACCCGAAACCAGTACCGTAACCCAACCAATGAGCAAACCAACAATTGTCCAGATACGACACAATCTTTCAAGTTATTTTGTTTGAACTGTATTTCTACTCGAGTTGACACATGGTCATGTCCAGCTGGTACCCCCCAAACATGTATTTTCACACCTTTTGTTTTCTTTGTCCATTCAATGTGTACAGTATAGCCTGTTCGTGTACAATGCAGGCGCATTATGACTAAATATGTATTTTAGGTACCCCAGTAGCTGTTATTTTTCTAATCACATTTTACACCGTTGTTGACAAATCAATAAAATTTGAAAACGCAAATGTTGTTTTTCTGTATCTCTGAAACCCCTTAGCCTTCTGTGGCATTCGGAACCCCCGATGCTTTTATTTATTGAAGGGAAATGCATACCGCAACATAAAATAACGCTTGCGTTATTTTAAGTATCAGTATGCACTTTTCATGTCACGCCCAAGAGGAAATTCTCATCCTACAATAAAACAGTGGATTTGGCATCGCCTTTACGGCTTTTGTTGGCTAGAAATGACCCCCCCCCCCCGCCCAACCTCCACACCACCCACACACGAAATACCAGGGGTACTCGATTCGTGAAACAGACCAAGCATTTGGAATTTCGAGATCGGAAGTGTTTTAGCAGTGAATTGTGGGACTTGTTTTAACAGTGAATTGTGGGACTTTGGGGGGATTTCCCAGGATGTTGACAAACAACGTGCTTTCACAGTTTCAGGTTCAGATGCAATGTTATGTTAAATGGACATTTCACGACTGTAAATATGAACACTTGGGAATGGACTTAAAAATAATAAAAACAACACAAATTAGTATGTATTATTAATATGTGTTATCAATCTTTATTCTTCAGAAACTTACTTCTAATATTCGGCATCTTGCATCGTTGTTCAACTTCAAGCGACCGCCAGTGTCCCAATATTTAGAGTATAAAAAAAAATTATTTTTCTCGAAAAAATGGGTGTCCCAAAACATAGAGTGTCCCAATACATAGAGTAAATACGGTATTTCTCCAGGGGCGCACTTCTTCTTTTGGGCATATTTCGTTCAGGGTTGAGTTAATGATTTTCACTATGCCCTCGAATTGGATTTCGTGTTCTGCTGCGTTGGATGTGTGTGTGTGTGTGTGGGGGGGGGGGGGGGGGGGGGGGGGGGGGGGGGGGGGGGGGGGTTTGTGAGTTTGACATCAATGATGTCACGGTAGAGGTTCCAATTAATTTTTCTAAAATTTCTGCGGAGAGTGGGGGGACCTGAGTGGGCCATTTCCTAGCAGTAGTAAGGCATGGACCGGGAGGTGATCGCTGTCTAAGTCATCATCGCTGACCTAGGGTCATCGATGTGGTTTATCAGAGAGTCACTGGCGATAATTAGATCGAGGATATCAGATGAAAATAGTGGGTTGTTACTGATATTGGTTGCTGAGTTGTCATTCATAACCACATGGAGGTTATGTTTTTTTATTATTTCGAGGAGGGATTCACCGTTGGAGCTGGTTTTGTTGCAGCCAAAGTACAGGTGTTTGGCATTGAAGTCGCCAAAGGAAAATGCAGTGTTTGTATTTCCTCGTAAAGAAATCAAAGACTGTCAGAAGCAATTTTGCATGGGTCGTTCTAATAACAAACAATAGCGATGTTTTTATTGTCGACTGTGATTTCAGTTGCGATCACCTCTGCATCGAGGTGATTTGTTTTTTAGCTCACCTGACTGAAAGTCAGGGTGAGCTTTTCTTATCACTCTTCGTCCGTCGTCCATCGTCTGTCGTTTGTCGTCCGTCATCTGTTGTCCGTCATCCTGCGTGAAGGTGGTGTTTGAGCCTCTTTCTCCTAAACTACTGGCCACATTTTAATTAAATTTCATGTAAATAGTGGTTACATAGGGGCATTTTGATTTTTATCCAAATTAGGTTTCGGCTCATATTGAGCAGAGGTGTGGGGAAAAAATGGCTAAATTTTTTGAAAATCTTCTTCTGATGAACCACCAGTAGCAGAGACTTGGTATGTGGTATACAGAGTCCTTTTGAGGTTTAGAATCAAGTTTGTTCAAGAGAAGTTTGTCGGGCATTATTTGCCTTCATTATGGGAGGGGCAACAATTTTGGCTACGCCTAAAATTTCTATTTTCAGAACCGTGAGGTCGATTTGAACCAAATTTGGTATGAGATAATAATGGGTCATAAGTAGTTGATTGATGCAAAAAAATTTTTCTCATTGCCCCGTGGGAACCTCGGGAGCTAAAAATAGGAAAAACCTTAAAACTGCCATATCTCCAAAACTACACGACACTGAGAATTCTTATTTTGTATAAAGCTTACTTTTATCCAGTAGAATAGAATGGTTAAAAAAAATCCCTATCGGTTTGATCACAAGGTACTTTTTTCAGGACTTTGAAAAAGTGCTGAGTCTGCACATTTTAACACTGTAGGCAATGGGAAAAAGATTAAAAAATCTTCTTCCCCAGATCCAGCAGGCAGAATCTTTTGATATTTGGTATGCAACATTGTAGGGTGGATCTGATTCAAGTTTGTTCAAATCGGCCCCCTGGGTTCATATTTGGGCTCAGTATAGGAGCCCGGTTTCGAACTTAGTGCATTTCAGGCAAATTTCTTCAAAAATCTTCTTCTCCAGATCCAGCAGGCATAATCTTTTGATATTTGGTATGCAACATTGTGGGGTGGATCTGATTCAAGTTTGTTCAAATCAGCTCCCAAGATTCATATTTGGGCTCACTATAAAAGCTCGTATTCGAACTTAGTGCATTTCAGGTAAATTTCTTCAAAAATCTTCTTCTCCAGATCCAGCAGGCAGAATGTTTTGATATTTGGTATGCAACATTGTGGGGTGGATCTGATTCAAGTTTGTTCAAATCGGCCCCCTGGATTCATATTTGGGCGCACTGTAGAAGCCCGAATTCAAACTTCGTGCATTTCAGGCAAATTTCTTCAAAAATCTTCTTCTCCAGATGCAGCAGGCAGAATCTTTTGATATTTGGTATGCAACATTGTGGGGTGGATCTGATTCAAGTTTGTTCAAATCGGCTCCCTGGATTCATATTTGGGCTCACTATAGAAGCTCGAATTCGAACTTAGTGTATTTCAGGCAAATTTCTTCAAGAATCTTCTTCCCAGATCCAGCAGGCAGAATCTTTTCATATTTGGTAAGCAACATTGTGGGGTACATCTGATTCAAGTTTGTTCAAATCGACCCCCCTGGGTTTATATTTGGGCTCAGTATAGAAGCCTGAATTCGAACTTAGTGCATTTCAGGCAAATTTCTTCAGAAATCTTCTCCAGATGCAGCTGGCAGAATCTTTTGATATTTGGTATGCAACATTGTGGGGTGGATCTGATTCAAGGTTGTTCAAATCGGCCCCCTGGGTTTATATTTGGGCTCAGTATAGAAGCCCAAATTCGAACTTCGAGCATTTCAGGCAAATTTCTTAAAAAATCTTCTTCTTCAATTCCAGCAGGCAGAATCTTTTGATATTTGGTATGCAACATTGTGGGGTGGATCTGATTCAAGTTTGTTCAAATCGGCCCCCTGGGTTTATATTTGGGCTCAGTATAGAAGCCCGAATTCGAACTTAGTGCATTTCAGGCAAATTTCTTCAAAAATCTTCTTCTCCAGATGCAGCAGGCAGAATCTTTTCATATTTGGTAAGCAACATTGTGGGGTAGATCTGATTCAAGTTTGTTCAAATCGACCCCCCTGGGTATATATTTGGGCTCAGTATAGAAGCCTGAATTCGAACTTAGTGCATTTCAGGCAAATGTCGTCTGAAATCTTCTCCAGATGCAGCTGGCAGAATCTTTTGATATTTGGTATGCAACATTGTGGGTGGATCTGATTCAAGTTTGTTCAAATCGGCCCCCTGGGTTTATATTTGGGCTCAGTATAGAAGCCAGAATTCGAACTTAGTGCATTTCAGGCAAATTTCTTCAAAAATCTTCTTCTCCAGATGCAGCAGGCAGAATCTTTTGATATTTGGTATGCAACATTGTGGGGTGGATCTGATTTAAGTTTGTTCAAATCGGCTCCCTAGATTCATATTTGGGCTCACTATAGAAGCTCGAATTCGAACTTAGTGCATTTCAGGCAAATTTCTTCAAAAATCTTCTTCTCCAGATCCAGCAGGCAGAATGTTTTGATATTTGGTATGCAACATTGTGGGGTGGATCTGATTTAAGTTTGTTCAAATCGGCTCCCTAGATTCATATTTGGGCTCAGTATAGAAGCCCGAATTCGAACTTAGTGCATTTCAGGCAAATTTCTTAAAAAATCTTCTTCTTCAATTCCAGCAGGCAGAATCTTTTGATATTTGGTATGCAACATTGTGGGGTGGATCTGATTCAAGTTTGTTCAAATCGGCCCCCTGGGTTTATATTTGGGCTCAGTATAGAAGCCCGAATTCGAACTTAGTGCATTTCAGGCAAATTTCTTCAAGAATCTTCTTCTCCAGATCCAGCAGGCAGAATCTTTTCATATTTGGTAAGCAACATTGTGGGGTAGATCTGATTCAAGTTTGTTCAAATCGACCCCCCTGGGTTTTTATTTGGGCTCAGTATAGAAGCCTGAATTCGAACTTAGTGCATTTCAGGCAAATTTCTTCAGAAATCTTCTCCAGATGCAGCAGGCAGAATCTTTTGATATTTGGTATGCAACATTGTGGGGTGGATCTGATTCAAGTTTGTTCAAATCGGCCCCCTGGGTTTATATTTGGGCTCAGTATAGAAGCCCGAATTCGAACTTAGTGCATTTCAGGCAAATTTCTTCAAAAATCTTCTTCTCCAGATGCAGCAGGCAGAATCTTTTGATATTTGGTGTGCAACATTGTGGGGTAGATCTGATTCAAGTTTGTTCAAATCGACCCCCCTGGGTTTATATTTGGGCTCAGTATAGAAGCCTGAATTCGAACTTAGTGCATTTCAGGCAAATTTCTTCAAAAATCTTCTTCTCCAGATCCAGCAGGCAGAATGTTTTGATATTTGGTATGCAACATTGTGGGGTGGATCTGATTTAAGTTTGTTCAAATCGGCTCCCTAGATTCATATTTGGGCTCAGTATAGAAGCCCGAATTCGAACTTAGTGCATTTCAGGCAAATTTCTTAAAAAATCTTCTTCTTCAATTCCAGCAGGCAGAATCTTTTGATATTTGGTATGCAACATTGTGGGGTGGATCTGATTCAAGTTTGTTCAAATCGGCCCCCTGGGTTTATATTTGGGCTCAGTATAGAAGCCCGAATTCGAACTTAGTGCATTTCAGGCAAATTTCGTCAAGAATTTTCTTCTCCAGATCCAGCAGGCAGAATCTTTTCATATTTGGTAAGCAACATTGTGGGGTAGATCTGATTCAAGTTTGTTCAAATCGACCCCCCTGGGTTTTTATTTGGGCTCAGTATAGAAGCCTGAATTCGAACTTAGTGCATTTCAGGCAAATTTCTTCAGAAATCTTCTCCAGATGCAGCAGGCAGAATCTTTTGATATTTGGTATGCAACATTGTGGGGTGGATCTGATTCAAGTTTGTTCAAATCGGCCCCCTGGGTTTATATTTGGGCTCAGTATAGAAGCCCGAATTCGAACTTAGTGCATTTCAGGCAAATTTCTTCAAAAATCTTCTTCTCCAGATGCAGCAGGCAGAATCTTTTGATATTTGGTGTGCAACATTGTGGGGTAGATCTGATTCAAGTTTGTTCAAATCGACCCCCCTGGGTTTATATTTGGGCTCAGTATAGAAGCCTGAATTCGAACTTAGTGCATTTCAGGCAAATTTCTTCAGAAATCTTCTCCAGATGCAGCAGGCAGAATCTTTTGATATTTGGTATGCAACATTGTGGGGTGGATCTGATTCAAGTTTGTTCAAATCGGCCCCCTGGGTTTATATTTGGGCTCAGTATAGAAGCCTGAATTCGAACTTAGTGCATTTCAGGCAAATTTCTTCAAAAATCTTCTTCTCCAGATGCAGCAGGCAGAATCTTTTGATATTTGGTATGCAACATTGTGGGGTGGATCTGATTCAAGTTTGTTCAAATTGGCCCCCTGGATTCATATTTGGACTCACTATAGAAGCTCGAATTCGAACTTAGTGCATTTCAGGCAAATTTCTTCAAAAATGTTCTTCTCCAGATGCAGCAGGCAGAATCTTTTGATATTTGGTATGCAACATTGTGGGGTGGATCTGATTCAAGTTTGTTCAAATCGGCTCCCTGGATTCATATTTGGGCTCACTATAGAACCTCGAATTCGAACTTAGTGCATTTCAGGCAAATTTCTTAAAAAATCTTCTTCTCCAGATCCAGCAGGCAGAATCTTTTGATATTGGGTATGTACCATGCTTGTTGGGGGGGGGGGGGGGGGGGGGAGATTCCAGTTTGTTCAAGCCAAGTCCCTGGGTTCATATTTGGACTCACTGTGGTAGCCCGAATTATAACTCGGTTCAGAATGAGGAATTTTTTCAAAATTCTTCTTCAGATCCAGCAGTCGGAATGTTTTGATATTTGGTTTGCAGCATCCTTAGGGGGTGAGATTCAAGTTTGTTCAAGCCATGTCCCTAGGTCCATATTTGGACTCACTGTGGGAGCTCGAATTGTAACTTAGTTCAAAATGAGGAATTTTCTTTAAAAATCTTCTTCAGATCCAGCAGTCGGAATGTTTTGATATTCGGTGGGCAGCATCCTTAGTGGGGTGAGATTCAAGTTTGTTAAAGCCAAGTCCCTGAGTTCATATATGGGCTTCCTGTGGGAACCCGAATTATAACTTAGTTCAATATGAGGAATATTCTTTAAAAATCTTTTTCTTTTTTTTTTTAGATCCACTGATCAGAAGCTTTGGAAATTTGGTATAAACTTTTCTTAGGAGGAGCAGATGCAACTTGTTGAAATCAATTCTCTGGGTTGATATTTAGGCTACCATGTCAGGTGAGCGCCCTCAGGCCCCTTGGGGCCTCTTGTATTGTTTTAGTTTTGATATTCTGCTTTATTAGAAGAGCGACGCCGCCAACATTAGTGATTTGTCGGTCTCTTCTAATAGTGCTGAACCCGCTAACTGAAAAATTTTTACTGGGTTGAAGCCAACTTTCGCAGATACAAACAATGTCTGTATCTTCGACGTATCGGCACATTTGAAGTTTTTTTCTTATTAACGCTTCCAGCGTTCCACACGGCTATTTGTAACTTATTCATGGTGGGGTTGATATTTAGTTACAGTGTTCAGATAAGGATAGACGGTGGTTTTAATTAGTGTTGATAGCGGCTTTTACTGAGGATTCAGAGATTTGGGTCTTGAAGAGTCGGGACACAGATCGGCTGACATCTTGTCAGATTAGGGCCCTGCGAAGCTTCGAGTATTCGATTCGATGTCGACATCGCTTTGGTATTCGTATATCGATCTCGAATAGTTTGCCGATTCGTTAGTCAAACGAAGCAACGAGGAAAATGAATCAGTGTTCGACAATGTTCATTTTGAGTTTTTAGAACGGGAAATTAAACGTTCGTTTTGTGACTTTTGCAAATTGGAGCTGTTTTAACTTGTAGCCTGTTCACGCCCCATCTATACAACCGAAATATCCAGCTATGGGCCCGAGCCCCGCTCCCAGTCCCAGAATCTTCTAACACAATAATGGGGGCATGTCGCCTGGAGCGCTTCCATTATTATGTCAGAAAACTGTGGGAGGAAAATCTCTTTAGTTTCTTTGCATTGTTCGGCGTTGGTACTTGGAAGTTGGAATGAAGTAAAAGCAATTTGTGTGAATGAGCACTGCGTCAATATTCGAGTTAGATAATGCAGAAACTAACACAGTTTAACGCCTTCGCTGCTTTTGATGTATACTGAGTTATTGAGTTGAGAACGGACCGAAATCTACAAGACCCGAATCCTGATAATACAAAAACAACCAAACATTACAGTAATGAGGTTCCTATAAGATGTACATGTATTTAGCCAGGCTAACGTACCTGAAGTTAGCGGCTGTAGCCGACTTCAACCCATGGGAATTAATGTGCCACTTGTATTGCATTTGTGCTTTTAATTCTCATGTTTCAATTTAGTGTTTTTTCTCAAATGTTTCTGGGCAGTAACACCTTAATTTCTGTCCATATTTATGTCTTGAATTTATTGTCGGGTCAAGTGAACATCTGAATGGCCATTCAACGTGAAAGAAAATTAAAACAACGCCAAGTTGTCAAGTTGTGTCAACTCTCTCTTCTCGCAGTGCTTTCCGGACATTTCTGCACAAGATAATGCCAGTTATAGTTATTTCTCGAGTTTATCCCGATTCGATTCGAGATTCGATTCGATGTCGACATCAGTCCCGATTCGATTCGAGATTCGATTCGAACATAAATTTCCCGATTCGCAGGGCCCTATGTCAGATGTCACCCAAATTGGTGTTGACATGTTTTTGTAAAACTGAGTAAAGTGCGCCCGCGATAAGGGAGTAGACAGCATGAGGGGATGAGGCATTTTCAGGCTTTGTTAGGTGTAGGTTTTTTAGTTCTATGCTTGTTTTAACCTTCTTGTAAAGGGGACATCCTCGGTAGCTGCTAGGGTGGTTTCCTTTACAATTGGGGCAGGAGGGGGATTCTAATCTGCATGATTTGCTGAGGTGATTACCTCCACATTTCATGCAGGTTAGGATCCCTCTGCATTTGTTGGCTATGTGTCCGAACTTCTGACATTTGTGGCACTGAATCGGGGGAGGAGTATATCTATTCTTCCACAACGTGCCATCTATTGTTAATGATTATTCCGTTGGCTAGTATTCCTGATTTGGTTTCCTGATTGGGGCATACAGCTTTTATTTTCCATGTCGCTTTGCCTGTGGCCTTTGACGTAAATCTTTCCCATTTGCAGTTCTGTAGCCCCTGATTAATGAGTTCCCTGGGGAAGCTGTGTGGAGCTGTGATCTTTGTTGTCTCTTTGGGTATTCCTACCTCCGTTTTTACCTACAGTGCTGGTGGAAGCGGGTAGAATCTGTTTCCCCCTATTGATGTTGGAGTTTTGATTAAGATTATTTGTATTGCTGGCTACAACTTTATTCCATGGTTTCTCCATGAGAGAGAAACCGATTGGTTTTACTCTATAATGGACCTGCTACGGGAGACCACCTGTCTTGAGAGACCACCTGTCTTGAGAGACCACTGTGACCTGGTACTAACTTGTATTTTTTATGCCATAATAGACCTGTCTTGAGAGACCACCCCTTTGAAGACTGAAACCATGACAAAAACATTTTACCTGTTCTGGAATGGGAAAATCCATTGTGGTTATACTAACATAATTAAAAGTATTAAAAGCTCTTAATTGGGTTTCAATTGCTAACTCATTAAAGATTGAGACATTTTTATAAGACCCCTGTGAAAAGATTAGGATTATTGCAGAATAAACAATTTCATACATACCTGAAATGTGACAGATAGGAATAAAAAGAAATTTGTGTTGAAAATCTTTTTGTAACAAATTGAAATGGACTGTTATAAAAATTATAAAAATAAATTAGTGTTGAAAATCTTCAATGAAGATTTTCAACACTTAATTTATTTTTATAATTTTTATTACAGTCCATTTCAATTTGTTACAAAAACTTCATAAAAATGAACAACTACAATGTAATTACAAAAATCCATCTTTCTCCATTTCTGAATTTTGTAGTTGGTTATTCACTGACTTGAGAAAACCTGAAACCTGTTATGAGAGACCATCTGTCTTGAGAGAATATAGGACAAAACCCCCTCGGACAAAACACCCTCGAACAAAACCCCCTCAGGACAAAACACCCTCGGACAAAACCCCCTCACTTTTACTGACAAAATGGACAAAACCCCCTCACTTTAGAAAAAAATGATGATGAAAAAAATGAGGTGATAAATGTTGAAGTGAATAAATAAAAAAAATATTTAAACAAATATAGAGTTTTATTAAATTTGTTTGCAGGTAATTGTAATTAATATTTAATGACATATATATATATAATACTGACAACATGTAACAGCTAGCGATCTTTTTCACACAGAACTATAGAACATACAAATATTATATTAATTAGGATCATCTTGCCTTACAAATTACAACATCTATAAAGTAATTATCCAATGATAATAAATCTAATTGACACTCACAAAAATTCATTGTGGTTCAAGTCGCGTTTTTGAGTTACCCTGGATCATGTAGTAAATAGAATCTACAACGGATCCCTATTTTGTAGCTCTATTTACAAAACTTGTCCAGTAAATTAGGTCTTGGCCTCGCTAAAGCTCGGCCAATACCTAATTTACTGAACTCGTTTTGTAAATAGAGCTATAAAATGGGAACCCGTTGTAGATCCTCTATTTATTACACAAATCTAACCTGTGATATGGATACCATGTAATGTTTTTACCGTGTTGACGGACGGACGTATAGGTGAAGCACTATATTTTTAAAACTGTTTCATATATATGAGTGAAGTTTCTAAAACCGAATACAATAACCAACATATTTCAAGAAGTCTGCCACATTGAGTTTACCCTCACGCCTATCCTCACACAGTTTTACAAGTTTCTTCTGAAGTTTAACTCTGTGTTTTCTTTGACGTTTTGATGGAGGTTCACCTCGTTCATGTCTAAGGAGAGTTGTAGAGACCAATACCTGGTCTTTCTTGAGACTGTCTATTACTCTCCAGACTGTTGGATGTGCATGGCCTACAAGTTTCATAAACCCATTATTCCAACCTTCACAAATGTTATTTGTGCGAGCATTACCACAAACTGTTATGTCATGCACATTCCAAACTGGAGGTGGAAACGTAGGCGGTAAGCGCCTGACTTTAATTGGGGCAAGTGTTCCATCAGGTCGAGATGGTGGTTTGATAGTTCTATAAGACCCAGTCACATATGTATTGTTAAAATAGGCCAAGAGAGGTTCTAGTCCATCAGGGGTGACATCTCGCAGATGTGACATGCCTTCATGAATGTCATCTACTGGCAGAAAGGCTAGACTGTCCAACATTCCACAAAAATGCTTAACATTGTCATCCTCCCTGTAACAGGTTACCAAACCCAAACTCTGAATTTTGCGCCACGTACTTTGAGTCAAATGATAAAAACATCCATGTATAACAAGTTGTGGACCAAATATTTCTGTCGCTGCCTTCATTGCAGCTATTTCAAAGTCCATTGTAATGGTCGTTGGGTCTACTTGGAATCCTAAAGTTTCACAATAGTCCTTAATTGCCCCAAACAGTTCTTCATATGTAGATTGTTTTTTGTCCACCAACAGAGCATACACACAGGCCACTGAACTTTCACCAAGGGCAGCATGGATTACATACAGCTGGTTAAAGAGTTTTGGTGCCACATTAAAAGTTCCATCCATAAACCAAGATGAGGAATTAGCGAGATGTCTTAACCCTTCATTGGTAGCAAACACCAACATACGGTTGGTACTGTCAACACCATTATCATATATTAGAAAAGAGTCTCCATCTGATGATAATGCCCACTCTCCCTCAACTATCAACTCTGATAAAGTCTTGGGGCTCTGTGGCAAATATTTAGCTCGTTCACGACGGAGAGAACGCTTCACGGAGTTGATATCCCCAATGGCATCTCGTACGGAAACAGGAGCTGTTGCAATAGTGTCTGTCAGGAGCTGGCTGTTTGTACCTCTTGAACCTGGAGCCCGCTCTTTCATCTCTGCACGTAGTTTTGTTGCCTCAACGCCGCCGTTTTTAGGATCATGCGAATGTTCGGTGGAACTAAAAAAGGAGTTCATTTCAACATTTGTAGTAACAGCTGCCTTACACAAAAATGCTGATCTGTTTGAGCACTCCCATCGGATTTTATTTTGACGTGTGTATTTCTTAGTATACATGTAGCCATCAAGCACAAGTTTCAGACCACCTTTGTGGTTTTTGATAATCTCCATAATATAGCACTAATTGACAATATTTTGAATACTGAGAAAGCATCACAAAACTGGCATATTTATAACATTATGACAGAGAATGTTGTTTTAAAACTTGGTCATGCCAGTGTAATAAAACAACATAAATGGTTATTGAAGTCAGCAAAATTAAAAAATTGAAAGTGCAGATAGCTTGCAAAATGGTATTACTAAAACAACAAAGCTATACCTCAAAGAAGTAATGGAACAGAAGACACAAGCTAGTATCCCAGCAATTTGAGCAAAATTGAAAAATTGAAAGTGCAGATAGCTTGCAAAACGGTATTACTAAAACAACAAAGCTATACATCAAAGAAATAATGGAACAGAAGACACAAACTAGTATCCCAGTACTTTGGAGATTTGTTGTTATAACAACAACAACAGCCATCTGTACTTTTAATGGTTAAGTACAGATGACTTGCAAAATGGTGTTACTGAAACACAAGACACAAGTTAGTATATATATAATGTCTGAGGGGGTTTTGTCCTGAGGGGTTTTTGTCCTACGATGCAAAAAATGAGGGGGTTTTGTCTGATGGGGTTTTGTCCTGAGGGGGTTTTGTCCTGTTACCGTCTTGAGAGACCACTTTTGTGTGGCCCAAAGGGCAGTCTCTCAAGACAGGTTCTACTGTATGTAATGATCATTGGCATACATGATGTGGATGTATAGGGTGCTTGGGACATGTATCCATTACATTTTTGTTAGAAAATAATCTGTATAGTTCACCCCCATCCCATAGAAATGATGTTTTCAAACCCCCCAAAAGTTGAAAAACAAATTTTGTATGATTGTATTTAATTATATGCTTGTATTTACTCTTTGTAGGAAGATTTTCTGCCTATCAGTGATGGGCATATGGTACATGGCCCCCTAAAGATAGACTTTGACCCCCATTCACATGCATGCACTCACAAATGCATGCCTGCATGCACACATGGATATATACAGTGACATATGCATGCACACACGTACACACATGAATGAACTGCCTCTCTTTACATTATTTTTTTAGGACATTGAAAATTTAAAAGTGCGAGTAGGGGTAACTCTCCACTTTTCAAAATTTAAAAGTGCAAGCACTCACACTTTTTCATTTTCAACGTCAAAATAGTGGAGAGTTACCCCCAAAGAAGGCTTCATTTGAAAGTAAAATTCTGTTTTTTTCTGAGAGGAGAAAACCTCCTCAATCTCTCCCCAACTACCACCACCACTACCAACACCACTCCACCTTCCCCTCCTTCCCAAAATGAAATAAGAACCTTAAACTTCCTTTGGCTGCTCATGCCTCGGGGACTCCTGCAGATGTTTGCGGTATCGGAATGCAATGCTATGATACTAAAAGGTCACTTAGGTACTTGCCGACCTTCATGGCCTCCCAGTGCAATATTTTCTGCCATCACTATTGTACTCAAAAAAAGTAAAGGTATATACAGTACAGTGATCACAAACATGGTATTTTTAACTCACTGAACATCAGCGTGAGCTATAGTGATCACTCTTCCTCCATTGTCCATTGTCCATGTCCATGTGTCATCCATCGTCCGTACATAGTATTTACAACTTCTCCAAAATGGATGAACCAATTTCAATGAAATTTGTGGTTTTTGTGATATCAGATTTTGATTTTGTTCAATTCAAGTTTCTCTGCCCAGTGCGGAGGAGGTAGAGGAAAATACCCACAGATGTTTTTAAAATCTTCTCATGAACCACATGAAATAATGATTTGATACTGAGCTTCCTTTTGTAGTATAGGATAAAGTTTGTCCAAATAAAGTTCATTGGGCATCATGATGGGAGGGTCAATCTTTTTGGCTTGGCCAAAATTTTTATATTGTTATACTGTATACCAATGGCCCAGACTTAGTTGGCTGGTGCTAACTCAAAAATATCTAGGGCCAAACACAAATTTTGCCCCCCAATCCCCAAAATTTGCATGCAAAACCGAAAATTAGAAGTCCTATCTGGCCCTCCATACATTTACTCTCCGCGCATGCTCAGATGCGAGGAAGTTGCTGAAACTGGCGCAAACATCATTCTTTGTTTGGCCCTTCAGTCAGATAACATCAAACTGACATCTGTACTTTTAAATCTCAGTTTTAATGATGCCAGACACAAATCAATGGTTATTTTGGTGGATCCAAGGACACAACTGGATGAAGGAAGGAAGAATCGGTGGTTTGAAATGTTCAGGGCTGCAATTTTATAATATTTATAAAAATTAGTTCATGTTCCCTGATTTCGGGACATGGGCCTGACGTCATCATTGATTGATAATGATTTGTCCACTGTTTGTTTAGTATTCCTTCCCCACCTTCCCTTGATCCCCCCAGTTAAGCTCCCAAGCTTTTTGTCTTGTTTTATTGAATTTTTTTTATAAAATTTCTTGGGAGTTTAACATATTATACAGAAGATTATTCTGTACATCCCCATTGTTACGTCCCCGTGTTTAGGCATTTTGGTCATGCATCATACATCCGATGTATCGTTTTTTCTTCTGATGAAGATCTTGCTTTACATCAGATAGTTTTATTTCTGTTACTGACTTCGGGCCGTGTTGCCTGGAGTCTTGTGGAAGTTGTTTACATTGACAATGCTCTAGCTAGTTTCCTATTATTTAGAGAAACAACAATTGTAAGTAACATAAAATATTCCGGTAGTGTGGCAGTTATTTTTATGGCATATTATTATAATTTTGTCCCTTTGGGAAGTTGGGCTTTTATATAAGAAATTTTTTTTCCAAAAATGTTTTATTTTTTGAAGGAATTTTTCTTTTGGATGTATTTATTTCATCGATTATATTTTAATGTTATCTTATATTTATGTAGATTTGATGGTAGTACAATTGACCTATGTTAGATCTTAGGTAATAATATTTCTCTAATAGCAGGGCAAATAAGAGGAAGCCTTTCCTCTATTTACATTGTCGTTGTCTTGCTTATAGTCGATGTACTACCACTAATTCTTGCACTATATGTCAGATTTTGACAATGTTGGTGACTGGTGTCATGGTTTGTTAGGCGTGTGGACACTAGCGGTCCTCTCGTGGCAAGGGGACACTGCTGGTCCTCTCTCCAAAATGTCACTATAGGTTTTTAGTTTCTATTTACAGAGGAACAAGAACATGGTGTGGTTTTGTGACACCGTCAGAGAGTGTGCTTCCGTTGTCGCATTATACTATTAGAGCTAGCGGAAAAGTGCTCAATGATATAAGGCAAGGGCCTAGACCTTAGAATATAGGGTTTACGACCTTGTCTCCAGCTAGCTCAACTGGCGGATCTATCACTCAGAATATGGGTAGTGTTGACGCCGGGTATGTTCGTAGTGGTCGAGAAGAGAAACAAGGGTGTAGCGAGCACTATAAAAATCTGAACATGCTCACCCTGCGACAACGGAAAGGAGGAAGCTCCTAATAGGCTGCCGGCGTCGGCTAGTCGTATAGCGTCCTCCACATTCGAAAAACACACACAACCGCACAAAGTCTGTTGTCACCAGCTAGCTCGACTGGTGAAGCAGTTACTCAGGCCTATGAGAACTGTGACGGCAGGTGTGCCTGCTCCGGGATAGGAGACGATGTAGGGTGGAGCGAGCACTATAATATTCAACCATGCTCTCCCAGCGATGACGGAAGGAGGAAGTCGGCAAGTTCTGAGGTATGCTTGTCCAGGTCTGCCAGGACCGCGAGCAAGAGAGAGGTCTCTCTCTCTCTTACAGCATCATCTGGGGACAGATGTCGTTGGTAGCAACTTGCGTCAGTCGGAATTTATGTCCATGCCTCCTGTCTGGGATGTCCCATCTAATAGGCAGCCGGGGTCGGCTAGTCTTACGGCTTCCTCTACATAACGGATAAAGTGCTCTTAATATTGCACAGGGCTATATACCGCAATGAGTGGTTTCAGTTCCCTGTCGCCATTGAAGCGGTTAATCTTGAATATGAGGACTGTGACACCAGATGTGTCGCATGTTCATTGTAATTTAGAGCTAGCGGCAAAGTGCTCAATGATATAAGACAAGTTCTTAGACCTTAGAATATAGGGTTTACGACCTTGTCTCCAGCTAGCTCCAGATCGTTACTCAGAATATGGGTAGTGTGACACCGGGTATGTCCATAGCGGTCGAGAGAGAAACAAGGGTGCAGCGAGCACTATAAATCCAATCACGCTCACTCTGCGGCGATGGGAAGGGAGAAGCCAGCAAGTTCTGAGGTACGCACGGCTAGGTCTCCCAGGACTGCGAGCAAGTGGGAGACCCCTCTCTCTCTTTTAACAACATCTGAGGCCGGATGTTGTTGGTAGGAACTTGCGTCAGTCGGAGCTTACATACATACCTATTGTCCGGTAAGCTCAGTTTATTTCTCTGCCGGGGCGTCTGCTAAGCACTCACGACCGCACCTTGGCTAAGTGACTTAGGATATCTAGTCTGCATCATCAAGAGGTTCACTTTTTGTTAAGAAAGTCGCACCATCTAGTAGCCAAGGAGATGAGGCTTCATTCATCGGGACGTCCGCAGTTAAGAGCCATCTCCGACACACTGTCCCAGGAGCAGCTGGCAGACAAACAATACATGATCACTGCTCCTCAGGCCTCCGTAACGGACTTGCTATCACAGATAGCGCAGCTCATCACAGTATTCCTGCTAATGCAGTATCACTCAGCGTCAGTCTCAAAGCTTGAGCTGTCGGATGGTGCTCGGTCGGTCTAGTTTGTGTGTTCAGATTCTGTTGACCGTGATTCTTAACTAATTTAGACGAATAATGAAAGGGATACGGAGGAGGATTATCCTTCCCTTTCGGAGCAGATCATGGAAGATATGGATGATCCATTATCGCTACCTTGAACTTGTTCCAGTGTATCACAATACTGCAATTGTTTGTAAGAAACTGCTAGCGTTGTAAATGCTGACTTCATCCGAACAAAGAGGGCGATAGGTCTATTCCGGTTAAGTCTACATGGGTGTCACAGGTCTTTGATTGTTTAGATGATGCCTTATTCAACTTCCCGTGGGAAGAAGTAATATGGTTTCCTATCATCATCTTCTGTATTTTTAATCGTTTTTTGAGCACATTCATTTTAAAAACGGCAGGGGAAGATGTGTTGAGAGTTTCTCGGTGTATGAATGAGCGGGTTAAGGGCTTAGTTGTGACCTTACCTTCATCATTTCGCTGTTCGCTCGGACACAATCGAGAAGATATTTTCTTTCTCAGAGCGAATTTAGACTCACTGTCTTATGTACTTCACTTTCAAGTACTTTGGCACAACGTCTATATGGAAAGGAGTTTTGTGGACGTTTGTTCCTCTTTTAAAATTCTTTCCAAATCTATTTATCAATCTTATCTCGGTCTTAACAGTTGTTTAAGTGAGAGTTATTCTGATGTGACGAAGCCTTGCGTTGTCATCTTAATATATGTCTGGGTGGAAAACTCTCTACAGGTGGCTCTGGTTTTCCAGACACTAAGTCTTTGATGATAAACTTTTATTTATGTAGGATTAAGCTACAAGAAAGCATCAATACTCTGCTCTTTAAGTTGGGATCTAATCGACCAACAACAGCAGAAAGAGTAGGAGAGGATGTCCTAGACTCAGATTGTCTACAGTTAAAACTAGAAGTCCTGTCACGAACTTTGCACTTATCTAGGCTTTATTGCGTGTAGGAATTGCGTGCAATTGCCATATCGAATGGCACCCAAAGCATGGCAGGTTCTCCTTGTTACCCATAGCAATCACAAGCAATGCTCCTGCCAGTGGACCTCCGGGTTACCCGGAGGTCCATTGGCTGAAACTTTGCTTGTGCACAAGCCGTATGTGCAGAATTTGATAGCCTTACCATCGTCATAACGTGTAGATTAACGCGCAAATCGACGTGCTATTTGTGCGCACTTCAGGACAAGACTATTAGTTTTAACTGTATAAGGACTCTTAGCAAAGGTATAGGTAACTCTCATATAATTACTTTAGGGTCGACTATACAGCCTCTTGGGAAGGGGGTTTAGGTCTGTTAGAGATTTCTGATCAGACTCCCCTGAGCTGGTGGCTCGAGGCTCTTCTAGAGCTCGGTCCGACCGATTTTGACTGGAAATGGATAATTAGGTTATTTATGATAATCATTCAGTCAAAAAGGCGAGCGTTCATATGATCGACGATGCGGCGAGTATAGTTCTTTAGATCACTTGAAGAATGAATTAGATAATGTCTCTTAGAATGAATGATAGGATACACATATCCTACAATTCATTTTCAACAATCTGGTTCGTATGTTGTTTGACAAAGCGAATTAGCCAGTTGTTAGGCTCGCTTTTGTCTTTTATCAGACGCATTAACAGCGGAAGATTTTATGCATCGGATGGGGTTGTGCGGAGCGGCTACGAATGTTATTTCGATGGGTTCCTTACGCACACGTCCCCTCCAGTTATTCTTAACTGGAGTGGTAGACGTTTTTTGCTCCAGACCTGTTTTGTTTTAGCGGGTCTTTTAACATAAGGTCAAGTTTGGGCATATATTCAACGGTTTTTCTCAATTATGATGGACGTGAGTTCATATATTGGGTTACAATCCTGAGTCCGATGGTCTCTCTATGCAGGGTTCTTGGGTCCCTCGGTACTTCGAGACCACATATTCAGAAATGATGTCTTATTGCTTACGCTACATCATTGAATTTATATTATTAGCGATCATGTATTTATAGACGCAGATCAGAGTATATCAGACGAGAAGAAATCGCTTCTTTTTGTCATTAATTTCCATTAGAAGGGACATTTTGGTTCATTCTATTGCTAGATGGATTCAATTAGCTATTCGTACTGCTTAGGAAAGTTTATCTTCCAATCAGCAGTCAGTGCTTAAGATTTCAGCGCATGAAGTTAGATCGCTGGCAGCATCTTGGGCTTATTCTAACAGTACAATGGACGCTCGGCCGTATTCATGGGAATGAATGATAGGATACGTGTATCCTTCAATTCATTTGTTTCTGTTGATTACATTGAGGTTAAACAGTCTCAGGGTGGTTTCTGCTAATAGCATATCAGTTTTTTTGAAGTGTCTGTTATTGAACATTTGCCAGAAGCTTCCTCCACGAGAGGGCTTTCTTTTTCAGGGGAAGTTTTGTTCTTCACGTCATTCTCCACTCTTAGTGGCATAACGGAGTATGTCAAGATGTGAGAGAGCCTTGCGGTTACTATATTTTTGCTGTCTGGACCAGCAATGATTAAGTAATGTGGGTGAGGAGGTTTCGACATGAATTTGAATCCCCCCCCCCCCCTCCCCCCACTCTCACACTGTCTCATATATATATCTTAATAATACATACTATGCGTTTGGGGCATGTTGGATGGCGCCCTCATAGGCAAATACGCAGTTTTGTTGCATTAGTTTCCGGTGTTTATTTTCTAATTTCTAATATACAAGTGCTTATTAAATCATCATAATTGCTGCTATTTGAGTTCATAGGTGACTGCATAACCATTTAGTGTTTTTTTAGATGATTAGAGGCTGGATTTTAATGCACTCACGCAATATTTTATTATGCTATCACTTTGGTGAACCTTGAAATTATTATATATTTCGGGGACGGTCTGTGTTGGAACCAGTTAATCATACCTAACTCCATTTCTAGATCCTGGACTCTATTTTGTCGGTTCTCAAATCACATATTCTCACCTGTTTATAGTTGTAGATATCAAATAGTACACATTGAAGAGTGTTCTTACCGGATTTAATTGTACAGAGGCCACCTGTGAATGATCTTTGAAGTGTGTTTTCTCTACAGAGATTGTTCATCGTATCTTGTTTTAATATGTGTATGTTATATTATTATTTCACTGATTTCATCATACCTGTATACACCGTCTGCAGTGCATATTTTGTAGCGGGCAGTATTATTTAACAAAATCGTCGCTATAGCCTTGGCTTGTGAAGTATTATTCATGAATTAATTCCTGAGCACCTGATCGATATTATTTATATTGTTTCCAGGTACCGCTCATTGATTCCAGAACTCTCCCCTCTTTCTTTTGAAGATATGTTAAAAAAAGTAGGGGGGGGGGGGGAGTCATTTTCTCCACATCTCTGGCTTATTGGGTAAGTAACTATTAAGGAAGCTGTTTTATCTGTACTATATTCGGCATTCAGCTGTAGTATTATTGTATGGCGTAGGTTTATGGGCAATTTTCTTTCATTCTCAAATATGCCATCCTAATTTTTAGGGCTTAGTCCAGACTAGCCTTAAAAATTATGAACTTGTTACATCTTAATTAGCATGATTTCATGCTCAGATTTAGGATTTACATAATTGGGATCCATATTAAGATATGTCTCTTCTATTATGGTATAAAGAAACATACATGTAAATTCTAATTATTCTAATTTTCTTCATCATGGATTGAAGGATTTGATCTATGTTGATCTACTATTTCAGAAGTTCTAGGCCCTCCACCTTTTTATGATTCAGCCAAGTCTGGGCCATTGACATACAGCAAGCGTGAAAATAATTTTCATTGTGCTTCCAGACAAAATGTCAGACACCAAATGAATCATGTCTGACATTTAAAAATCCCACCTGCGGCAACCACGTTGTGTCCTTGGGCAAGACACTTCACCCCCATTGCCCATGTGGGGCCACGATGACGGCGTGTACTAAGGCATACTGCACGTCGATGGTACGCTTGTCTTCAACCAATCTAACCCTTCCTGTTCCGCAGTGCGGAGTTATGATGTTGGGGAGCTGGCAGCTGCTCGTCGTTGCTCGGTGGTTCTCTCCGGGTACACCGGCTTCCTCCACCCGTATAACTGTCACGGTCATGATTAGCCCTTGTGCATAAATATGTGACCTTAAACATCAATAAATAAATATGGCACGTATACTCAACCCTTTACATGAAAAAAAAAATAAAAATAAAATCCTCCCTCCCTCACTGATTTGAAAAAAAAATTGCCTGAGAATCAATTCATTTTTTTTATTTGGCCTTATATATTTTTTATACTTACCAATGGCCCAAACGGGAATGGCCCTCCCATGAGTGGGCAGTACTGGGCACTCATACCTCCCCACTGAATTATTATATTATAATCTTTTTTACAAAGAATGATGTTGACGCCAGTTTTGGTGACTTCCTGACGTCTGCGCATGCGTGAAGAGTAAATGTATGGAGGGCCAGATAGGACTTCTAATTTTCGGTTTTGCATGCAAATTTTGGGGATTGGGGGCAAAATTTATGTTTGGCCCTAGATATTTTTGAGTAAGCACCAGCCAACTAAGTCTGGGCCATTTGTAAGTATAAAAAATATATAAATTACTTTATAAATTTTTTCATTTTCTGAACTGATGGATTGTTGAACCAAATTTTGTATTTTATATCATTGGGTCATAAGTACTTGATTCATGCAAAATAAGTTATTTCTGCATCCCCGTGGGAACCCCAGGAGCTTAACCCTTTACCCAACGCAGACAATATCAAAATTTATTATTTTAAATATAATTTTTTAAGTTTTTCAAAAAAACTCAACAAAACCATATCATGTGACCCCTCATTGGAATGAGCTCGACGAGCTCGTTCCAAAGAGGGTCACATGATATGGTTTTGTTGAAATTGTCTGAAATATATAATTTTTTTTTTCGGCTGTTGAATTTACATATTACGTGGGCAGATGTGGCCGATTCGTTGGTAAAGGGTTAAATTGCAAATATTTTCAAATGCCCCTATTTCTCAAACTGCATGGAATAGAGCATAGATATTTGGTATGAAGCATACTTAAGACAGTAGAGTTGATTGCTAAAGAAAAAATTCAATCAATTGTGTCACAGAGTACCACAGAGAGAATCAAATTTAAAAAATTCAGAAAATCTTCTCTGAAACTACTAATCAGAATCTTTAGTAAACAACAAGCATAGGGAATCAGATTCAATTTTATTCCTTCGAACGAAATGGTTTCGCGTGCCAAAGGCACGCAGGGATGGTATGGGGAACAAGCCCCTTTCGACCCTCATTGGCTGTTTGATTTTGGATGATGCCGAGGCATGGTAGAGGAGGAAAGGGTAGGAAGGAGGTAGTTATCCCCGTCTGTGTTTCTTTCGGCTCTTTTTCTTAGGAGGTGGTTGAGATGGTGATATGGATGGCGATGTTGAGATTAAATGTGGAGTTCGCTCAAGTGTTCGATTTCCTTCCTCTATTTCTTTCCTGGCCTTCTGTAGTTCGATGGCGAGTGATGACTGAGGTGGCTGTTCTGCTGTGGCTCCCGTTCCCGGGCCTTCCAGTAGTGAAGGAACAGGGGAGTGAGGGGTGGGAGGCGGTGAAAAAGCAACTTCCAGTTCCTCCTCAGTCTCCACCAGACGTTCCTCATCCAGCTGTACCGGCTCAGGGGCCGGCAGTTGATTGGGTGTACTAGTGGGACTAAGAGGGGAACTCGTGGCTGCCTCCAGAACCTCCACCTCCTTCATTCAACTCTTTCTTCTGTTCCGGAAGGCCTCCAAGCACCGGGCATCCCTGCGCTTGGTAGATGGACTCTTCTTCTTTTTTTTCTCTTCTCTCTTTTCAGGGCCTCCGTGCTCCTTCGGGTGAGGACCAGTGGTAGAGGGGATCCTCTTGCCAAAGGTGCTACCTCTCCCGAAGAGGGTGGTGTCTTTGATGTCTCTACCTCAAACTCCAGGTTCAGGTGGACTGTCTTGCCTGTCTCCTGGACAGTCCAGGTGACAGGGCAAGAGATGCCCAGAGCTGATATGGTTCTGATGAGTCTCTCTGGTAATTCCAGTTTTTCCATGGTTGTTAATCCGGTGCTCACGCTCTGAAATGTGAATGGTGTCAAACCTGAAATGGATTGTAAATTTTATTCAATTCAATCCCCTCTATTTATATTTGACCTTTCACGATCCTGAATTTTGATTTTAGCCCAATATGGGAAATGATGGAAAAAATATTCTTCTAAAGATCCATTGCTCAAAATCTTTTGATATTTGGTATTTATCATCTGGGTGGTGGGGGTGGCAGATTCAAGTTTGTTCAAATCAAGCCCCCTGACTTCCTTATTTAGGTTACAGGGAATACAGTCCTTTTTAACATTACTGGGATTTCTGATTGAAATTATATTTCTCCATTTTAGTGATTACAGTACTCTAGAACCTGTCTTGAGAGACTGCCCTTTGGTCCACACAAAAGTGGTCTCTCAAGACAGGTGGTCTCTCATAACAGGTTCAAGGTTTTCTCAAGTCAGTGAATAACCAACCACAAAATTCAGAAATGGAGAAGAATGTGTTTTTGTAATTACTTTGTAGTTGTTCTTTTTTATGAAGTTTTTATAACAAATTGAAATGGACTGTTATAAAAATTATAAAAATAAATTAGTGTTGAAAATCTTCATTGAAGATTTTCAACACTAATTTATTTTTATAATTTTTATAACAGTCCATTTCAATTTGTTTTTATTCCTATCTGTCACATTTCAGGTATGTATGAAATTGTTTATTCAGCAATAATCCTAATCCTAATCTTTTTACAGGGGTCTTATAAAAACATCTCAGTCTGTAATAGGCCATGGGACGAACGGCAAAAAGACGCCCAGAAAAAAGTTTTGTTACAACCGACTGGGGACTAACAGAACATGATTGATTTTGACAAAGTAGATAATGCCCCATCAGATTTTTAAAAGTTCTGGAAATATCGCTTGCACGTTTTGTCAAAAAAGTGACTTTTGTGACACGTTTTCCTGTACGTTCTTAGTAAAATATACTTTTTAAATTTTCACAAACAATTTTGTTAAAATGGCATCTCTATGCATACAGTTATGTGAAGTATAGTTTTGGCAACCCAGATGGAGAAAATTGCGTCTGTATGCCCAGCAAATCATTTTTTATTAATGTTTTTGTTTTTTATTTTATTGGAATAGTTGTGAAAGGGGAATTATCTCCCCTTGATGTGGAAGGTAATGATGCGGCTTGAGAATGTTTTCACTGAACGTCAACGCGGTGAACACCGTCAGATCACAAGTAAACTTTATCACTTTCTTGTGTAACCAAAACAATCGATGACAACAGTATATTTATTTCTCAATATAAATCAACGTAGCTGATAGCAGTCAGTAGTAATATTACGCCATGAGAGTGGGAATGATCTCAGCTGTTTATTTAATTCGCGGGTTGTGATGTGTTTGTTATAATTTCATAACAAATAAGACTTGAAGACAAAGTGTATCTGTGTACTTGCCTCTGTACATGTGTGTAGGGGGTGTAGGTATGGGGTGGGTGCATAGGTGTGTGTTTGTGGGGGGTTGGAAGGGGGGGGTCTTTGATTCAGAGGAGGGAGGAAGTGTAAGTCGGTTGGTGAACTGTCCATAATTTTAACAACAATTAAGGAAACGATAAATGATGAAAATAAACTTTTAGAGAATTTATCTAACGGTACCAATCTGTGAATTAAAGTATCATTATTTTGATTTTTCATGGCTGTCGCTATGCGTGTGGGTAGTTTGTTCAAACTCTGGCCCAACCTTCTTCCCCAATACAAATGATGATATGTGTCCATCAGGGGGAGAAATGGATCTGCGATGCGTCTTCTTTTGGGCTGTTTTGAATTCTGGAACCGAGGTATTACTGGCTGTATCTTGAATTATGATGCCATTCGTGGCATGTGTAGTTCCCGCTCCCGTGGGGGTCTCTTCCGCAAAGTCTATGTTGTCCCACACGAGAGTTGTGAAGGTCTTCTTTCCAAATCCTGGTGGCACAGGTTCAGACCTTGCTTGAATAGATTCAGCTAAGGCTGTTGTATATTCAAGAACGGTTGAGTGAGAAATAGAATGTCCCAGACCGTTGAGTATACCAATTAATTTCGATGAGCCAGATATGTGTCTCACAGCCATACCAAGCGAAAGATGTTTAGGCGTCTGTCTCCTCCCATTAGATGCTGTATATACAATATCCTGTGTCAGCGAGAGTATCAATGAGCGCTGGGATGGAGATGTGTTGACAAATTGATTCAACTGAATATTTTGGTCTATCTTCAACACCCATGCAATAAAGTTAAATAAATGGACAGGTATCATCTTCGATGCAGTGTCGTCATTCAATTCAGATGCAAATGGGGGCCAGGTGGCATCAAGTTTTGGAGCATCATCAATCTTCGCCCTCAACAATTTAGCGGCAAGAAACAATGTTCTCACGTCATCAGGGCTTTCCTCAAAACTGCCACAAAGATCATCAAAACTAATGCTGTCACAGTCACTGTCATGGTCTTCACACATGGATAGACCAGTGTGCCTTTCCTTGTGGCTGTGGAAGACAATTTCACATTCATTTTGTTTCAGTTTAAAAAATGTGATATGTGAACACCTTCTCTGGATGCGACATTTAAGAAGCCAATTTCTGTAGCACAGGTCGGGAACTTCGCCACTCTCGTTGTCACGAATATACTGCAAGAACATTTGATTTAATCTATTCATTGATAATATATCACCATTCGCTATTATTCTCTCCTCTACCACAGTATGGAAAAGGCCATCAAAATGTTTATCAAATATATTTCCGTCTGCAGGGTCTAAAGTTTTTTTGCCCGGCGGACGTGTGTACGCTTTTGTGTAAGCTTTGTAACATGAGGCATGATACCTTGCCTCCTTTGCTACCATGTCTGTTGTTCGTATTTTCCGAAGAAGCTCTTCGTCACCACGAATATAAGCCGATTGAACAACCACAGCACTGGCTTTCTTGGACTGACACAACACAAGCCTTTCCTTTGTCCGTTTACGCGAATAGCCCTCTGTAATGAACTTTTCTGACGAACGGCATATGATGCACAAATCTGGGAAAATGTCCCGAGTATTGTCAGATTGTATGCACTGCACACTGGAGACAGTCCCTGAACTGCAAAGAACTTTTGCTGGACACATGGAGTCAGCTGTAGTATGGCCATGGGTTTTTCGTTCCATCCGTTTTCTTGCAACTTCGATTCTGGTCTTGTCGGTGAATTTCATGTAGCAGCTGCAATGATAAATATAAAAATATGTTTAGTGGAATGCTGCCGACAAGTTGGCTTCCAATACATCCACCCACCTATCGACCCATCAATCCACCCCCATACATCCATCCATCCCACACGTTCCCCCCATTCAACCACCAATCCACCGAACCGCCATTTACGGATTCATCGAACCACCATTCACTGATTCAGTAAACCATCCATCAGCTATCCTCCCACTGACTCATCCACCCAACATTCATCCATACTCGCATCCCCCCCCCCCCATCCATCCATCTGCACATCACCCCACCCCACCCCATACACCACCGCCCGCCCATCCGTAATCTATCTACTCGTCTAACCACCCATACATCCACTCACTGATTCATTGAACCATCCACCCATACATCCATCCATTATCCCATCATCTATTCTCACTCACATTTATGTTAACACGCCCCCCCCCCACACCCCCATCAATCCATCCATCCACCCATCCATCCAAAAATACACCCACACACCCTCCCATCAATATCCCTATCAATCTATTCATCATCAATCCATATAATGATCCACTCACCATCCGAAACTATGCTGCCATCAATTTATGTGTAAGTGTTTTGATGGGATGGTCTGTGTGTGTGTTGGGGGGGGGGGGGTGCACATAGGGGTATTTGCCACTTTTTGGGGGGTGTGAGTGGATGATTTTACCAGAATTGCGATTCCGCGGACATTACCGAGATGCGCAATGGGTGTGGGAAAAAGTACAACCCCCCCCCCCCCCCCCCCCCCTCCCCCCGCCGATAGAGTCTGGGGGCCTCGCAGAATGAATTTTGAAAACTGCGAATGGGCTGTGGCCGATTCCAGTGCCCCCTCCCACCATGTGCCCAGCAGGCCTTGTAACTGAAAAGGAAATCGGTCATCTTTTTGGGTGTATCTTGTTGAATTTTACCTAAAGGTTTCAAGAAGTAGGCCTAAAGGTATAAAGTTGCATTGGGAAATTCGAATTTTTCGGGCAGTTTTCTGTATTTTGTTCAACCCAAACGTGTCCGAAAAAATTATGAAACTGCTCAAAAATATGAATGCTTCCTAAAACGCCCCACCCCCTTCCCCGAACACTCACCCACCGTCCCCCCTGGCCTGTATGCCCATGTGTGTGTATCTGGAAAGGGTGGGTCAAAACCCCAAAACATCTGTCTTAGAAATATAATGCCCATCAACATTTCTGTTCCATTTTATCAATATTTAAAAATATAAATGTACTTACACGTCAAAGTATACTGTGGGAAGGGCCTCACCCATCTTGACCGCCGCATACACATGCTTATCGTTACATGTATATCAAGATACAATCTCGACATACACAATGAACCAAAGCTATCTGTTGAAATCACGAAATTGTCACAACAATTTTAAAAATCCGCCAAATGGTATGCTACCTGCGTTCCGTTTCCCATTCCAAACAAAAACAAAAACGAAAAGCAACTCGATTCCTGATGTGAATTTGTCACTTTCAATTTCTTACCAGTCTATGTGCCAAACGGACATCTATACCCCTTGGACACATGGGAAATTATGTTTATATGAATTTGATTATTTGGACGGGATGGGTGTCTGTGAAGATTACGCATTTTATCTTTATTTTGTCAATCACCTTTTGTGATAATAAATTGTTCGTTCCGAGTCAGGCACGAAAGCAGACAGCATTTGTTGTAGTTTTAGTCCAATTGAGGATTCTAATCCATCCATATCGCACCAACTCTCAGCGCATTTCTGTAACTTAATGAAACTTGATGCTGAGGCTTTGATAATTTTGTCGTTCAAAATGTCGATCAGATGAATGGAACACCGATGTGACGACTCCATATTTACATTGAGCAGACGAAAATGTTGTGGTCGCGTTTGATTGGATAACGCTGCCGAATAACAATTTAATGGAATTAATGGCGGACGAAAACGAAAGTTACAAGCAGGTAATATTCAAATCTTTTTTGTTCTCCTGAACAAAAACGTGCAAGTGCCAGAACCAGAACATTTTATTTTTATGATAAGTAATGGCCAGTCATGCAACCGAGGTGAATATTTCTTAGTCCCACGCCGGTTGTAACAGAATGATCGATTTCTGCAGTTCGTCCCATGGCCTATAATGAATTAGCAATTGAAACCCAATTAAGAGCTTTTAATACTTTTAATTATGTTAATATAACCACAATGGGTTTTCCAATTCCAGAACAGGTAAAAAGTTTTTGTCATGTTTTCAGTCTTCAAAGGGGCGGTCTCTCAAGACAGGTCTATTATGGCATAAAAATACAAGTTGGTACCAGGTCACAGTGGTCTCTCAAGACAGGTGGTCTCTCAAGATAGGTGGTCTCCCATAGCAGGTCCATTATAGAGTAAAACCAGTCGGTGCCTGGTAGATGTGGTCTCTCAAGACAGGTGGTATCTCAAGACAGTGGTCTCTCAAGACAGGTTTTACTGTACTCTCTTAATGTTCTATTCTTGCTTTTTTTCTACAAAATAAATTACAGTAGTCCTCTTATTTATGATGTTTAGCTCAGAAAGTCAGAATGAGCTATTGTGATCACTCACTACCCATCATCCATGATCCATAGTCTGTCGTCTGAGAACATTGTGTTTGCGCCTTCACCAAAAACACTTAAATTTGAGGTGATTGCTTGTTATGACATCACATTTTCAAGTTTGTGGAGCAGTATTTGCCGCTGTAATGGGAGAGGCAAGATTTTTGGTCTGTTTTGTGAACTGATGATCTGATTTGAAACAAATTTGGTATGTGGAATTATTGAGTCAGAAGTACATGACATGTTAGGGGGGATGGCATGGGGTGGGGGATGAGTATGGGCATGGACACAGGTCAGTATGGTATGTACGTTGCCAGTGTACTGCTGAATAAAGATTAAATAAGGCCACACAAAGTAGATCTTCTGTTTCTCAGTCCATTATTTGTAAAATTGCATGCGGGCGAGGGTTTTTTTATTTTATTTTTTATTTCTGTAATTGTTTCTTTGCCATCAAAAGTTCATGTTCTTGGTTTAAGTTTTAGGCCTCATAATGTATGGAATAGCATGGGTGGTGGTGCATTTAGTCCCTTGAGAACAAGAAGGCTTTGCAATGCTAAAGCATTGCAAAGCCTTCTTGCACTCAAGGTACAAATTTATCATTTTTTTTAACTTTGGTAAAATATCAGATATAAATCATTTAATTATTATTTTTTTAAAGTTTACATTGGTTATAAAAAGAGAGCATGCGGCAGCCAAAAGGACCATGCGGGAGGGCCTGAGAAACAGATTTTTAATTTTTGTAGGCCTAAATAAATAAATAGTATAGTACTGTAAGTTTTCTAAGCAAGATAAACCAGGTTGTGTTATTAACCTCCTGCACTCTGTTGTCAAAATGATAAAGTTTTCTACTGCAAATATTTCCTATAAGGCAGTTTGATATTTAACCAAATATTCCTTGTTTGACAGAGCTACAGTGAGGTCTCTCAAAGAAGATATGATTGGTTAAATTCACTGTTAAACGAGAAAAACAGATTGATTTGTGAAAATTCTATTGTACTACCAGAGTGTTAAGGATTGATTCATGGTACAGTAAAACCTGTCTTGAGAGACCACTGTCTTGAGAGACCACGTCTACCAGGCACCAATTGGTTTTACTCTATAATGGACCTGCTATGGGAGACCACCTGTCTTGAGAGACCACTGTGACCTCGAATGGAATGGTTGAACGTGTCGAAGGTGCGCCGGGACGGTATGGGGAGCAAGCCCCTTTCAACCCTCAGTGACTGTAAATGACTAATTTCCACGTGTCTACTCATGTTGAAGGAGGAACAGTTTCAAGTACTCGGCAGGTGTCACCGGTTGTGGCATGATGGTCTCTTTGACTGATGTCGGTTGAACCCTCGGGTGAGGACCAGTGTGAGAGGTTGGGTCCTCTCACAAGGGTACTACCTCTCCCCGAGGGTGCAACGCTCGCCTCCCTGAAAAGTAGTAAACATATACAGTGGAACCTGTCTTGAGAGACCACTGTCTTGAGAGACCACCTGTCTTGAGACACCACATCTGCCAGGCACCGATTGGCTTTACTCTATAATGGACCTGCTATGGGAGACCGCCTGTCTTGAGAGACCACCTGTCTTGAGAGACCACTGTGACCTGGTACCAACTTGTATTTTTATTCCATAATAGACCTGCCTTGAGAGACCACCCCTTTGAAGACTGAAACCATGACAAAAACTTTTTACCTGTTCTGGAATCAGGGGTCAGCCGAGTGGGCGACTTGGGCGAAGAAGTCGCCTTGTCATTCCTCAAGTCGCCTTGGCTTACATTGGGGGCGAAATTCAAGTCGCCCTCCCAAACTTCCTTGGGAGACATGGCAGTTTACTGTATTTTCTTATGTTTTATTTTTTAAAAACACACGCTTCCGCAAAAAACAGTAAACACGGTTGCTGTTAAAGTCCGTCACACGGCTATGAAAATAGCCTAAACTAGCCCAATTTTATATTTCTGAAAAGAATTGCAATGGCGTAGTCGTTCGAACAATTCGCCCCAACTGATAGCAACCAGCACAAAATGGCTATTTAAAAACAAAGTACCAGACAACAACGAATCACACAAGACACGCATCGAGTTAATTAGAATTTATTAAAGTTAACCATCGTTTCAAAACAAAAAAAATGTATTGGAGACAGTTCGTCCATATCGAAATTGCTTGCGGTTACGCTCTGTTCCACTGAAAAATTGGCTGCATTGAAATTCGCCCCGCAATTTGCATTGAATGTTTTTCTTTGAAAACTTGTGAAGTTTGTTGGAAGGGGGTTAAATGTAATAAGGCTACAATAGAAATCACAGGTATTTGGATGGATAAGAATGGCAGACCTTCAAAGCACCAATCGCACGTGTCAGTGAAAGATGGTTGGCAGAAATTGTCAGTTTTCTGAACAGTGTATTATTAGTTTACCCAGCGCAGCCGGGAAGGGAGACAACTGAAATGTTTTGTCATTTACCAAAGAAATTAATTAACTCAAATTGTTAATAACGCTTAATTTACGAAGGATATCGAAAACTTTTTTAACTACGCTTTTCAACTCAGTTAGGGTATTCAGAAACCATGAATGACCCAGCTTCTTATATGAACTTGAAATTTATTTTAAACACTTTAAATATTTTTTTAAAAAGAATATACCTTCTGTTACAGAGAAGAACACTCTCACCATGGGTCATACTAAATTTCAAATCCACATCGTTGAGGCAAATACAAAATCAACTGCACGGTAACCTTAGTCATCACTGTTAGGCAAAGAGTTAGGGGGTATTCAGAAACCATGAACGACACAGTTTTTTGTAGGGTGGGGTGGGGGATTTTAACCTACATTCTGTTATGTAACCATCTTGACTTAGTTTTGTGTGTGTTTGTATAAACTTTTATTTATTTTTTTCTCCACAATTGTGTCCTCTATGTTCATTTATTTTGTCACGATGTCATATACGTTTTATGGTTTTTTTTTCTGATTTCTCCTTCATGTCCACTGACTTCTCCCTCCTGGGTCCTGACTTCTCCCTAAAGTCTCTGAAGGGAGAAGTCACTTCTCCCTAAAATCAGCTGCCAGGCTGACCCCTGTCTGGAATTGGAAAATCCACTGTGGTAGTACTAACATAATTAAAAGTATTAAAAGCTCTTAATTGGGTTTCAATTGCTAACTCATTAAAGATTGAGACGTTTTTATAAGACCCCCGTGAAAAGATTAGGATTATTGCTGAATAAACAATTTCATACATACCTGAAATGTGACAGATAGGAATAAAAATAAATTTGTGTTGAAAATCATTTTGTAACTAATTGAAATGGACTGTTATAAAAATTATAAAAATAAATTAGTGTTGAAAATCTTCAATGAAGATTTTCAACACTAATTTATTTTTATAATTTTTATAACAGTCCATTTCAATATGTTTAAAAAACTTCATAAAAAAGAACAACTACAACGCAATTACAAAAATCCATTCTTCTCCATTTCTGAATTTTGTGGTTGGTTATTCACTGACTTGAAAAAACCAGAAACCTGTTATGAGAGACCACCTGTCTTGAAAGACCACTTTTGTGTGGCATAAGTTGACTCCATATAATGTCTAGATGAGAACGTCCCCTTTTGGGCAACTGTGATGGCAACAGAGGCCCGAAGCCCAAAAACCTTTAGAATATTCCACAGGCCATAATTATGAAGGGATTTCATTGTAGCTTGGTAGGGTGACTCCAAGTTTGTGGTTAAAAACCCAAACAAACACCACCACCCTCATCCCCACCCCCCTCCCCACCCCCAATTAGACTTTTTTTTTTCTTTTTTTCTCCAATATGCAAAGAACCTTTTTTAAACTTACGTATCTCCTCCCCCCCCCCCCCCCCCCCCCCCCCCCCCCCTGCTGGGGGGCCATTTAGGCACTTCTTTTTTCCTTTCGTCAAAAATGCTTGTTTACAGGTTTGGTTAAAAACCCAGGCAAGCACCACTGTGATTGGCATTTGTGGCAGCCTAGCAGACAGGTAATGCTAGATAGATTTTAAGTTTTTCAGCCTAAATAACACACATTTATTGATTGAATTTGACTTCCAAAATCACTGTTCACTCTTTTTTACCGATTAGAGTTTACACGATCAACGGCGATCGACTTTCCCCTTGCGATATCAGAATATTAGATTCCCATTCTCAGTACTGGTACCGACCCGGTTCTCTGTTCTGAACCCCAGTATGGTACCAGTACTGACAACAGAGGAACCTACGGTACTTTGCAAACCCTGCTTTGATAACTTTTTAATGCAAAGGAACAGTTGCCCCAACATGCATTGTTTGGGTAAACTCAAAACTTGTTTTCTATGTACCTTGTCAGTTGTTTCTATGCAAGTCTTGACTTTCCCAGTAGGCAGCCAAGACTTCACTAGAAACAACTGTAAAGCCACAGGACGTACAGTTAAAACTAGAAGTCCTGTCACGAACTGTGTGCTTATCTAGCCTTAATTGCGCGCCGGAATTGCATGCACGCAGTTGCCATATCGAATGACATCCAAAGCATGGCAGGTTCTCCTGGTTACTCATAGCAAACACAGGCAATGTTTCTGCCAATGAACCTCCGGGTTACCCGGAGGTCCATTGGCTGAAACATTGCTTGTGCCCAGGCCATATGTACAGAATTTGATAGCCTTCCTATGATCATAGCGCATAGATTAACACGCAGATCGACATACAATTTGTGCACATTTCAGGACAGGACTTCTAGTTTTAACTGTAGACTTTCAACTTATAGTGAAAATGTATAAATATTTTCAGGCCCTTGAGGGTTATCATTGATGAACGTTATTTTTGATTGTAGTTTATCGAAGAATTTGGTAACAAGACAGTAAATGTTTTTGTAATGACAATAGAAGAGTATCTCAAAACATTCTGGTCGCAGATCACTGGAATAATGGATTTGTTTGATTCACTGACGGCAGCTATAGACACCAAGAATAAAGGTTATTACTGCAGTTGTATAATACAGATGAATTAAATTTGCTTCAAAAATAATGGGAATCTGTGGAAAATGAAACCTTGAAGTTGTGGTATCTGCACTTCAGAATCGATTGCAAATGTGTAAAATTCCAGCACTCAACCAGATAACAAACAACAAAAATAAAAAAAAAACAAAAGTAAACGCCTCCACTGATTTTAAAATTTGCTAATTTTTATACCCCCTGCAATGAGTTGGTTGTGTGTGTGGGGGGGGGGGGGGGAGGGGGGGGGGGGGTTGTATACTGGAATTGCTTTGTCTGTCCATCTGTCCGTCTGTCTGCTCATCTGTCTGTCCATCTGTAGACATAATTTTGTCCGGAGATTTTCTCAGACGTTTATAGACCAATCTGCTTGAAACGTGGTATGAATATTCACCACCATGGGAGCCTGTGCACCTGTGATTATAGTTCTGGTCGGATTATTTTTGCCAGAATTATGCCCTTTTTGACTTGAAAAAGCAGGCCAGGAATTTTGTCTGGAGATTTTCTCAGATGTTTATAGATCGATTCTTTTGAAATGTGGTATGGTTGTTTACTACCATGGGAGCCTGCGCACATTTGTCCGAAAATTTTATCAGATGTTTATTGGTCAATTTCTTCGAAACTTGGTATGGACGTTTATGACCCTGGGATCCTGTTCACCTGAGATTATAGTTTTGATCATACTTTTCTTGCCGGAGTTATACCCCATTTTCTCCTTAGAATACCTGAATTGCCTGGAATTTGGTCATGAGATTTTCTCAGATGTTTATGGGTTGATTTCTTTGAAACTTTGTGTATATGTTCACTACCATGGGAACATGTGCACCTGCAGTTATAGTTTTGGTCGGTCTCTTTTTGCCATAGTTATGTCCCTTTTCATCCCAAAATGACAGTTTTCCTGACTATTTTTATCATACATTGCGATAATTGGTCCCGGTCAGATGATATACACAGTTATTCACATTGAACTTAGCTTATGATGTGAAAACACAGAGAATCAATATTTTTATACTGTACCAATGACCCAGACATAGCTGGTGCTAACTCTTAAAATTCTAGGGCCAAACACAAATTTTGCCCCCCAATCCCCAAAATTTGCATCTAAAACCAAAAGAAATCATGTCCTGAAGGTCCTCCATACTTTGCCCTCACTGCGCATGCGCAGTGTCAAGGACATCCCGAAATTGGCGCCAATTATCATTCTTTGTTTGGCCCTTCATCAGTTCACATCTGACTGATATTTGTGCTTGTAAATCTCAATTTAAATGATGCCAAACACATAAATATTAGAGAAATGGTGGATATAAAGTGCATATAGAAGGAGGAGAGGAAAAATGAGTGACAGAAAATATTCAGGGCTGTAACTTAAAATATTTTTATACTGTACCAATGACCCAGACATAGCTGGTGCTAACTCTTAAAAATATAGGGCCAAACACAAATTTTGCCCCCCAATCCCCAAAATTTGCATCTAAAACCAAAGAAAACATGTCCTGAATGGCCCTCCATACTTCACCTCTACTGCGCATGTGCAGTGTCAAGGACGTCCCGAAATTGGCGCCATTAATCATTCTTTGTTTGGCCCTTCATCAGTTAACATCTGAATGATCTTTGTGCTTGTAAATCTCAGTTTAAATGATGCCAGACACATAAATATTAGAGAAATGGTGATTCTAAGGAGGATATAGAAGGAGGAGAGGAAAAATGAGTGACAGAAAATTATCAGGGCTGTAACTTAAAATTTTTTAATGAAATTATGTTAAGTTACCTATTTTCGAGGCAACAGCCTGTTGTGGTCATTCTTGTTATCAAGTTACACTGCTTGTTCAGTTTTTTCCTCTCTCCCTTTCCTTTAAGTCCGCTCTTGCTATTCTCCCATGCTTTTGGCATATTTTCTGTAATATTATTACTAAAATTTCTTGGGGAATTTTAGCTAGATAACAGAATGAATTCTGTTCTTTTCCCCATGTTTACGTCTTCACCTATGGGTGGTTAGGCGTAGTGTTCTGCATCTACCATCTGATGTTCTGCAGTTTCTTCCCTTGAAGTCTCTGTTTTGCATCAGATAGTGTATTATTGGTAACTGATTTCGGGCCTGGGTGCCTGGAGTCTTCTTCTGGTGTGTTTACACTTATTGTTTACATTTACAACAGCCCTCTGTGTGAGGGGGGATTTCTTGAAAATAATATCTTGATGTTCATTTAATCATAACTAGATACATTATTATTGTTCGTAAGTGTTGCATAAATTGTTTAAAATATTTTTAGAATTTTTGTCCACACTTAGGCTTGGGATCCATTGGGGCTCAACGTTACTTTTCAGAAACTTGGGCTGTTCTGAAAAAATATTTTTTCAAAATTTTTTGATTTCAATTATTTTTTCTATGTTAATGGATCATGTTATTATGTATTTTGATTGTCAGGGGTTGGTGCGAGTACTAGGAATTTATTTTCTTTTCACAATGAAAGGATATTGTTCAATTGTAATAAGAGGAAATCTTCCTCTGACTTTCATAATCATTGTATATGTAGTCAGTGTACTCGCACTAACTCCTGTTCTGTATGTGTTAATTTCGATGACAACATGGGAAGCGTGTGTCACGGTATGTTAGTGGGGAATTGGCCATTCCGGTCCTTTCCCCGCAGGGTCACTCTACTTTATCAATCTCTATTTCAGACGATCAGGAACAGGGTGATGTATCCGTGATGTCTTCCAAAAGTGTGCCTCCATCGTCACAATTAATGAAGAGCTAGCGGAAAAGTGCTCATGTAAATACGTCAATTGCCTAAGAGGACCCTAGTAGGTTCGACGGCCTTTGACGTCCACTAGCTCGCCCGGTGTAGCGTCCATTCATCGAATGGTTCGGCAGCCGGGTTCGTCCGTTGCGGTCTAGAAGGAGTTTTGGGTGATGCGATCACTATAAATCAACCAAATGCACACCCAGTGACGACGGATTAGAGGAGAGAACGGAGGAAGCCTTTTAGTCCGGTTCCTAGCTCGTCCAGGTCCATCCGGACTGCGAGCGAGAGAGGCCCCTCTCTCGTACAACAACATCTGGCCCCAGATGTTGTGGTACAAAATGTTTCGCATTCGGAGCATACGTCCGCCGCTCGGGACGCTCCGATATATAGTCAGTCCGGAGCGACTGTCAATAAGGCTTCCTCATCCTCATGGTAGCGCACACGACCGCTCTTGGCTACGTGACCTCGGATATCCAGTCAGCTTCGCCAATCAGAGAATCATCGGCGACCAGGTCACACCATCCGGTAGCCAGGGACACGAGGCCTGCAGACTCCGGACGTTCGCATAAGAAAGTGTGCGGGAGTCAACGTACACGGAGCTTCCAGCGGCAAAGCATCGTAAGACCACTACTGCACAGGCCTCGGTGACGGACGTGCTATCCCAAATAGCACAGCTTATCGCCGCATCCCAGCAACGACAGAATCTCTGTCACATTATGTATTATCCGACGACGCTGGGTCGGGACGCTCCGCGGAAGCAGGTACGGACGTCCGAAAATTTCATCCGGTCCGACGGGATGCCGGAGGATTTCGAGCTTTCCCTTTCGGAACAACATGAGCTGCTGTGTATGTCATCTGACTTTATCTTCTAGAGGTTCTTTCGTCGGACCAGAATGCTGCGATGCCGGATAAGAAACTGATAGCATCGGTGGACACAGAAATTTTTGGTTCGGTTCAGGGACATCATCCCTCAGTTCCGACACAGTCCAATAATGTCACACAAACTTTCGAATTATTGAACGATGCTATATATATTATTATATGCTTGCTATTAACAAGCATGTCTGGTTTCTTGTTCGCAAAGTTACGGAGATGTCTTTCAAAAGTGTGCCTCTGTCGTCATAGTTAATGAAGAGCTAGCGGCAATAAGTGCTCATGGAATACGTCAATTGCCTAAGAGGTCCCTATTAGGATCGACGGAGTTGACATTCGCTAGCTCACCCGATGTAGCGTCCATTCATCGAATGGTTCGGCAGTCGGGTTCGTCCGTTGCGGTCTAGGAAGGAGTTTTGGGTGATGCGAGCACTATAATGGACTTTAGTACACACCCAGTGACGACGGATTAGAGGACAGATCGGAGGAAGCCTGTTAGTCCGGTTCCTAGCTTGTCCAGGTCTGTCCGGGCTGCGAGCGAGAGAGGTCCCTCTCTCGTACAACAACATAAGGGACCGGATGTTGTGGTACAGATATTTCGCATTCGGAGCATATGTCTGTCGCTTGGGACGCTCCGTTATATTGACAGTCCGAGAGACTGTTGATAATGCTTCCTCATCCTTACAGCAGCGCACACGACCGCACATTGGCTACGTGACCTCGAGTATCCGACCAGCTTCGTCATTCAGTGATTCCACTGCAAACAGGTCACGCCATCTGGTAGCCAAGGGACACGAGGCCTATACACTCCGTTCGCTCGCATAATAGAAGTATGCACGGGGTAACGAACACGGAGCTTCCAGCGGCAATGCATCGTAAGACTGCTTCTCCATAGGCCTCAGTGACGGACGTGCTATCCAAAATAGCACAGTTTATCGCAGCATCCCAGCAAACGACAAATTCTCGGTCGGATCAGGAATAATCCGACGGCGCTGGGTCGGTGCGCTCCGCTGTTGCATCAGGTTCGGACGACCGAACACTTTATAGGGTCCGACAGGATGGTGAAAGGGATTCGGACGATTTCGAGCTTTTCCTTTCGGAACAACAGAAGCTGCCATACATTTCTTCCGGCATTATCTTCCAGAGGTTGTTCCGTCGGACTACATTGCTGCGATGCTGGATAAGAGACTAATAGCGTCATTGGACACGGAGTTTGGATCGGTTCAGGGACATTGTCCCTGACTTACCGACACAGTCCAATAATGTCTTTAGAACATTCAAATTATTTGACGACGCTATATATAAGCTTGCTACCAAGCATGATAGTCTAGTTTCTTGTCTGCAATGCTCTATTCTGCCTTTTTTCAATTCTAGGAAATAATTTATATTGGCAGAACAGGGCATACCGAGAGTTCATATGCGTCTAGACAGCGGTGCTGAAGACTGGGAATTATCTTTTTCGCCGTCTATGTCAATTCCAACCACGATGTTGGAAACGACAATGATGTCTAATAGACTTAACTTAGATGCTTTATCATACGTAGACCACCTTACTGAGGCGTTATCATTACGTCTTCAAGAGAAAGAATTCCAGGATATGATCCTCAATGTGATTTATTTCAAGGGCAGTAGTTTTTCCACGTATAACTCCGCCCTTCAGTGGTAACCTGGAGTTGGTTAGACGTGGCACAGCCCTGGCTACATCCACGCGTGTGGATAGTAAGGTGAAGAACTCTCTCAGAGTCGCTTCGGTCTCGGAGAAGCTTCTCTTCGACGGCAACTTTTCAGCAATCTATGAATTGCTCGATAATCACGTTCTCTTGTCTATCAAGTGTAGCAAGAGATTCAGACTGGGGTAAACATTCGGTGGTTGACTCAGAGAGTGCCACTGCAGTTGCCGGATCCGAGTTTTATGATTATGACGGATGCCAGTCAAACAGGTTGGTGTACAATATTGATCCCAACGGATTCGAAGTGCCAGGGTCTTTGGGTTCCGCACTTTCTAGGCAAGCACTTAACTTCCAGAAAATGATGTTATTTAGGCTTGCACTATGTCATTGGATGAACATTATTCAGAAACGCATGTCCAAATCCTGTCCGTTAATACGACAGTAGTTGCGTATCTCCGGAACCAGGGAGGCACTCATTCGATTCCCTTATTCAATTTAACGGAAAGAATCCTTCTGTTTGTTATAGTACACCAAGTTCTGCTTCGGTCCGTCATATTCCGGGTCATCTGATTGTATTAGCAGACTCCCTTTCACGTAAGGGTCGCTTGTTGCCGTCAGAATGGACTCTCAACAAACAAGTATTCAATCAGATTTGCTATCAATGGGAGCGCCCAATGATAATTTATTTGCGACACAACTCACTATTCAATTGCAGATGTATGTGTTTCCATGTCCGGATCCCTGAGCTTATGTGTTAATGCTCTATTGATCTAATAGGACGGAATGATAGGATACACGTATCCTCCAGCGCTGTTGATTCAGCTAGTATTGCTAATATAAACATCCACAATACAATTCTGTTGATAGCATCTCTGTCTTCACAGAGACCGTGGGTAAATTTACTCAGGTGTCTACTGTGGGACTTACCGCAAAACTTCCTCCATGAGAGGATCTTCTTTCGCTGGGGAAATCGTGTCAACTTCATCACAACCCACAAGGTCTCAACCTTCACGTATTCCGTTGTGTGGTCCTTCTTGCACGGCAAGCATTGTACAGGACGAGCTATGGACGGGATTTCTTACTGTAGGAGAACCTCTTCATCGCTATACTATGCGACTAAAGTGGAGGCTCTTCCGTCGTTGGTGTAGGGATCATTATGTTGATATTTTTGATCCCTCCATACTAGACATTGCAACTTTCTAGTATACTTGTTTGACAAGATCAACTGCAGCCTGTTATTATTAAGGTTATAGGTCTATGTTATCTCATACCTATGCACTCTATGATAGTTTACAATTGAGTCTTATGTCTCTTTATCTAAGTCAGTTAGAAACTTTTCGATAAATAGACCTAGAATCCTTAGATTAAATTCCTATACGGAATTTAGCTTCGGTTCTTATTTAGCTAAGTAATCATTTGAGCCTTTGGAAACAGTAGTTTTCAAATTCTGACCTTTTAAGACAGGAATTCTCTTAGTCTTCTCTTCTACTGAAGAGTCAGTGAGCTTCATGCACTATCGGTGGACGATTCTCACTTTCGTAGTATCGGAAACACTATTTCCATTGCTACTAATGTTGGATTTTTGGTTAAGAATCAGGCTCCTAATAAATATCCGGAACCTATTGTTATTAAGGTCCTTCCGTCTTCGTTCGGGCATAGGCCTTTACTCTGTCCGGTTAGAGTTTACGTATTTATAAACAGATATCAGTTTATTAGTAAGGACGTAAGCTTCTTCTGTCTTTGATGCCTAATAGAAGGACATTACGCTCCATTCTATTGCTAATGGATTCAATTAACTATCGGTACTGCTTATGGTATATCATTAACTCAGCAGTTTGTGCTTGAGATTTCGGCTTATGAAGTAAGAGCTCTTTCTACATCTTGGGCTTACATTAATAGTGTCGCTATTATAGATTTTATGAAGGCTGCACATTGGGCCATCCACATTCATGAATTTTTATCTCAGAAATATTGAGTCCATTTCTGGAGGCCTCCATTGTTAGGTCTATTATCTACTGCTCAGAATGTCATTCACTTAACAGTTGCTACTATAGCTAGGTAGGCTTTCTGTTCCGGCAGTGACTCCATCCTGCTGCCCTCTTCGCTCTGGGCTATTTGACCCAGGGCAAGGAGAAGGGGGGGGGGGGGAGGGTGTTCCCTTGGGTCACCTGTTTTATTATGAAAACAAGGGGATACCTCCTCCGGAGTTAGTAATTCTGAGCTGTTACTGGGATGGTTTTTAAGTGATAAGTTTATGTTTTAAAAATTCATTCAGGTCGTAGTTTTTAAAGTATAGCTTTTGAATATATCACGTGTCAAACGGGTGTTATTATACAATCCTCAGACACTTTTTAGGAGTATAAAGAGTCTCTGTTCTCTTGACTAACTTTATTTATTGGCTTACTTTAAAAATTATTAGTATAAGGATTATACTGGATATTAATAGAATACATGGATGTTATGATGCTCAATTATGGAAGGTGTTGTGTCTTTCTAATTTATCATAAATAAGAAAGATACATGTAAGGCCTAAAACTCCTTTTCCCCTCGAGGGGATGACTCTATTTTATATAATTGAGCTTATTGGAATTTCCTCTATGTCCTAGGCCCTCCAGCCTTTTTACTATTCAGCTATGTCTGGGTCATTGGTACAGTATAAAAATGTTAAAAAATTTATAGTAATTTATATATCTTTTATACTTACCAATGACCCAGACGGGGATGGCCCTCCCAGGAGTTGGGAACTCATACCTCCCCGCTGAGTACATAGCGCTTACCAGGCACTGGTTATAAGAATGATTAATGGCGTCAATTTCGGGACGTCCTTGACACTGCGCATGCACAGTAGAGGTGAAGTATGGAGGGCCATTCAGGACATGTTTTCTTTGGTTTTAGATGCAAATTTTGGGGATTGGGGGGCAAAATTTGTGTTTGGCCCTATATTTTTAAGAGTTAGCACCAGCTATGTCTGGCTCATTGGTAAGTATAAAAAATATATAAATTACTATAAATTTTTTAACTTTTTAATGAAATTATGTTAAGTTACCTATTTTCGAGGCATGGGCCTGTTGTTGTCATTCTTGCTATGAAGTTTCACTGCTTATTCAGTGTTTCCTCTCTCCTTGTCCTTTAAACCCCCCCTTGCTATTCTCCTGTGCTTTTGGCATATTTTTGAGTAATATTATTACTAAAATTTCTTGGGAGATTTAGCTGGGTAACAGAATGAATTCTGTTCTTTTCCCCATGTTTACGTTCTCACCCATGGGTGTTTAGGTGTAGTGTTTTGCATCAGATAGTGTATTATTGGTAACTGATTTCGGGCCAGGATTATCAGTGCCTGGAGTCATGTTTCTGGTGTTTATACACTTCTTGTTTACATTGGCAACAGTCTCTGTTGAGGGGGACTTTTTGTCTTTGTACTAGTTTTATTCATTACAAGATACATTATTATTATTCGTAAGTGTTGCATTAACTGTTTAAAATATTTTTAAAATTTTTGTCCACACTCAGGCTTGGGATCCATTGGGGCTCAATGTTACTTTTCAGAAACTTGTGCTTTGCTGAAAAAATATTTTTTCAAAAATTATTTTTGATTTCAATTATTTTTTCTATGTTCATGGATCATGTTATTATGTATCTTTGTTTGCAGGAGTTCGTGCGAGTACTAGCACTTATTGTTTTCTTTTCACAATGAAAGGATATTGTTCAAATTGTAATGAGAGGAAATCTTCCTCTGACTTTCATGATCATTGTATAAATTGTAGTCAGTGTACTCCTGTTCAGTATGTGAATTTTGGGATGACAAACATTGGAACGTGTGTCACGGTATGTTGTTAGCGGGGGAAAAGGCTATGCCGGTCCTTTCTCCGCAGGGTCACTCTAGTTTATCAGTTTCTATTTCAGAGGAACAAGAACAGGGTGATGTTTCCATGATATCTTCCAAAGGTGCGCCTCCGTCGTCACAATCAAATGAAGAGCTAGCGGCAAAAGTGCTCATGGAGATACGCCAATTGCCTAAGAGGTCCCTAGTAGGATCGACGGCTTTGACGTCCGCTAGCTCACCCGGTGTAGCGTCCATTCATCGAATGGTTCGGCAGCTGGGTTCGTCCGTTGCAGTCCAGGAAGGAGATTTGGGTGTTGCGAGCACTATAAATATTCAAGGTGCACACCCAGTGACGGCGGATAAGAGGAGAGAACGGAGGAAGCCTAGTAGTCAGGTTCCTAGCTCGTCCAGGTCCATCTGGGCTGCGAGCGAGAGAGGCCCCTCTCTCGTACAACAACATCTGGGACCAGATGTTGTGGTACAAAATGTTTCGCAAGCGGAGCATACGTCCGCCGATCGGGACGCTCCGTTGTATAGACAGTCCGGAGAGACTGTACAAAAGGCTTCCTCATCCTCTCAGCAGCGCACACGACCGCACCTTGGCAACGTGACCGCGGATATCCAGCCAGCTTCGCCGATCAGGGATTCCACGGCGACCAGGTCACGCCATCCGGTAGCCAGGGACAAGAGGCCTGTAGACTCCGGACGTTTGCATAAGAGAAGTATGCAGGAGTCAGTTTACACGGAGCTTCCGGCGGCTAAGCAGCGTAAGACCGCTACTCCGCAGGCCTCGGTGACGGACGTGCTAGCCCAGATAGCACAAATTATCGCAGCATCCCAGCAACTGACAGAATCGGTATCGGATCAAGAATTATCCGACGATGCTGGGTCGGTACGCTCCGCCGAAGCATCGGGGTGCGGACGATCGAGAACATCATGAGGTCCGACAGGATGGCGAAAGGGATACCGAGGACTTGGAGCTATCCCTTTCGGAGCAACATAAAGCTGCCGTAGATTTCATCTGGCACTTCCTTCCACAAGTTGTTCCGTCGGGCCAGACTGCTGCGATGCCGGATAAGAGACTGATAGCGTCATTGGACACTGAATTTTTTGAGCGGTTCAGAGACATCATCCCTGAGTTTCCAACACAGTCCAATAATGTCACAAGAACATTCGAATTATTGAACGACGCTATCTATAAGCTTGCTTCCAAAACAGTCAAAGCTGGTTTCTTGTCCGCTAATGCTCTCAACCTGCCTTTCATCAATTCAAGGAATAAATTTGATATGGCAGGACAGGGAATACCGAGAGTTCCTCTGCGTCTAGGCGACGAAGCGGAAGACTTGGAATTGTCATTACCGTCGTCTATGTCTATTCCAACCGCGACGTTGGAAACGACAATAACGTCTAACAGAGCAAGCTTAGACGCTTTATCATACGCAGACCACCTTACAAAGGCGTTATCATTGCATCTTCAAGGGAAAGAATTCCAGGATATACAATCCTCATTAAGACTTCTTTCAAGGGCAGTAGCTTATTCCACGTATAACTTGGAGTTGGTTAGACGTGACGCAGCCCTAGCTACATCCACACGTGTGGATAGTAAGGTGAAGAACTCTCTCAGAGTCGCTTCGGTCTCCGGAGAGCTTCTCTTCGACGGCAAGCTTTCAGCAATCTATGATAAGATAACTAAGAAGCTTCGGATTCTCTGCTTTTTAAATCCGCTTCCAAAAAGTCGGATACAGCAGAGACGAGTAAGACAGGCACTTCTGGGACAAATATGCCCAAGAGAGGTTCCTATAGAGGTTCTTATACGTCCTCTAGGTCTTATTCTAGAGACCGTCAAGGCAGCGACTCACGTACGGGACGTTCTTCGGGCCGAGACAACTGGTCTGACGTCCCGAGGTCGACGGGACAAGGTGCGGGTCGTGGAGGACGTGGTTTCTCCTTCCGCAGGCCTCGCAGGTCCAGGAGGTGATGGTTTGAACCTCTATCGTGTTTCGGTTGGCGGAAGGTTATCGAGTTTTACAGACGAGTGGGCATCGATTACGGACGACCCCTGGGTCAGAGGGGTAATTTCGGAAGGACTAAGAATATCCTTCAAACAAAAGCCTCCATTAACTCGGAAGTCCAAAATGGACTCGGCTTCCGTCAAATCCGCAGAAAAGAGACGCTCTTTTATCGGAAGTACAGTCTCTTTTGATGAAGAACGCGGTAGAGGTCGTAGAAGACCAGGAATCACCGGGTTTCTACAGCCATCTGTTTCTGGTTCCGAAACCAGACGGCTCGTTCCGTCCAGTCATAGATCTGAGCTGGATAAACAAGCTGATTGTCGCTCTGAAGTTCTATATGGAGACGATTCGATCGGTCAGAGCGAGTATTCGGGTGAACGATTATGCTACAGGCATAGATCTCAAAGATGCGTACTGTCACGTCATGGTACATCCGACATTCAGAAAGTATCTACGCTTCGCAGTCCTAGGAGTTGTATATCAATTCCGGGCGATGTGCTTCGGATTGAACCTAGCGCCCTGGGCTTTTACTCAAATAATCAAATCGGTAATGATACATTTTCGAGCTCATTCATCTGTTGTAACGTCGGCCTACCTGGACGACATTCTTCAGAGGTACGGCAACGAGTTAATGCTTCAGAACGATGTGCAGAATCTGCTTCTATTGCTCTGACGTCTCGGTTTTGTTATAAACGAGGAGAAGTCGGATCTGGTGCCGTCCAAGTCATTCACTCATCTGGGAATGAGCTTCGAGACTCACAACAATCCCGTTCGTCTGCCGTTAACCAGAGCGAAGTTAATCAGTTGTTAGGCTTGCTATTGTCTTCACACAGACAAAGTCACAGCGAGGGAGTTCATGAGACTGATAGGTCTGTGCGGAGCTGCTGCAGATCTCATTCCGATGGGGCAGTTGCGCACTCGTCCTCTCCAAATTTTCTTGACTCAGAATTGGAGTGTGAAGATTCATTCGCTCGATTCAGACGTTCTCTTGTCAGATCAAGTGAAACAAGAGATTCAGTCTTGAGCAAACATTCAGTGGTTGACTCAGGGAGTTCCGCTGCAGTTGTCGGATCCGGGTTTTACGATTATGACGGATACCAGTCAAACAGGTTGGGGTGCAACATTGATCCCAACAGATTCGAAGTGCCAGGGTCTTTGGGATCCGCAGTTTCTAAGCAAGCACATAAACATCAAGGAAATGATGTCGATTTGGCTTGCATTACGTCATTGGATGAACATTATTCAGAAAGCTCATGTCCAAATCCTGTCCGACAATACGACAATAGTGGCGTATATCCGGAACCAGGGAGGCACTCATTCCGTTCCGTTATTCAATTTAACGGAAAGAATCCTTCTGTTTGCTCTAGAACACCAAGTTCTACTTTCGGTCCGTCATATACCGGGTCGTCTGAATGTACTAGCAGATTCCCTTTCACGGAAGGGTCGCTTGTTGCTGTCAGAGTGGACTCTCAACAAACAGGTATTCAATCAGATTTGCTACCAATGGGAATGGCCAATGATAGACTTATTTGCGACACATCTCAACAATCAGTTGCAGACGTATGTGTCACCATGTCCGGATCCACGAGCATATGCAATAGACGGTTTATCGATCTCGTGGGATGGAAGGATAGGATATGCGTATCCTCCAGCGCCGTTAATACAGCTAAAGATGAAACAATCTCAATGCAGGATTCTGTTGGTAGACTTACCGTGAAAGCTTCCTCCACGGGAGGATCTTCTTTCGCAGGGGAAATCGCATCAGCTTCATCACAACCCGCAAGGTCTCAACCTTCACGTATTTCCGTTGTGCGGTCCTTCTTGCATTTTTGATCCCTCCATACCAGACATTGCAAACTTTCTAGTATACTTGTTTGACGAGATCAAACTGCAGCCTGTTACTATTAAAGGTTATAGGTCTATGTTATCTGATACCTATGCACACCATGATAGTTTACAAATTGGATCTAATGTCTCTTTATCTAAGTTAGTTAGAAACTTCTCGATAAATAGACCCAGAACTCTTAGATTAATTCCTAAATGGAATTTAGCTTGGGTTCTTCTTAAACTGAAAGAAAAGCCATTTGAGCCTCTTGGGACAGTAGATTTCAAATTCTTGTCTTATAAGACAGCTTTTCTCTTAGCTTTCTCTTCTGCTAGAAGAGTCAGTGAGCTTCATGCACTATCGGTGGACGATTCTCACTATCGTAGTGTCGGGAACACTTACCTTTACTACTAATGTTGGATTTTTAGCTAAGAATCAGGCTCCTAATAAATATCCGGAACCTATTGTTATTAAGGCTCTTCTATCTTCAGACGGGCGTAGGCCTTTACTCTGTCCTGTTAGAGCTTTACGTATTTATAAACAAAGATCTCAGTTTATCAGAAAGAGATGAAAATGCTTCTTTCTGTCTCTGATGCCTAATAGAAAGGACATTTCGGTCCATTCTATTGCTAGATGGATTCAATTAACTATCCGTGCTGCTTATGATAATCTATCTTCTACTCAGCAGTCTGTGCTTAAGATTTCGGCACATGAAGTAGGAGCTCTTTCTATTACAGATTTAATGAAGGCTGCTTATTGGTCTCAGCCATCCACATTCATGAATTTTTATCTCAGAAATATTGAGTCCATTTCTGGAGACCTGCATTGTTTAGGTCCGTTATCTGGTGCTCAGAATGTCGTCCACTAAACAGTTGCAACTATAGTTATGCAGGCTTTCTGTTCTGGCAGTGACTCCATCCTGCTGCCCTCTTCGCTCTGGGCTATTTGACCCAGGGCAAGGGGAAGGGGATGGGGGGGGGGGGGGGGAGGGTGTTCCCTTAGGTCACCTGCTTTATAGTGAAAAGCAAGGGGATTCCTCCTCCAGAGTCAGTCATTCTGAGTCGTTACCGGGATGGTTTTAAAGTGTAATATTAATGTTAAAAATTCATTCATGTCATATTTTTAAAGTGTAGCTCGGTGTGAAGCATTTGTACATGTCAAGTGTCAAACGGGCGTTAATATACAATTCTCGGACACTTTTAAAAGAATATAAAGAGTCTCAGTTCTCTGGACTAACTTTATTTATTGGCTTACTTTAAAAATAATTAGTATAAGGGGTTATACTGGATGTTAATAGAGAACATGAATGTTATTATGCTCAATTATAGAGGGTATTGTATCTTTCTAATTTATCATAAATAAGAAAGATACATGTAAAGCCTAATACTCCTTTTCCCCTTGAGGGGTTGACTCTATTTATATAGTTGAGCTTATTGGATTTTCCTCTATGTCTTAGGCCCTCCAGCCTTTTTACTATTCAGCTATGTCTGGGTCATTGGTACAGTATAAAAATGTTAAAAAATTTATAGTAATTTATATATTTTTTATACTTACCAATGACCCAGACAGGGATGGCCCTCCCAGGAGTTGGGAACTCATACCTCCCCGATGAGTACATAGCGCTGACCAGGCACTGCTTGTAAGAATGATAATTGGCGCCAATTTCGCGACGTCCTTGACACTGCGCATGCGCAGTGAGGGCAAAGTATAGAGGACCTTCGGGACATGATTTCTTTTGGTTTTAGATGCAAATTTTGGGGATTGGGGGAGCAAAATTTTAAGAGTTAGCACCAGCTATGTCTGGGTCATTGGTAAGTATAAAAAATATATAAATTACTATAAATTTTTTAACTTTCCAGACTTTTTTTAGCTCACCGAAGGGAGCTTAACTTACCACTTGCCATCCATCATCTTCCGTCGTCGTGAACATTTTTCAAACGACTTCTCCTCTGAAAAAACTGGTCCGATTTTTACGAAACTTCATGTGGATGTTCATTACTATATGGCAATTCAGGTTTGTTCAAATGAAATGGCCACATTCCTTGGGGTATGGGGCATAACTCTGATAGCACCGTATGAATTATAGAAAAATTATTAAAAAATCTTCTTCTCCAGAACTAGTGGGCAGAATCTTTTGATACTTGGTATGCAGCATCTTGGTATGGGTCTGATTCAAGTTTATTTAAATCAGCCCCCTGGATTCATATTTGGGCTCACTATAGAAGCCCAAATTCGAACTTAGTGCATTTCAGGCAAATTTCTTAAAAAATCTTCTTCTCCGGATCCAGCGGGCAGAATCTTTTGATATTTAGTATGCAACATCATGAGGTGGATCTGATTCAAGTTTGTTCAAATCGGCCCCCTGGATTCACATTTGGGCTCAGTATAGAAGCCCGAATTCAAACTTGGTGCATTTCAGGCAAATTTCTTTAAAAATCTTCTTCTCAAGATCCAGCAGGCAGAATCTTTTGATATTTGGTATGCAACATTGTGGGGTGGATCTGATTCAAGTTTGTTCAAATCGGCCCCCTGGATTCTTATTTGGGCTCAGTATAGAAGCCCGAATTTGAACTTAGTGCATTTCAGGCAAATTTCTTTAAAAATCTTCTTCTCAAGATCCAGCAGGCAGAAACTTGATATTTGGTATGCAGCATGCTTAGGGGGATGAGATTCAAGTTTGTTCAAGCCAAGTCCCTGGGTTCATATTTGGGCTCACTGTGGTAGCCCAAATTATAACTTAGTTCAAAATGAGGAATTTTCTTTAAAAATCTTCTTCTTCAGATCCAGAAGTCGGAATGTTTTGATATTTGGTATGCAGCATCCTTAGGGGGGGGGGGGGGGGGGGGGGGGGGGGGGGGGTGAGATTCAAGTTTGTTCAAGCCATGTCTCTAGGTCCATATTTGGGCTCACTGTGGGAGCTTGAATTGTAACTTAGTTTGAAATGAGGAATTTTCTTTAAAAATCTTCTTCAGATCCAGCAGTCGGAATGTTTTGATATGTGGTGTGTAGAATCCTTTGGGGGTGAGATTCAAGTTTGTTAAAGCCAAGTCCCTGTGTCCATATTCACTACAGTCTAATGCCGATTTTTGTATTCTTGAGAAATAAAAAATAAAAATAAAAAAAAAATACTCCTTCCCACCCCAATTTTAAAACAATGTTGGATGAAAAACAACCATATTTTTTATTATTGTGTTATAAATGCCATACTCTTCTGCAGCATGTTTGCCCATGCCAAGATTAGGCTATAATTAGCCTCAATATTATTCCTGAGGATTATCTCTATTCATCAGGATTTGGGAGCAAGAAGGGTCACAGTGGTGTTGCGGTAACCGGTTATCATCAGATCACCGATGTTAAGCAATGTCGAGCCCGGTTAGTCCTCGGATGGGTGACCGTCTGTGCGATCAATTCAGACTCCCGCATTGTGTCCTTGGGCAAGGCATTTAACCCCGATTGTCCACATGGGGGCACGATGACGCCGTGTGCTAAGGCATACTGTACATCGATGGTGTGCATGTCTTCAAACAATCTAACCCTGCCTGTGCTGTAGAGCAGAGTTACGATGTTGGGGAGCTGGCAGCTGCTCGTTGTTGCTCGGTGGTTCTCTCTGGGTACTCCTGCTTCCCCCACCCGTAAAACTGTCACTGTCATGATTAGCCATTGTGCATAAGTATGTGACCTTAAACACCAATAAATAATAAATAAATTTAGGAGCAAGAACTTGGTTATGATGCAACAGTTCATATATCAGCACAGTTGCGATACATATATATTTAGGTTACCTATTGGGTTATCTGAATCAAGTACAGGGGAACGAATTATAGGCTTCCAAAAGCTCAGACGATAAATGAGTTCTGCGACATTTTGAAAACAGCAGGCCTGATGTTCACAAAACAATGTAATGAAAATACACTGTATTTTAATTATGCTTCGTTACAATAACATGCAAATAAGTATACATTAATCGATTTTTTGCCTAAACTATGGATAATTAATAGTGTTCAACTGATTACCCAAAATGACCGCTGACTGATTACCGATTATTTGAGCTCACAATCTGCCGATTCCGATGCTGATTATGATTGTAATACCATGCATTAGTAAATAAGTCATGGCTCAAAAAAACTACATTTAACTGACCATATTTTACAATGTTTACAGACTTAAGCTTACAATTGAGCGTATTTGTGGCAATCACATACCAGCCATGATTGCCTGTCGCATGCAAGCCAGAAAATAAGCAGACTTGTCATCTGCAAAATGAGGTCCCCAGGGGTGAATTTAGTGATGCTACCCTGCTGTGCAGGGTAGCATCACTAAATTGACCCTCTGTCAACCTCAATCTGAATAAGGGTCTCAAAACTAAACAGAAAGAGGTACCCAAAGGATAAATTGGCCCACTGTATGGGATATCGTCATCAAATTCACCCTCTGGGGACCTCATTTTGCCAATGTCAGACTGCTTATTTTCTGGCCTGGCCGCATGCACTTGGGCAGTACACATAGCTCTCCCTCAGAGCCACGTGTACTGCCATTGTGTGCCCAACTGGTAATTTTACTGTGAACTAAGTCAATGGAATGCAACCTTCAAATTTCCAGCATGAACTGGTGATTGCCGCAAGTGCATGTATGCTCAATTGTACATGTCGTTTAACTTGTATATCTCATAAAGGGGCCTCAAGAATACACATTGTGGTTGTTTCTTAACTTTATTGAATGGTATCATTGACGTCATTTTAAAATTAACAATTGGACAATTACAGAAGATAATAAAAAGCAGTTTATGAATCATCACAACTCCCTGCGGGAACCCCGGGAAGTGAAGCAGTGCCTGTTCACTACAGTAAACAGGCTCTGTTTTACTGGTAACATAGGACCCAGTCACCAATGCTTGGGAGGTGCAAACCCTCTCTGAAATGGGCAACATGGCTTATTAACGCTCACTCCTTGTCTTTGGTTGATACTCATGCTGTGGTCATGATTCGCCATTGTGCAAAAATATGTGACCTTAAACACCAATAAATAATGAATCATCACAATGCTTGGCAACAATCGGTTGAGCCGATGTTCCAGGAGCCATTGCCATTTTCATCCGATTACCCACAATTGGACAATTGTGGCGGCCGGTTCCGATCATCGGTTGAACACTGATAATTAAAGCAGTTAATGTAATTTAAAATTGATTATTTTAGTAGGTGTTTTACTGAATGTATTTGCTAAAAGGGCTGTTGTTAAATATCATTCAGATATTGCATTGAACTGGAGCTGGGAGGTTTGTTTTTTTTAAAATTCGGTTCGGTTTTAGGAAAAATCTCAATTTTTCTATGTATTAACCCTTTACCCAACGTAACAGCCAAAACCGGCCAGTGCTATTCTCAAAAATCGCCAATTAATTTTTATTATTTTTTCATTTTTTGTCTCAAAAACATAGGTTATGACCCCTCATTGGAACGAGCTCGTCGAGCTCGTTCCAATGAGGGGTCATAACCTATGTTTTTGAGACAAAAAATGCAAAAAAATTAGTTATTCAATCATTTTTTTGGCGTCATCTGCTTTTCATGTTAGGTAAAGGGTTAACCTTTTGAAAGGACGTACCAAACCAAAAACTTATATTACAGACTTTCAGGCCATGTTTGGACTAGCAGGTTTCATGCATCAATTCAAGGTGAATACATGTTCAATTATTGCTGGAAATGATTGGTATCCACTCAAAAACATTAGATTTACTTTTCATTGTATGTTTTTAGAACAAATTGATCATTTCCAGTGATAATTTGACTCATATTCACCTTGAAGTGATGCCACCATTTGATTGATACCATGAAAGTGAAAATCTCTATAATCTTCACAATGGGAGATACGATTTCTATCTTTCCACAATTTCTTCGATAATCTATCGTTTAGTGTATAATAAAAAAAACACTCAACTCTATGTTGAACTTGTTTATTATTTTGATTCGTTTTAATTACAGATAATGTTTACCATGGTTATCTGTTTTAATTACAGATAATGATTACAGTGGTTATCTGTTTTAATTATAGATAATGATTACAGTGGTTATTTGTTTTAATTATAGATAATGATTACCATGGTTATCTGTTTTAATTACAGATAATGATTACAGTGGTTATCTGTTTTAATTACAGATAATGATGACAGTGGTTATCTGTTTTAATTATAGATAATGATTACCATGGTTATCTGTTTTAATTACAGATAATGATTACAGTGGTTATCTGTTTTAATTACAGATAATGATGACAGTGGTTATCTGTTTTAATTATAGATAATGTTTACCATGGTTATCTGTTTTAATTATAGATAATGTTTACCATGGTTATCTGTTTTAATTACAGATAATGATTACAGTGGTTATCTGTTTTAATTATAGATAATATTTACAGTGGTTATCTGTTTTAATTACAGATAATGATTACAGTGGTTATCTGTTTTAATTATAAATAATGATTACAATGGTTATCTGCTTTAATTACAGATAATGTTTACCATGGTTATCTGTTTTAATTATAGATAATGATTACAGTGGTTATCTGTTTTAATTACAGATAATGTTTACCATGGTTATCTGTTTTAATTATAGATAATGATTACAGTGGTTATCTGTTTTAATTATAGATAATGATTACAGTGGTTATCTGTTTTAATTACAGATAATGATTACAATGGTTATCTGCTTTAATTACAGATAATGTTTACCATGGTTATCTGTTTTAATTATAGATAATGATTACAGTGGTTATCTGTTTTAATTACAGATAATGATTACAGTGGTTATCTGTTTTAATTACAGATAATGATTACAGTGGTTATCTGTTTTAATTACAGATAATGTTTACCATGGTTATCTGTTTTAATTATAGATAATGTTTACCATGGTTATCTGTTTTAATTATAGATAATGATTACAGTGGTTATCTGTTTTAATTACAGATAATGATTACAGTGGTTATCTGTTTTAATTACAGATAATGATTACAGTGGTTATCTGTTTTAATTACAGATAATGTTTACCATGGTTATCTGTTTTAATTATAGATAATGATTACAGTGGTTATCTGTTTTAATTATAGATAATGATTACAGTGGTTATCTGTTTTAATTATAGATAATGATTACAGTGGTTATCTGTTTTAATTATAGATAATGTTTACCATGGTTATCTGTTTTAATTACAGATAATGATTACAGTGGTTATCTGTTTTAATTACAGATAATGTTTACCATGGTTATCTGTTTTAATTATAAATAATGATTACAATGGTTATCTGCTTTAATTACAGATAATGTTTACCATGGTTATCTGTTTTAATTACAGATAATGTTTACCATGGTTATCTGTTTTTTTTATAGATAATGATTACAGTGGTTATCTGTTTTAATTATAGATAATGATGACAGTGGTTATCTGTTTTAATTACAGATAATGTTTACCATGGTTATCTGTTTTAATTACAGATAATGTTTACCATGGTTATCTGTTTTAATTACAGATAATGTTTACCATGGTTATCTGTTTTAATTACAGATAATGTTTACCATGGTTATCTGTTTTAATTACAGATAATGATGACAGTGGTTATCTGTTTTAATTACAGATAATGTTTACCATGGTTATCTGTTTTTATTATAGATAATGATTACAGTGGTTATCTGTTTTAATTACAGATAATGTTTACCATGGTTATCTGTTTTAATTACAGATAATGTTTACCATGGTTATCTGTTTTAATTACAGCTAATGTTTACCATGGTTATCTGTTTTAATTACAGATAATGATGACAGTGGTTATCTGTTTTAATTATAGATAATGTTTACCATGGTTATCTGTTTTAATTACAGATAATGATTACAGTGGTTATCTGTTTTAATTATAGATAATGATTACAGTGGTTATCTGTTTTAATTACAGCTAATGATTACAGTGGTTATCTGTTTTTATTATAGATAATGATTACAGTGGTTATCTGTTTTAATTACAGATAATGTTTACCATGGTTATCTGTTTTAATTATAGATAATGTTTACCATAGTTATCTGTTTTAATTACAGATAATGTTTACCATGGTTATCTGTTTTAATTATAGATAATGATTACAGTGGTTATCTGTTTTAATTACAGATAATGATTACAGTGGTTATCTGTTTTAATTACAGATAATGATTACAGTGGTTATCTGTTTTTATTATAGATAATGATTACAGTGGTTATCTGTTTTAATTATAGATAATGATTACAGTGGTTATATGTTTTAATTATAGATAATGATTACAGTGGTTATCTGTTTTAATTATAAATAATGTTTACGATGGTTATCTGTTTTAATTATAGATAATGATTACCGTGGTTATCTGTTTTAATTATAGATAATGATTACAGTGGTTATATGTTTTAATTACAGATAATGTTTACCATGGTTATCTGTTTTAATTATAGATAATTATTACAGTGGTTATCTGTTTTAATTACAGATAATGATTACAGTGGTTATCTGTTTTAATTATAGATAATGATTACCGTGGTTATCTGTTTTAATTATAGATAATGATTACAGTGGTTATATGTTTTAATTACAGATAATGTTTACCATGGTTATCTGTTTTAATTATAGATAATTATTACAGTGGTTATCTGTTTTAATTACAGATAATGATTACAGTGGTTATCTGTTTTAATTATAGATAATGATGACTATGGTTATCTGTTTTAATTACAGATAATGATTACAGTGGTTATATGTTTTAATTACACATAATGATTACAGTGGTTATCTGTTTTAATTATAGATAATGATTACAGTGGTTATCTGTTTTAATTATAGATAATGATTACAGTGGTTATATGTTTTAATTACAGATAATGTTTACCATGGTTATCTGTTTTAATTACAGATAATGATTACAGTGGTTATCTCTTTTTATTATAGATAATGATGACTATGGTTATCTGTTTTAATTATAGATAATGATTACAGTGGTTATCTGTTTTTATTATAGATAATGATTACAGTGGTTATCTGTTTTAATTGCAGATAATGATTACAGTGGTTATCTGTTTTAATTACAGATAATGATTACAGTGGTTATCTGTTTTAATTACAGATAATGATTACAGTGGTTATTTGTTTTAATTATAGATAATGATTACAGTGGTTATCTGTTTTAATTACAGATAATGTTTACCATGGTTATCTGTTTTAATTATAGATAATGTTTACCATGGTTATCTGTTTTAATTACAGATAATGATTACAGTGGTTATCTGTTTTAATTATAGATAATGATGACAGTGGTTATCTGTTTTAATTACAGATAATGATGACAGTGGTTATCTGTTTTAATTATAGATAATGATGACAGTGGTTATCTGTTTTAATTACAGATAATGATTACAGTGGTTATCTGTTTTAATTACAGATAATGTTTACCATGGTTATCTGTTTTAATTATAGATAATGTTTACCATGGTTATCTGTTTTAATTACAGATAATGATTACAGTGGTTATCTGTTTTAATTATAGATAATGATGACAGTGGTTCTCTGTTTTAATTATAGATAATGTTTACCATGGTTATCTGTTTTAATTACAGATAATGATTACAGTGGTTCTCTGTTTTAACTATAGATAATGATTACAGTGGTTATCTGTTTTAATTACAGATAATGTTTACCATGGTTATCTGTTTTAATTATAGATAATGATTACAGTGGTTATCTGTTTTAATTATAGATAATGATTACAGTGGTTATCTGTTTTAATTACAGATAATGTTTGCCATGGTTATCTGTTTTAATTACAGATAATGTTTACCATGGTTATCTGTTTTTATTATAGATAATGATTACAGTGGTTATCTGTTCTAATTACAGATAATGATTACAGTGGTTATCTGTTTTAATTATAGATAATGATTACAGTGGTTATCTGTTGTAATTATAGATAATGATTACAGTGGTTATCTGTTTTAATTATAGATAATGATTACAGTGGTTATATGTTTTAATTACAGATAATGATTACAGTGGTTATCTGTTTTAATTACAGATAATGATTACAGTGGTTATCTGTTTTAATTACAGATAATGATGACAGTGGTTATCTGTTTTAATTATAGATAATGATTACAGTGGTTATATGTTTTAATTATAGATAATGATTACAGTGGTTATCTGTTTTAATTATAGATAATGATTACAGTGGTTATCTGTTTTAATTATAGATAATGATTACAGTGGTTATATGTTTTAATTACAGATAATGATTACAGTGGTTATCTGTTTTAATTACAGATAATGATTACAGTGGTTATCTGTTTTAATTATAGATAATGATTACAGTGGTTATCTGTTTTAATTACAGATAATGATGACAGTGGTTATCTGTTTTAATTATAGATAATGATTACAGTGGTTATATGTTTTAATTACAGATAATGATTACTGTGGTTATCTGTTTTAATTACAGATAATGATTACAGTGGTTATCTGTTTTAATTATAGATAATGATTACAGTGGTTATATGTTTTAATTACAGATAATGATTACAGTGGTTATCTGTTTTAATTATAAATAATGTTTACCATGGTTATCTGTTTTAATTACAGATAATGATTACAGTGGTTATCTGTTTTAATTATAGATAATAATTACAGTGGTTATATGTTTTAATTACAGATAATGATTACAGTGGTTATCTGTTTTAATTATAAATAATGTTTACCATGGTTATCTGTTTTAATTATAGATAATGATTACAGTGGTTATCTGTTTTAATTATAGATAATGTTTACCATGGTTATCTGTTTTAATTACAGATAATGATTACAGTGGTTATCTGTTTTAATTATAGATAATGATTACAGTGGTTATCTGTTTTAATTACAGATAATGATTACAGTGGTTATATGTTTTAATTACAGATAATGATGACAGTGGTTATCTGTTTTAATTATAGATAATGTTTACCATGGTTATCTGTTTTAATTACAGATAATGATTACAGTGGTTATCTGTTTTAATTATAGATAATGATTACAGTGGTTATCTGTTTTAATTATAGATAATGATTACAGTGGTTATATGTTTTAATTACAGATAATGATGACAGTGGTTATCTGTTTTAATTATAGATAATGTTTACCATGGTTATCTGTTTTAATTACAGATAATGATTACAGTGGTTATCTGTTTTAATTATAAATAATGTTTACCATGGTTATCTGTTTTAATTACAGATAATGATGACAGTGGTTATCTGTTTTAATTATAGATAATGATTACAGTGGTTATATGTTTTAATTACAGATAATGATGACAGTGGTTATCTGTTTTAATTATAGATAATGTTTACCATGGTTATCTGTTTTAATTACAGATAATGATTACAGTGGTTATATGTTTTAATTATAGATAATGATTACAGTGGTTATCTGTTTTAATTATAGATAATGATTACAGTGGTTATCTGTTTTAATTATAGATAATGATTACAGTGGTTATCTGTTTTAATTATAGATAATGATTACAGTGGTTATCTGTTTTAATTATAGATAATGATTACAGTGGTTATCTGTTTTAATTATAGATAATGATTACAGTGGTTATCTGTTTTAATTATAGATAATGATTACAGTGGTTATCTGTTTTAATTATAGATAATGATTACAGTGGTTATATGTTTTAATTACAGATAATGTTTACAGTGGTTATCTGTTTTAATTATAGATAATGTTTACCATGGTTATCTGTTTTTATTATAGATAATGATTACAGTGGTTATCTGTTTTAATTATAGATAATGATTACAGTGGTTATCTGTTTTAATTATAGATAATGATTACAGTGGTTATATGTTTTAATTACAGATAATGATTACAGTGGTTATCTGTTTTAATTATAGATAATGTTTACCATGGTTATCTGTTTTAATTATAGATAATGATTACAGTGGTTATCTGTTTTAATTATAGATAATGATTACAGTGGTTATCTGTTTTAATTACAGATAATGTTTACAGTGGTTATCTGTTTTAATTATAAATAATGTTTACCATGGTTATCTGTTTTAATTATAGATAATGATTACAGTGGTTATCTGTTTTAATTATAGATAATGATTACAGTGGTTATCTGTTTTAATTATAGATAATGATTACAGTGGTTATCTGTTTTAATTATAGATAATGATTACAGTGGTTATCTGTTTTAATTATAGATAATGATTACAGTGGTTATCTGTTTTAATTATAGATAATGATTACAGTGGTTATCTGTTTTAATTATAGATAATGATTACAGTGGTTATCTGTTTTAATTATAGATAATGATTACAGTGGTTATCTGTTTTTATTATAGATAATGATTACAGTGGTTATCTGTTTTAATTATAGATAATGATTACAGTGGTTATCTGTTTTAATTACAGATAATGATTACAGTGGTTATCTGTTTTAATTATAAATAATGTTTACCATGGTTATCTGTTTTAATTACAGATAATGATTACAGTGGTTATCTGTTTTAATTATAGATAATGATGACAGTGGTTATCTGTTTTAATTACAGATAATGATGACAGTGGTTATCTGTTTTAATTATAGATAATGATGACAGTGGTTATCTGTTTTAATTACAGATAATGATTACAGTGGTTATCTGTTTTAATTACAGATAATGTTTACCATGGTTATCTGTTTTAATTATAGATAATGTTTACCATGGTTATCTGTTTTAATTACAGATAATGATTACAGTGGTTATCTGTTTTAATTATAGATAATGATGACAGTGGTTCTCTGTTTTAATTATAGATAATGTTTACCATGGTTATCTGTTTTAATTACAGATAATGATTACAGTGGTTATCTGTTTTAATTATAGATAATGATGACAGTGGTTCTCTGTTTTAACTATAGATAATGTTTACAGTGGTTATCTGTTTTAATTACAGATAATGTTTACCATGGTTATCTGTTTTAATTATAGATAATGATTACAGTGGTTATCTGTTTTAATTATAGATAATGATTACAGTGGTTATCTGTTTTAATTGCAGATAATGTTTGCCATGGTTATCTGTTTTAATTACAGATAATGTTTACCATGGTTATCTGTTTTTATTATAGATAATGATTACAGTGGTTATCTGTTTTAATTACAGATAATGATTACAGTGGTTATCTGTTTTAATTATAGATAATGATTACAGTGGTTATCTGTTTTAATTATAGATAATGATTACAGTGGTTATATGTTTTAATTACAGATAATGATTACAGTGGTTATCTGTTTTAATTACAGATAATGATGACAGTGGTTATCTGTTTTAATTAAAGATAATGATTACAGTGGTTATATGTTTTAATTATAGATAATGATTACAGTGGTTATCTGTTTTAATTACAGATAATGATTACAGTGGTTATCTGTTTTAATTACAGATAATGATTACAGTGGTTATCTGTTTTAATTATAGATAATGATTACAGTGGTTATATGTTTTAATTACAGATAATGATTACAGTGGTTATCTGTTTTAATTATAAATAATGTTTACCATGGTTATCTGTTTTAATTACAGATAATGATTACAGTGGTTATCTGTTTTAATTATAGATAATGATTACAGTGGTTATATGTTTTAATTACAGATAATGATTACAGTGGTTATCTGTTTTTATTATCAATAATGTTTACCATGGTTATCTGTTTTAATTATAGATAATGATTACAGTGGTTATCTGTTTTAATTATAGATAATGTTTACCATGGTTATCTGTTTTAATTATAAATAATGTTTACGATGGTTATCTGTTTTAATTATAGATAATGATTACAGTGGTTATCTGTTTTAATTATAGATAATGATTACAGTGGTTATCTGTTTTAATTATAGATAATGATTACAGTAGTTATCTGTTTTAATTATAGATAATGATTACAGTAGTTATCTGTTTTAATTATAGATAATGATTACAGTGGTTATATGTTTTAATTATAGATAATGATTACAGTGGTTATCTGTTTTAATTATAGATAATGATTACAGTGGTTATCTGTTTTAATTATAGATAATGATTACAGTGGTTATCTGTTTTAATTATAGATAATGATTACAGTGGTTATCTGTTTTAATTATAGATAATGATTACAGTGGTTATCTGTTTTAATTACAGTGGTTATCTGTTTTAACTACAGATAATGATTACAGTGGTTATCTGTTTTAATTATAGATAATGATTACAGTGGTTATATGTTTTAATTATAGATAATGATTACAGAGGTTATCTGTTTTAATTATAGATAATGATTACAGTGGTTATCTGTTTTAATTATAGATAACGATTACAGTGGTTATCTGTTTTAATTATAGATAATGATTACAGTGGTTATATGTTTTAATTACAGATAATGTTTACAGTGGTTATCTGTTTTAATTATAGATAATGTTTACCATGGTTATCTGTTTTTATTATAGATAATGATTACAGTGGTTATCTGTTTTAATTATAGATAATGATTACAGTGGTTATCTGCTTTAATTATAGATAATGATTACAGTGGTTATCTGTTTTAATTATAGATAACGATTACAGTGGTTATCTGTTTTAATTATAGATAATGATTACAGTGGTTATATGTTTTAATTACAGATAATGTTTACAGTGGTTATCTGTTTTAATTATAGGTAATGTTTACCATGGTTATCTGTTTTTATTATAGATAATGATTACAGTGGTTATCTGTTTTAATTATAGATAATGATTACAGTGGTTATCTGTTTTAATTATAGATAATGATTACAGTGGTTATATGTTTTAATTACAGATAATGATTACAGTGGTTGTCTGTTTTAATTATAGATAATGTTTACCATGGTTATCTGTTTTAATTATAGATAATGATTACAGTGGTTATATGTTTTAATTACAGATAATGATTACAGTGGTTATATGTTTTAATTATAGATAATGTTTACCATGGTTATCTGTTTTAATTACAGATAATGATTACAGTGGTTATCTGTTTTAATTATAGATAATGATTAGAGTGGTTATCTGTTTTAATTACAGATAATGTTTACCTTGGTTATCTGTTTTAATTACAGATAATGATGACAGTGGTTATCTGTTTTAATTACAAATAATGATTACTGTCATTATCTGTTTTAATTATAGATAATGATTACAGTGGTTATCTGTTTTAATTACAGATAATGATTACAGTGGTTATCTGTTTTAATTACAGATAATGATGATCTGTTTTAATTACAGATAATGTTTACCATGGTTATCTGTTTTAATTATAGATAATGATTACAGTGGTTATCTGTTTTAATTACAGATAATGATTACAGTGGTTATCTATTTTAATTACAGATAATGATTACTGTGGTTATCTGTTTTAATTATAGATAATGATTACAGTGGTTATCTGTTTTAATTACAGATAATGTTTACCATGGTTATCTGTTTTAATTTTAGATAATGCTTACAGTGGTTATCTGTTTTAATTATAGATAATGATTACAGTGGTTATCTGTTTTAATTATAGATAATGATTACAGTGGTTATCTGTTTTAATAATAGATAATGATTACAGTGGTTATCTGTTTTAATTTTAGATAATGCTTACAGTGGTTATCTGTTTTAATTACAGATAATGTTTACCATGGTTATCTGTTTTAATTACAGATAATGATTACAGTGGTTATCTGTTTTAATTATGGATAATGATTACAGTGGTTATCTGTTTTAATTACAGATAATGTTTACCATGGTTATCTGTTTTAATTACAGATAATGATTACAGTGGTTATCTGTTTTAATTATGGATAATGATTACAGTGGTTATCTGTTTAAATTACAGATAATGTTTACCATGGTCATCTGTTTTAATTTTCGATAATGCTTACAGTGGTTATCTGTTTTAATTATAGATAATGATTACAGTGGTTATCTGTTTTAATTACAGGTAATGTTTACAGTGGTTATCTGTTTTAATTACAGATAATGTTTACCATGGTTATCTGTTTTAATTACAGATAATGTTTACCATGGTTATCTGTTTTAATTACAGATAATGTTTACCATGGTTATCTGTTTTAATTACAGATAATGATTACCATGGTTATCTGTTTTAATTACAGATAATGATTACAGTGGTTATCTGTTTTAATTATGGATAATGATTACAGTGGTTATCTGTTTTAATTATGGATAATGATTACAGTGGTTATCTGTTTTAATTACAGATAATGTTTACCATGGTTATCTGTTTTAATTACAGATAATGATTACAGTGGTTATCTGTTTTAATTTTAGATAATGATTACAGTGGTTATCTGTTTTAATTATAGATAATGTTTACCATGGTTATCTGTTTTAATTACAGATAATGATTACAGTGGTTATCTGTTTTAATTACAGATAATGATTACAGTGGTTATCTGTTTTAATTACAGATAATGTTTACCATGGTTATCTGTTTTAATTATAGATAATGATTACAGTGGTTATCTGTTTTAATTACAGATAATGATTACAGTGGTTATCTGTTTTAATTACAGATAATGATTACAGTGGTTATCTGTTTGAATTACAGATAATGATTACAGTGGTTATCTGTTTTAATTACAGATAATGATTACAGTGGTTATCTGTTTTAATTACACATAATGATTACAGTGGTTATCTGTTTTAATTACAGATAATGATGACAGTGGTTATCTGTTTTAATTATAGATAATGTTTACCATGGTTATCTGTTTTAATTACTGATAATGATTACAGTGGTTATCTGTTTTAATTATAGATAATGATTACAGTGGTTATCTGTTTTAATTATAGATAATGTTTACCATGGTTATCTGTTTTAATTACAGATAATGATTACAGTGGTTATCTGTTTTAATTACACATAATGATTACAGTGGTTATCTGTTTTAATTACAGATAATGATGACAGTGGTTATCTGTTTTAATTATAGACAATGCTTACAGTGGTTATATGTTTTAATTACAGATAATGATTACAGTGGTTATCTGTTTTAATTACAGATAATGATTACAGTGGTTATCTGTTTTAATTACACATAATGATTACAATGGTTATCTGTTTTAATTACAGATAATGTTTACCATGGTTATCTGTTTTAATTTTAGATAATGCTTACAGTGGTTATCTGTTTTAATTATAGATAATGTTTACCATGGTAATCTGTTTTAATTATAGATAATGTTTACAGTGGTTATCTGTTTTAATTACAGATAATGTTTACCATGGTTATCTGTTTTAATTACAGATAATGATTACAGTGGTTATCTGTTTTAATTTTAGATAATGATTACAGTGGTTATCTGTTTTAATTATAGATAATGTTTACCATGGTTATCTGTTTTAATTACAGATAATGATTACAGTGGTTATCTGTTTTAATTACAGATAATGATTACAGTGGTTATCTGTTTTAATTACAGATAATGTTTACCATGGTTATCTGTTTTAATTATAGATAATGATTACAGTGGTTATCTGTTTTAATTACAGATAATGATTACAGTGGTTATCTGTTTTAATTACAGATAATGATTACAGTGGTTATCTGTTTGAATTACAGATAATGATTACAGTGGTTATCTGTTTTAATTACAGATAATGATTACAGTGGTTATCTGTTTTAATTACACATAATGATTACAGTGGTTATCTGTTTTAATTACAGATAATGATGACAGTGGTTATCTGTTTTAATTATAGATAATGTTTACCATGGTTATCTGTTTTAATTACTGATAATGATTACAGTGGTTATCTGTTTTAATTATAGATAATGATTACAGTGGTTATCTGTTTTAATTATAGATAATGTTTACCATGGTTATCTGTTTTAATTACAGATAATGATTACAGTGGTTATCTGTTTTAATTACACATAATGATTACAGTGGTTATCTGTTTTAATTACAGATAATGATGACAGTGGTTATCTGTTTTAATTATAGATAATGCTTACAGTGGTTATATGTTTTAATTACAGATAATGATTACAGTGGTTATCTGTTTTAATTACAGATAATGATTACAGTGGTTATCTGTTTTAATTACACATAATGATTACAATGGTTATCTGTTTTAATTACAGATAATGTTTACCATGGTTATCTGTTTTAATTTTAGATAATGCTTACAGTGGTTATCTGTTTTAATTATAGATAATGTTTACCATGGTAATCTGTTTTAATTATAGATAATGTTTACAGTGGTTATCTGTTTTAATTATAGATAATGTTTACCATAGTTATCTGTTTGAATTACAGATAATGATTACAGTGGTTATCTGTTTTAATTACAGATAATGATTACAGTGGTTATCTGTTTTAATTATAGATAATGATTACAGTGGTTATCTGTTTTAATTATAGATAATGATTACTGTGGTTATCTGTTTTAATTAGAGATAATGTTTGCCATGGTTATCTGTTTTAATTATAGATAATGATTACAGTGGTTATCTGTTTTAATTATAGATAATGATTACAGTGGTTATCTGTTTTAATTATAGATAATGATTACTGTGGTTATCTGTTTTAATTACAGATAATGTTTACCATGGTTATCTGTTTTAATTATAGATAATGATTACAGTGGTTATCTGTTTTAATTATAGATAATGATTACAGTGGTTATCTGTTTTAATTACAGATAATGATTACAGTGGTTATCTGTTTTAATTATAGATAATGATTACAGTGGTTATCTGTTTTAATTATAGATAATGATTACAGTGGCTATCTGTTTTAATTACAGATAATGATTACAGTGGTTATCTGTTTTAATTATAGATAATGATTACAGTGGTTATCTGTTTTAATTACAGATAATGTTTACCATGGTTATCTGTTTTAATTATAGATAATGATTACAGTGGTTATCTGTTTTAATTATAGATAATGATTACAGTGGTTATCTGTTTTAATTACAGATAATGATTACAGTGGTTATCTGTTTTAATTACAGATAATGATTACAGTGGTTATCTGTTTTAATTATAGATAATGATTACAGTGGTTATCTGTTTTAATTACAGATAATGATTACCATGGTTATCTGTTTTAATTATAGATAATTATTACAGTGGTTATCTGTTTTAATTACAGATAATGATTACAGTGGTTATCTGTTTTAATTATAGATAATGATTACAGTGGTTATCTGTTTTAATTACAGATAATGTTTACCATGGTTATCTGTTTTAATTATAGATAATGATTACAGTGGTTATCTGTTTTAATTATAGATAATGTTTACCATAGTTATCTGTTTTAATTACAGATAATGATTACAGTGGTTATCTGTTTTAATTACAGATAATGATTACAGTGGTTATCTGTTTTAATTATAGATAATGATTACAGTGGTTATCTGTTTTAATTACAGATAATGTTTACCATGGTTATCTGTTTTAATTATAGATAATGATTACAGTGGTTATCTGTTTTAATTACAGATAATGATTACAGTGGTTATCTGTTTTAATTACAGATAATGATTACAGTGGTTATCTGTTTGAATTACAGATAATGATTACAGTGGTTATCTGTTTTAATTACAGATAATGATTACAGTGGTTATCTGTTTTAATTACACATAATGATTACAGTGGTTATCTGTTTTAATTACAGATAATGATGACAGTGGTTATCTGTTTTAATTATAGATAATGTTTACCATGGTGATCTGTTTTAATTACTGATAATGATTACAGTGGTTATCTGTTTTAATTATAGATAATGATTACAGTGGTTATCTGTTTTAATTATAGATAATGTTTACCATGGTTATCTGTTTTAATTACAGATAATGATTACAGTGGTTATCTGTTTTAATTACACATAATGATTACAGTGGTTATCTGTTTTAATTACAGATAATGATGACAGTGGTTATCTGTTTTAATTATAGATAATGCTTACAGTGGTTATATGTTTTAATTACAGATAATGATTACAGTGGTTATCTGTTTTAATTACAGATAATGATTACAGTGGTTATCTGTTTTAATTACACATAATGATTACAATGGTTATCTGTTTTAATTACAGATAATGTTTACCATGGTTATCTGTTTTAATTTTAGATAATGCTTACAGTGGTTATCTGTTTTAATTATAGATAATGTTTACCATGGTAATCTGTTTTAATTATAGATAATGTTTACAGTGGTTATCTGTTTTAATTATAGATAATGTTTACCATAGTTATCTGTTTGAATTACAGATAATGATTACAGTGGTTATCTGTTTTAATTACAGATAATGATTACAGTGGTTATCTGTTTTAATTATAGATAATGATTACAGTGGTTATCTGTTTTAATTATAGATAATGATTACTGTGGTTATCTGTTTTAATTAGAGATAATGTTTGCCATGGTTATCTGTTTTAATTATAGATAATGATTACAGTGGTTATCTGTTTTAATTATAGATAATGATTACAGTGGTTATCTGTTTTAATTATAGATAATGATTACTGTGGTTATCTGTTTTAATTAGAGATAAAGTTTACCATGGTTATCTGTTTTAATTATAGATAATGATTACAGTGGTTATCTGTTTTAATTACAGATAATGTTTACCATGGTTATCTGTTTTAATTATAGATAATGATTACAGTGGTTATCTGTTTTAATTATAGATAATGATTACAGTGGTTATCTGTTTTAATTACAGATAATGATTACAGTGGTTATCTGTTTTAATTATAGATAATGATTACAGTGGTTATCTGTTTTAATTATAGATAATGATTACAGTGGCTATCTGTTTTAATTACAGATAATGATTACAGTGGTTATCTGTTTTAATTATAGATAATGATTACAGTGGTTATCTGTTTTAATTACAGATAATGTTTACCATGGTTATCTGTTTTAATTATAGATAATGATTACAGTGGTTATCTGTTTTAATTATAGATAATGATTACAGTGGTTATCTGTTTTAATTACAGATAATGATTACAGTGGTTATCTGTTTTAATTACAGATAATGATTACAGTGGTTATCTGTTTTAATTATAGATAATGATTACAGTGGTTATCTGTTTTAATTACAGATAATGATTACCATGGTTATCTGTTTTAATTATAGATAATTATTACAGTGGTTATCTGTTTTAATTACAGATAATGATTACAGTGGTTATCTGTTTTAATTATAGATAATGATTACAGTGGTTATCTGTTTTAATTACAGATAATGTTTACCATGGTTATCTGTTTTAATTATAGATAATGATTACAGTGGTTATCTGTTTTAATTATAGATAATGTTTACCATAGTTATCTGTTTTAATTACAGATAATGATTACAGTGGTTATCTGTTTTAATTACAGATAATGATTACAGTGGTTATCTGTTTTAATTATAGATAATGATTACAGTGGTTATCTGTTTTAATTACAGATAATGTTTACCTTGGTTATCTGTTTTAATTATAAATAATGATTACAATGGTTATCTGTTTTAATTATAGATAATGATGACAGTGGTTATCTGTTTTAATTACAGATAATGTTTACCATGGTTATCTGTTTTAATTACAGATAATGTTTGCCATGGTTATCTGTTTTAATTATAGATAATGATTACAGTGGTTATCTGTTTTAATTATAGATAATGTTTACCATAGTTATCTGTTTTAATTACAGATAATGATTACAGTGGTTATCTGTTTTAATTACAGAAAATGATTACAGTGGTTATCTGTTTTAATTATAGATAATGATTACAGTGGTTATCTGTTTTAATTACAGATAATGTTTACCATGGTTATCTGTTTTAATTATAGATAATGATTACAGTGGTTATCTGTTTTAATTATAGATAATGATTACAGTGGTTATCTGTTTTAATTATAGATAATGATTACAGTGGTTATCTGTTTTAATTACAGATAATGATTACCATGGTTATCTGTTTTAATTATAGATAATTATTACAGTGGTTATCTGTTTTAATTACAGATAATGATTACAGTGGTTATCTGTTTTAATTACAGATAATGATTACAGTGGTTATCTGTTTTAATTACAGATAATGATTACAGTGGTTATCTGTTTTAATTACAGATAATGATTACAGTGGTTATCTGTTTTAATTATAGATAATGATTACAGTGGTTATATGTTTTAATTACAGATAATGATTACAGTGGTTATCTGTTTTAATTATAGATAATGATTACAGTGGTTATATGTTTTAATTATAGATAATGATTACAGTGGTTATCTGTTTTAATTACAGATAATGATTACTGTGTTTATCTGTTTTAATTACAGATAATGATTACAGTGGTTATCTGTTTTAATTATAGATAATGATTACAGTGGTTATATGTTTTAATTACAGATAATGATTACAGTGGTTATCTGTTTTAATTATAAATAATGTTTACCATGGTTATCTGTTTTAATTACAGATAATGATTACAATGGTTATCTGTTTTAATTATAGATAATGATTACAGTGGTTATATGTTTTAATTACAGATAATGATTACAGTGGTTATCTGTTTTAATTATAAATAATGTTTTCCATGGTTATCTGTTTTAATTATAGATAATGATTACAGTGGTTATCCGTTTTAATTATAGATAATGTTTACCATGGTTATCTGTTTTAATTACAGATAATGATTACAGTGGTTATCTGTTTTAATTATAGATAATGATTACAGTGGTTATCTGTTTTAATTACAGATAATGATTACAGTGGTTATATGTTTTAATTACAGATAATGATGACAGTGGTTATCTGTTTTAATTATAGATAATGTTTACCATGGTCATCTGTTTTAATTACAGATAATGATTACAGTGGTTATCTGTTTTAATTATAGATAATGATTACAGTGGTTATCTGTTTTAATTATAGATAATGATTACAGTGGTTATATGTTTTAATTACACATAATGATGACAGTGGTTATCTGTTTTAATTATAGATAATGTTTACCATGGTTATCTGTTTTAATTACAGATAATGATTACAGTGGTTATCTGTTTTAATTATAAATAATGTTTACCATGGTTATCTGTTTTAATTATAGATAATGATTACAGTGGTTATCTGTTTTAATTATAGATAATGATTACAGTGGTTATCTGTTTTAATTATAGATAATGATTACAGTGGTTATCTGTTTTAATTATAGATAATGATTACAGTGGTTATCTGTTTTAATTATAAATAATGTTTACCATGGTTATCTGTTTTAATTATAGATAATGATTACAGTGGTTATCTGTTTTAATTATAGATAATGATTACAGTGGTTATCTGTTTTAATTATAGATAATGATTACAGTGGTTATCTGTTTTAATTATAGATAATGATTACAGTGGTTATCTGTTTTAATTATAGATAATGATTACAGTGGTTATCTGTTTTAATTATAGATAATGATTACAGTGGTTATATGTTTTAATTACAGATAATGTTTACAGCGGTTATCTGTTTTAATTATAGATAATGTTTACCATGGTTATCTGTTTTTATTATAGATAATGATTACAGTGGTTATCTGTTTTAATTATAGATAATGATTACAGTGGTTATCTGTTTTAATTATAGATAATGATTACAGTGGTTATCTGTTTTAATTATAGATAATGATTACAGTGGTTATATGTTTTAATTACAGATAATGTTTACAGTGGTTATCTGTTTTAATTATAAATAATGTTTACCATGGTTATCTGTTTTAATTATAGATAATGATTACAGTGGTTATCTGTTTTAATTATAGATAATGATTACAGTGGTTATCTGTTTTAATTATAGATAATGATTACAGTGGTTATCTGTTTTAATTATAGATAATGATTACAGTGGTTATCTGTTTTAATTATAGATAATTATTACAGTGGTTATATGTTTTAATTACAGATAATGATTACAGTGGTTATCTGTTTTAATTATAGATAATGTTTACCATGGTTATCTGTTTTAATTATAGATAATGATTACAGTGGTTATCTGTTTTAATTATAGATAATGATTACAGTGGTTATATGTTTTAATTACAGATAATGATTACAGTGGTTATCTGTTTTAATTATAAATAATGTTTACCATGGTTATCTGTTTTAATTACAGATAATGATTACAGTGGTTATCTGTTTTAATTATAGATAATGATGACAGTGGTTATCTGTTTTAATTACAGATAATGATGACAGTGGTTATCTGTTTTAATTATAGATAATGATGACAGTGGTTATCTGTTTTAATTACAGATAATGATTACAGTGGTTATCTGTTTTAATTACAGATAATGTTTACCATGGTTATCTGTTTTAATTATAGATAATGTTTACCATGGTTATCTGTTTTAATTACAGATAATGATTACAGTGGTTATCTGTTTTAATTATAGATAATGATGACAGTGGTTCTCTGTTTTAATTATAGATAATGTTTACCATGGTTATCTGTTTTAATTACAGATAGTGATTACAGTGGTTATCTGTTTTAATTATAGATAATGATGACAGTGGTTCTCTGTTTTAACTATAGATAATGTTTACAGTGGTTATCTGTTTTAATTACAGATAATGTTTACCATGGTTATCTGTTTTAATTATAGATAATGATTACAGTGGTTATCTATTTTAATTATAGATAATGATTACAGTGGTTATCTGTTTTAATTACAGATAATGTTTGCCATGGTTATCTGTTTTAATTACAGATAATGTTTACCATGGTTATCTGTTTTTATTATAGATAATGATTACAGTGGTTATCTGTTTTAATTACAGATAATGATTACAGTGGTTATCTGTTTTAATTATAGATAATGATTACAGTGGTTATCTGTTTTAATTATAGATAATGATTACAGTGGTTATATGCTTTAATTACAGATAATGATTACAGTGGTTATCTGTTTTAATTACAGATAATGATGACAGTGGTTATCTGTTTTAATTAAAGATAATGATTACAGTGGTTATATGTTTTAATTATAGATAATGATTACAGTGGTTATCTGTTTTAATTACAGATAATGATTACAGTGGTTATCTGTTTTAATTACAGATAATGATTACAGTGGTTATCTGTTTTAATTATAGATAATGATTACAGTGGTTATATGTTTTAATTACAGATAATGATTACAGTGGTTATCTGTTTTAATTATAAATAATGTTTAGCATGGTTATCTGTTTTAATTACAGATAATGATTACAGTGGTTATCTGTTTTAATTATAGATAATGATTACAGTGGTTATATGTTTTAATTACAGATAATGATTACAGTGGTTATCTGTTTTTATTATAAATAATGTTTACCATGGTTATCTGTTTTAATTATAGATAATGATTACAGTGGTTATCTGTTTTAATTATAGATAAATTTTACCATGGTTATCTGTTTTAATTATAAATAATGTTTACGATGGTTATCTGTTTTAATTATAGATAATGATTACAGTGGTTATCTGTTTTAATTATAGATAATGATTACAGTGGTTATCTGTTTTAATTATAGGTAATGATTACAGTGGTTATCTGTTTTAATTATAGATAATGATTACAGTGGTTATCTGTTTTAATTATAGATAATGATTACAGTGGTTATCTGTTTTCATTATAGATAATGATTACAGTGGTTATCTGTTTTAATTATAGATAATGATTACAGTGGTTATCTGTTTTAATTATAGATAATGTTTACCATAGTTATCTGTTTTAATTATAGATAATGTTTACGATGGTTATCTGTTTTAATTATAGATAATGTTTACCATGGTTATCTGTTTTAATTACAGATAATGATTACAGTGGTTATCTGTTTTAATTATAGATAATGATTACAGTGGTTATCTGTTTTAATTATAGATAATGATTACAGTGGTTATATGTTTTAATTACAGATAATGATTACAGTGGTTGTCTGTTTTAATTATAGATAATGTTTACCATGGTTATCTGTTTTAATTATAGATAATGATTACAGTGGTTATATGTTTTAATTACAGATAATGATTACAGTGGTTATCTGTTTTAATTACAGATAATGATGACAGTGGTTATCTGTTTTAATTATAGATAATGATTAGAGTGGTTATCTGTTTTAATTACAGATAATGTTTACCTTGGTTATCTGTTTTAATTACAGATAATGATGACAGTGGTTATCTGTTTTAAATACAGAAAATGATTGCAGTGGTTATCTGTTTTAATTATAGATAATGATTACAGTGGTTATCTGTTTTAATTACAGATAATGTTTACCATGGTTATCTGTTTTAATTATAGATAATGATTACAGTGGTTATCTGTTTTAATTATAGATAATGATTACAGTGGTTATCTGTTTTAATTATAGATAATGATTACAGTGGTTATCTGTTTTAATTACAGATAATGATTACCATGGTTATCTGTTTTAATTATAGATAATTATTACAGTGGTTATCTGTTTTAATTACAGATAATGATTACAGTGGTTATCTGTTTTAATTACAGATAATGATTACAGTGGTTATCTGTTTTAATTACAGATAATGATTACAGTGGTTATCTGTTTTAATTACAGATAATGATTACAGTGGTTATCTGTTTTAATTATAGATAATGATTACAGTGGTTATATGTTTTAATTACAGATAATGATTACAGTGGTTATCTGTTTTAATTATAGATAATGATTACAGTGGTTATATGTTTTAATTATAGATAATGATTAGAGTGGTTATCTGTTTTAATTACAGATAATGATTACTGTGTTTATCTGTTTTAATTACAGATAATGATTACAGTGGTTATCTGTTTTAATTATAGATAATGATTACAGTGGTTATATGTTTTAATTACAGATAATGATTACAGTGGTTATCTGTTTTAATTATAAATAATGTTTACCATGGTTATCTGTTTTAATTACAGATAATGATTACAGTGGTTATCTGTTTTAATTATAGATAATGATTACAGTGGTTATATGTTTTAATTACAGATAATGATTACAGTGGTTATCTGTTTTAATTATAAATAATGTTTACCATGGTTATCTGTTTTAATTATAGATAATGATTACAGTGGTTATCCGTTTTAATTATAGATAATGTTTACCATGGTTATCTGTTTTAATTACAGATAATGATTACAGTGGTTATCTGTTTTAATTATAGATAATGATTACAGTGGTTATCTGTTTTAATTACAGATAATGATTACAGTGGTTATATGTTTTAATTACAGATAATGATGACAGTGGTTATCTGTTTTAATTATAGATAATGTTTACCATGGTTATCTGTTTTAATTACAGATAATGATTACAGTGGTTATCTGTTTTAATTATAGATAATGATTACAGTGGTTATCTGTTTTAATTATAGATAATGATTACAGTGGTTATATGTTTTAATTACACATAATGATGACAGTGGTTATCTGTTTTAATTATAGATAATGTTTACCATGGTTATCTGTTTTAATTACAGATAATGATTACAGTGGTTATCTGTTTTAATTATAAATAATGTTTACCATGGTTATCTGTTTTAATTATAGATAATGATTACAGTGGTTATCTGTTTTAATTATAGATAATGATTACAGTGGTTATCTGTTTTAATTATAGATAATGATTACAGTGGTTATCTGTTTTAATTATAGATAATGATTACAGTGGTTATCTGTTTTAATTATAGATAATGTTTACCATGGTTATCTGTTTTAATTATAAATAATGTTTACCATGGTTATCTGTTTTAATTATAGATAATGATTACAGTGGTTATCTGTTTTAATTATAGATAATGATTACAGTGGTTATCTGTTTTAATTATAGATAATGATTACAGTGGTTATCTGTTTTAATTATAGATAATGATTACAGTGGTTATCTGTTTTAATTATAGATAATGATTACAGTGGTTATCTGTTTTAATTATAGATAATGATTACAGTGGTTATATGTTTTAATTACAGATAATGTTTACAGCGGTTATCTGTTTTAATTATAGATAATGTTTACCATGGTTATCTGTTTTTATTATAGATAATGATTACAGTGGTTATCTGTTTTAATTATAGATAATGATTACAGTGGTTATCTGTTTTAATTATAGATAATGATTACAGTGGTTATCTGTTTTAATTATAGATAATGATTACAGTGGTTATATGTTTTAATTACAGATAATGTTTACAGTGGTTATCTGTTTTAATTATAAATAATGTTTACCATGGTTATCTGTTTTAATTATAGATAATGATTACAGTGGTTATCTGTTTTAATTATAGATAATGATTACAGTGGTTATCTGTTTTAATTATAGATAATGATTACAGTGGTTATCTGTTTTAATTATAGATAATGATTACAGTGGTTATCTGTTTTAATTATAGATAATTATTACAGTGGTTATATGTTTTAATTACAGATAATGATTACAGTGGTTATCTGTTTTAATTATAGATAATGTTTACCATGGTTATCTGTTTTAATTATAGATAATGATTACAGTGGTTATCTGTTTTAATTATAGATAATGATTACAGTGGTTATATGTTTTAATTACAGATAATGATTACAGTGGTTATCTGTTTTAATTATAAATAATGTTTACCATGGTTATCTGTTTTAATTACAGATAATGATTACAGTGGTTATCTGTTTTAATTATAGATAATGATGACAGTGGTTATCTGTTTTAATTACAGATAATGATGACAGTGGTTATCTGTTTTAATTATAGATAATGATGACAGTGGTTATCTGTTTTAATTACAGATAATGATTACAGTGGTTATCTGTTTTAATTACAGATAATGTTTACCATGGTTATCTGTTTTAATTATAGATAATGTTTACCATGGTTATCTGTTTTAATTACAGATAATGATTACAGTGGTTATCTGTTTTAATTATAGATAATGATGACAGTGGTTCTCTGTTTTAATTATAGATAATGTTTACCATGGTTATCTGTTTTAATTACAGATAGTGATTACAGTGGTTATCTGTTTTAATTATAGATAATGATGACAGTGGTTCTCTGTTTTAACTATAGATAATGTTTACAGTGGTTATCTGTTTTAATTACAGATAATGTTTACCATGGTTATCTGTTTTAATTATAGATAATGATTACAGTGGTTATCTGTTTTAATTATAGATAATGATTACAGTGGTTATCTGTTTTAATTACAGATAATGTTTGCCATGGTTATCTGTTTTAATTACAGATAATGTTTACCATGGTTATCTGTTTTTATTATAGATAATGATTACAGTGGTTATCTGTTTTAATTACAGATAATGATTACAGTGGTTATCTGTTTTAATTATAGATAATGATTACAGTGGTTATCTGTTTTAATTATAGATAATGATTACAGTGGTTATATGCTTTAATTACAGATAATGATTACAGTGGTTATCTGTTTTAATTACAGATAATGATGACAGTGGTTATCTGTTTTAATTAAAGATAATGATTACAGTGGTTATATGTTTTAATTATAGATAATGATTACAGTGGTTATCTGTTTTAATTACAGATAATGATTACAGTGGTTATCTGTTTTAATTACAGATAATGATTACAGTGGTTATCTGTTTTAATTATAGATAATGATTACAGTGGTTATATGTTTTAATTACAGATAATGATTACAGTGGTTATCTGTTTTAATTATAAATAATGTTTAGCATGGTTATCTGTTTTAATTACAGATAATGATTACAGTGGTTATCTGTTTTAATTATAGATAATGATTACAGTGGTTATATGTTTTAATTACAGATAATGATTACAGTGGTTATCTGTTTTTATTATAAATAATGTTTACCATGGTTATCTGTTTTAATTATAGATAATGATTACAGTGGTTATCTGTTTTAATTATAGATAAATTTTACCATGGTTATCTGTTTTAATTATAAATAATGTTTACGATGGTTATCTGTTTTAATTATAGATAATGATTACAGTGGTTATCTGTTTTAATTATAGATAATGATTACAGTGGTTATCTGTTTTAATTATAGATAATGATTACAGTGGTTATCTGTTTTAATTATAGATAATGATTACAGTGGTTATCTGTTTTAATTATAGATAATGATTACAGTGGTTATCTGTTTTAATTATAGATAATGATTACAGTGGTTATCTGTTTTAATTATAGATAATGATTACAGTGGTTATATGTTTTAATTATAGATAATGATTACAATGGTTATCTGTTTTAATTATAGATAATGATTACAGTGGTTATCTGTTTTAATTATAGATAATGATTACAGTGGTTATCTGTTTTAATTATAGATAATGATTACAGTGGTTATATGTTTTAATTACAGATAATGTTTACAGTGGTTATCTGTTTTAATTATAGATAATGTTTACCATGGTTATCTGTTTTTATTATAGATAATGATTACAGTGGTTATCTGTTTTCATTATAGATAATGATTACAGTGGTTATCTGTTTTAATTATAGATAATGATTACAGTGGTTATCTGTTTTAATTATAGATAATGATTACAGTGGTTATATGTTTTAATTACAGATAATGATTACAGTGGTTGTCTGTTTTAATTATAGATAATGTTTACCATGGTTATCTGTTTTAATTATAGATAATGATTACAGTGGTTATATGTTTTAATTACAGATAATGATTACAGTGGTTATCTGTTTTAATTACAGATAATGATGACAGTGGTTATCTGTTTTAATTATAGATAATGATTAGAGTGGTTATCTGTTTTAATTACAGATAATGTTTACCTTGGTTATCTGTTTTAATTACAGATAATGATGACAGTGGTTATCTGTTTTAATTACAAATAATGATTACTGTGGTTATCTGTTTTAATTATAGATAATGATTACAGTGGTTATCTGTTTTAATTACAGATAATGATTACAGTGGTTATCTGTTTTAATTACAGATAATGATGATCTGTTTTAATTACAGATAATGTTTACCATGGTTATCTGTTTTAATTATAGATAATGATTACAGTGGTTATCTGTTCTAATTACAGATAATGATTACAGTGGTTATCTATTTTAATTACAGATAATGATTACAGTGGTTATCTGTTTTAATTATAGATAATGATTACAGTGGTTATCTGTTTTAATTACAGATAATGTTTACCATCGTTATCTGTTTTAATTTTAGATAATGCTTACAGTGGTTATCTGTTTTAATTATAGATAATGATTTCAGTGGTTATCTGTTTTAATTATAGATAATGATTACAGTGGTTATCTGTTTTAATTATAGATAATGATTACAGTGGTTATCTGTTTTAATTATAGATAATGATTACAGTGGTTATCTGTTTTAATTATAGATAATGTTTACCATGGTTATCTGTTTTAATTACAGATAATGCTTACAGTGGTTATCTGTTTTAATTTTAGATAATGATTACAGTGGTTATCTGTTTTAATTATAGATAATGATTTCAGTGGTTATCTGTTTTAATTATAGATAATGATTTCAGTGGTTATCTGTTTTAATTATAGATAATGATTACAGTGGTTATCTGTTTTAATTATAGATAATGATTACAGTGGTTATCTGTTTTAATTATAGATAATGATTACAGTGGTTATCTGTTTTAATTATAGATAATGTTTACCATGGTTATCTGTTTTAATTACAGATAATGCTTACAGTGGTTATCTGTTTTAATTTTAGATAATGCTTACAGTGGTTATCTGTTTTAATTATAGATAATGATTACAGTGGTTATCTGTTTTAATTTTAGATAATGATTTCAGTGGTTATCTGTTTTAATTATAGATAATGTTTACCATGGTTATCTGTTTTAATTTTAGATAATGCTTACAGTGGTTATCTGTTTTAATTATAGATAATGATTACAGTGGTTATCTGTTTTAATTACAGATAATGTTTACCATGGTTATCTGTTTTAATTACAGATAATGATTACAGTGGTTATCTGTTTTAATTATGGATAATGATTACAGTGGTTATCTGTTTAAATTACAGATAATGTTTACCATGGTCATCTGTTTTAATTTTCGATAATGCTTACAGTGGTTATCTGTTTTAATTATAGATAATGATTACAGTGGTTATCTGTTTTAATTACAGGTAATGTTTACAGTGGTTATCTGTTTTAATTACAGATAATGTTTACCATGGTTATCTGTTTTAATTACAGATAATGTTTACCATGGTTATCTGTTTTAATTACAGATAATGTTTACCATGGTTATCTGTTTTAATTACAGATAATGATTACCATGGTTATCTGTTTTAATTACAGATAATGATTACAGTGGTTATCTGTTTTAATTATGGATAATGATTACAGTGGTTATCTGTTTTAATTATGGATAATGATTACAGTGGTTATCTGTTTTAATTACAGATAATGTTTACCATGGTTATCTGTTTTAATTACAGATAATGATTACAGTGGTTATCTGTTTTAATTTTAGATAATGATTACAGTGGTTATCTGTTTTAATTATAGATAATGTTTACCATGGTTATCTGTTTTAATTACAGATAATGATTACAGTGGTTATCTGTTTTAATTACAGATAATGATTACAGTGGTTATCTGTTTTAATTACAGATAATGTTTACCATGGTTATCTGTTTTAATTATAGATAATGATTACAGTGGTTATCTGTTTTAATTACAGATAATGATTACAGTGGTTATCTGTTTTAATTACAGATAATGATTACAGTGGTTATCTGTTTGAATTACAGATAATGATTACAGTGGTTATCTGTTTTAATTACAGATAATGATTACAGTGGTTATCTGTTTTAATTACACATAATGATTACAGTGGTTGTCTGTTTTAATTACAGATAATGATGACAGTGGTTATCTGTTTTAATTATAGATAATGTTTACCATGGTTATCTGTTTTAATTACAGATAATGATTACAGTGGTTATCTGTTTTAATTATAGATAATGATTACAGTGGTTATCTGTTTTAATTATAGATAATGATTACAGTGGTTATCTGTTTTCATTATAGATAATGATTACAGTGGTTATCTGTTTTAATTATAGATAATGATTACAGTGGTTATCTGTTTTAATTATAGATAATGTTTACCATAGTTATCTGTTTTAATTATAGATAATGTTTACGATGGTTATCTGTTTTAATTATAGATAATGTTTACCATGGTTATCTGTTTTAATTACAGATAATGATTACAGTGGTTATCTGTTTTAATTATAGATAATGATTACAGTGGTTATCTGTTTTAATTATAGATAATGATTACAGTGGTTATATGTTTTAATTACAGATAATGATTACAGTGGTTGTCTGTTTTAATTATAGATAATGTTTACCATGGTTATCTGTTTTAATTATAGATAATGATTACAGTGGTTATATGTTTTAATTACAGATAATGATTACAGTGGTTATCTGTTTTAATTACAGATAATGATGACAGTGGTTATCTGTTTTAATTATAGATAATGATTAGAGTGGTTATCTGTTTTAATTACAGATAATGTTTACCTTGGTTATCTGTTTTAATTACAGATAATGATGACAGTGGTTATCTGTTTTAAATACAGAAAATGATTGCAGTGGTTATCTGTTTTAATTATAGATAATGATTACAGTGGTTATCTGTTTTAATTACAGATAATGTTTACCATGGTTATCTGTTTTAATTATAGATAATGATTACAGTGGTTATCTGTTTTAATTATAGATAATGATTACAGTGGTTATCTGTTTTAATTATAGATAATGATTACAGTGGTTATCTGTTTTAATTACAGATAATGATTACCATGGTTATCTGTTTTAATTATAGATAATTATTACAGTGGTTATCTGTTTTAATTACAGATAATGATTACAGTGGTTATCTGTTTTAATTACAGATAATGATTACAGTGGTTATCTGTTTTAATTACAGATAATGATTACAGTGGTTATCTGTTTTAATTACAGATAATGATTACAGTGGTTATCTGTTTTAATTATAGATAATGATTACAGTGGTTATATGTTTTAATTACAGATAATGATTACAGTGGTTATCTGTTTTAATTATAGATAATGATTACAGTGGTTATATGTTTTAATTATAGATAATGATTAGAGTGGTTATCTGTTTTAATTACAGATAATGATTACTGTGTTTATCTGTTTTAATTACAGATAATGATTACAGTGGTTATCTGTTTTAATTATAGATAATGATTACAGTGGTTATATGTTTTAATTACAGATAATGATTACAGTGGTTATCTGTTTTAATTATAAATAATGTTTACCATGGTTATCTGTTTTAATTACAGATAATGATTACAGTGGTTATCTGTTTTAATTATAGATAATGATTACAGTGGTTATATGTTTTAATTACAGATAATGATTACAGTGGTTATCTGTTTTAATTATAAATAATGTTTACCATGGTTATCTGTTTTAATTATAGATAATGATTACAGTGGTTATCCGTTTTAATTATAGATAATGTTTACCATGGTTATCTGTTTTAATTACAGATAATGATTACAGTGGTTATCTGTTTTAATTATAGATAATGATTACAGTGGTTATCTGTTTTAATTACAGATAATGATTACAGTGGTTATATGTTTTAATTACAGATAATGATGACAGTGGTTATCTGTTTTAATTATAGATAATGTTTACCATGGTTATCTGTTTTAATTACAGATAATGATTACAGTGGTTATCTGTTTTAATTATAGATAATGATTACAGTGGTTATCTGTTTTAATTATAGATAATGATTACAGTGGTTATATGTTTTAATTACACATAATGATGACAGTGGTTATCTGTTTTAATTATAGATAATGTTTACCATGGTTATCTGTTTTAATTACAGATAATGATTACAGTGGTTATCTGTTTTAATTATAAATAATGTTTACCATGGTTATCTGTTTTAATTATAGATAATGATTACAGTGGTTATCTGTTTTAATTATAGATAATGATTACAGTGGTTATCTGTTTTAATTATAGATAATGATTACAGTGGTTATCTGTTTTAATTATAGATAATGATTACAGTGGTTATCTGTTTTAATTATAGATAATGTTTACCATGGTTATCTGTTTTAATTATAAATAATGTTTACCATGGTTATCTGTTTTAATTATAGATAATGATTACAGTGGTTATCTGTTTTAATTATAGATAATGATTACAGTGGTTATCTGTTTTAATTATAGATAATGATTACAGTGGTTATCTGTTTTTATTATAGATAATGATTACAGTGGTTATCTGTTTTAATTATAGATAATGATTACAGTGGTTATCTGTTTTAATTATAGATAATGATTACAGTGGTTATCTGTTTTAATTATAGATAATGATTACAGTGGTTATCTGTTTTAATTATAGATAATGTTTACCATGGTTATCTGTTTTAATTATAAATAATGTTTACCATGGTTATCTGTTTTAATTATAGATAATGATTACAGTGGTTATCTGTTTTAATTATAGATAATGATTACAGTGGTTATCTGTTTTAATTATAGATAATGATTACAGCGGTTATCTGTTTTAATTATAGATAATGTTTACCATGGTTATCTGTTTTTATTATAGATAATGATTACAGTGGTTATCTGTTTTAATTATAGATAATGATTACAGTGGTTATCTGTTTTAATTATAGATAATGATTACAATGGTTATCTGTTTTAATTATAGATAATGATTACAGTGGTTATCTGTTTTAATTATAGATAATGATTACAGTGGTTATCTGTTTTAATTATAGATAATGATTACAGTGGTTATATGTTTTAATTACAGATAATGTTTACAGTGGTTATCTGTTTTAATTATAAATAATGTTTACCATGGTTATCTGTTTTAATTATAGATAATGATTACAGTGGTTATCTGTTTTAATTATAGATAATGATTACAGTGGTTATCTGTTTTAATTATAGATAATGATTACAGTGGTTATCTGTTTTAATTATAGATAATGATTACAGTGGTTATCTGTTTTAATTATAGATAATTATTACAGTGGTTATATGTTTTAATTACAGATAATGATTACAGTGGTTATCTGTTTTAATTATAGATAATGTTTACCATGGTTATCTGTTTTAATTATAGATAATGATTACAGTGGTTATCTGTTTTAATTATAGATAATGATTACAGTGGTTATATGTTTTAATTACAGATAATGATTACAGTGGTTATCTGTTTTAATTATAAATAATGTTTACCATGGTTATCTGTTTTAATTACAGATAATGATTACAGTGGTTATCTGTTTTAATTATAGATAATGATGACAGTGGTTATCTGTTTTAATTACAGATAATGATGACAGTGGTTATCTGTTTTAATTATAGATAATGATGACAGTGGTTATCTGTTTTAATTACAGATAATGATTACAGTGGTTATCTGTTTTAATTACAGATAATGTTTACCATGGTTATCTGTTTTAATTATAGATAATGTTTACCATGGTTATCTGTTTTAATTACAGATAATGATTACAGTGGTTATCTGTTTTAATTATAGATAATGATGACAGTGGTTCTCTGTTTTAATTATAGATAATGTTTACCATGGTTATCTGTTTTAATTACAGATAGTGATTACAGTGGTTATCTGTTTTAATTATAGATAATGATGACAGTGGTTCTCTGTTTTAACTATAGATAATGTTTACAGTGGTTATCTGTTTTAATTACAGATAATGTTTACCATGGTTATCTGTTTTAATTATAGATAATGATTACAGTGGTTATCTGTTTTAATTATAGATAATGATTACAGTGGTTATCTGTTTTAATTACAGATAATGTTTGCCATGGTTATCTGTTTTAATTACAGATAATGTTTACCATGGTTATCTGTTTTTATTATAGATAATGATTACAGTGGTTATCTGTTTTAATTACAGATAATGATTACAGTGGTTATCTGTTTTAATTATAGATAATGATTACAGTGGTTATCTGTTTTAATTATAGATAATGATTACAGTGGTTATATGCTTTAATTACAGATAATGATTACAGTGGTTATCTGTTTTAATTACAGATAATGATGACAGTGGTTATCTGTTTTAATTAAAGATAATGATTACAGTGGTTATATGTTTTAATTATAGATAATGATTACAGTGGTTATCTGTTTTAATTACAGATAATGATTACAGTGGTTATCTGTTTTAATTACAGATAATGATTACAGTGGTTATCTGTTTTAATTATAGATAATGATTACAGTGGTTATATGTTTTAATTACAGATAATGATTACAGTGGTTATCTGTTTTAATTATAAATAATGTTTAGCATGGTTATCTGTTTTAATTACAGATAATGATTACAGTGGTTATCTGTTTTAATTATAGATAATGATTACAGTGGTTATATGTTTTAATTACAGATAATGATTACAGTGGTTATCTGTTTTTATTATAAATAATGTTTACCATGGTTATCTGTTTTAATTATAGATAATGATTACAGTGGTTATCTGTTTTAATTATAGATAAATTTTACCATGGTTATCTGTTTTAATTATAAATAATGTTTACGATGGTTATCTGTTTTAATTATAGATAATGATTACAGTGGTTATCTGTTTTAATTATAGATAATGATTACAGTGGTTATCTGTTTTAATTATAGATAATGATTACAGTGGTTATCTGTTTTAATTATAGATAATGATTACAGTGGTTATCTGTTTTAATTATAGATAATGATTACAGTGGTTATCTGTTTTAATTATAGATAATGATTACAGTGGTTATCTGTTTTAATTATAGATAATGATTACAGTGGTTATATGTTTTAATTATAGATAATGATTACAATGGTTATCTGTTTTAATTATAGATAATGATTACAGTGGTTATCTGTTTTAATTATAGATAATGATTACAGTGGTTATCTGTTTTAATTATAGATAATGATTACAGTGGTTATATGTTTTAATTACAGATAATGTTTACAGTGGTTATCTGTTTTAATTATAGATAATGTTTACCATGGTTATCTGTTTTTATTATAGATAATGATTACAGTGGTTATCTGTTTTCATTATAGATAATGATTACAGTGGTTATCTGTTTTAATTATAGATAATGATTACAGTGGTTATCTGTTTTAATTATAGATAATGATTACAGTGGTTATATGTTTTAATTACAGATAATGATTACAGTGGTTGTCTGTTTTAATTATAGATAATGTTTACCATGGTTATCTGTTTTAATTATAGATAATGATTACAGTGGTTATATGTTTTAATTACAGATAATGATTACAGTGGTTATCTGTTTTAATTACAGATAATGATGACAGTGGTTATCTGTTTTAATTATAGATAATGATTAGAGTGGTTATCTGTTTTAATTACAGATAATGTTTACCTTGGTTATCTGTTTTAATTACAGATAATGATGACAGTGGTTATCTGTTTTAATTACAAATAATGATTACTGTGGTTATCTGTTTTAATTATAGATAATGATTACAGTGGTTATCTGTTTTAATTACAGATAATGATTACAGTGGTTATCTGTTTTAATTACAGATAATGATGATCTGTTTTAATTACAGATAATGTTTACCATGGTTATCTGTTTTAATTATAGATAATGATTACAGTGGTTATCTGTTCTAATTACAGATAATGATTACAGTGGTTATCTATTTTAATTACAGATAATGATTACAGTGGTTATCTGTTTTAATTATAGATAATGATTACAGTGGTTATCTGTTTTAATTACAGATAATGTTTACCATCGTTATCTGTTTTAATTTTAGATAATGCTTACAGTGGTTATCTGTTTTAATTATAGATAATGATTTCAGTGGTTATCTGTTTTAATTATAGATAATGATTACAGTGGTTATCTGTTTTAATTATAGATAATGATTACAGTGGTTATCTGTTTTAATTATAGATAATGATTACAGTGGTTATCTGTTTTAATTATAGATAATGTTTACCATGGTTATCTGTTTTAATTACAGATAATGCTTACAGTGGTTATCTGTTTTAATTTTAGATAATGATTACAGTGGTTATCTGTTTTAATTATAGATAATGATTTCAGTGGTTATCTGTTTTAATTATAGATAATGATTTCAGTGGTTATCTGTTTTAATTATAGATAATGATTACAGTGGTTATCTGTTTTAATTATAGATAATGATTACAGTGGTTATCTGTTTTAATTATAGATAATGATTACAGTGGTTATCTGTTTTAATTATAGATAATGTTTACCATGGTTATCTGTTTTAATTACAGATAATGCTTACAGTGGTTATCTGTTTTAATTTTAGATAATGCTTACAGTGGTTATCTGTTTTAATTATAGATAATGATTACAGTGGTTATCTGTTTTAATTTTAGATAATGATTTCAGTGGTTATCTGTTTTAATTATAGATAATGTTTACCATGGTTATCTGTTTTAATTTTAGATAATGCTTACAGTGGTTATCTGTTTTAATTATAGATAATGATTACAGTGGTTATCTGTTTTAATTACAGATAATGTTTACCATGGTTATCTGTTTTAATTACAGATAATGATTACAGTGGTTATCTGTTTTAATTATGGATAATGATTACAGTGGTTATCTGTTTAAATTACAGATAATGTTTACCATGGTCATCTGTTTTAATTTTCGATAATGCTTACAGTGGTTATCTGTTTTAATTATAGATAATGATTACAGTGGTTATCTGTTTTAATTACAGGTAATGTTTACAGTGGTTATCTGTTTTAATTACAGATAATGTTTACCATGGTTATCTGTTTTAATTACAGATAATGTTTACCATGGTTATCTGTTTTAATTACAGATAATGTTTACCATGGTTATCTGTTTTAATTACAGATAATGATTACCATGGTTATCTGTTTTAATTACAGATAATGATTACAGTGGTTATCTGTTTTAATTATGGATAATGATTACAGTGGTTATCTGTTTTAATTATGGATAATGATTACAGTGGTTATCTGTTTTAATTACAGATAATGTTTACCATGGTTATCTGTTTTAATTACAGATAATGATTACAGTGGTTATCTGTTTTAATTTTAGATAATGATTACAGTGGTTATCTGTTTTAATTATAGATAATGTTTACCATGGTTATCTGTTTTAATTACAGATAATGATTACAGTGGTTATCTGTTTTAATTACAGATAATGATTACAGTGGTTATCTGTTTTAATTACAGATAATGTTTACCATGGTTATCTGTTTTAATTATAGATAATGATTACAGTGGTTATCTGTTTTAATTACAGATAATGATTACAGTGGTTATCTGTTTTAATTACAGATAATGATTACAGTGGTTATCTGTTTGAATTACAGATAATGATTACAGTGGTTATCTGTTTTAATTACAGATAATGATTACAGTGGTTATCTGTTTTAATTACACATAATGATTACAGTGGTTGTCTGTTTTAATTACAGATAATGATGACAGTGGTTATCTGTTTTAATTATAGATAATGTTTACCATGGTTATCTGTTTTAATTACAGATAATGATTACAGTGGTTATCTGTTTTAATTATAGATAATGATTACAGTGGTTATCTGTTTTAATTATAGATAACGTTTACCATGGTTATCTGTTTTAATTACAGATAATGATTACAGTGGTTATCTGTTTTAATTACACATAATGATTACAGTGGTTATCTGTTTTAATTACAGATAATGATGACAGTGGTTATCTGTTTTAATTATAGATAATGCTTACAGTGGTTATATGTTTTAATTACAGATAATGATTACAGTGGTTATCTGTTTTAATTACAGATAATGATTACAGTGGTTATCTGTTTTAATTACACATAATGATTACAATGGTTATCTGTTTTAATTACAGATAATGTTTACCATGGTTATCTGTTTTAATTTTAGATAATGCTTACAGTGGTTATCTGTTTTAATTATAGATAATGTTTACCATGGTAATCTGTTTTAATTATAGATAATGTTTACAGTGGTTATCTGTTTTAATTATAGATAATGTTTACCATAGTTATCTGTTTGAATTACAGATAATGATTACAGTGGTTATCTGTTTTAATTACAGATAATGATTACAGTGGTTATCTGTTTTAATTATAGATAATGATTACAGTGGTTATCTGTTTTAATTATAGATAATGATTACAGTGGTTATCTGTTTTAATTACAGATAATGTTTGCCATGGTTATCTGTTTTAATTACAGATAATGTTTACCATGGTTATCTGTTTTAATTATAGATAATGATTACAGTGGTTATCTGTTTTAATTATAGATAATGATTGCAGTGGTTATCTGTTTTAATTACAGATAATGATTACAGTGGTTATCTGTTTTAATTATAGATAATAATTACAGTGGTTATCTGTTTTAATTATAGATAATGATTACAGTGGTTATCTGTTTTAATTACAGATAATGATTACAGTGGTTATCTGTTTTAATTATAGATAATGATTACAGTGGTTATCTGTTTTAATTACAGATAATGTTTACCATGGTTATCTGTTTTAATTATAGATAATGATTACAGTGGTTATCTGTTTTAATTATAGATAATGATTACAGTGGTTATCTGTTTTAATTACAGATAATGATTACAGTGGTTATCTGTTTTAATTACAGATAATGATTACAGTGGTTATCTGTTTTAATTATAGATAATGATTACAGTGGTTATCTGTTTTAATTACAGATAATGATTACCATGGTTATCTGTTTTAATTATAGATAATTATTACAGTGGTTATCTGTTTTAATTACAGATAATGATTACAGTGGTTATCTGTTTTAATTATAGATAATGATTACAGTGGTTATCTGTTTTAATTACAGATAATGTTTACCATGGTTATCTGTTTTAATTATAGATAATGATTACAGTGGTTATCTGTTTTAATTATAGATAATGTTTACCATAATTATCTGTTTTAATTACAGATAATGATTACAGTGGTTATCTGTTTTAATTACAGATAATGATTACAGTGGTTATCTGTTTTAATTATAGATAATGATTACAGTGGTTATCTGTTTTAATTACAGATAATGTTTACCTTGGTTATCTGTTTTAATTATAAATAATGATTACAATGGTTATCTGTTTTAATTATAGATAATGATGACAGTGGTTATCTGTTTTAATTACAGATAATGTTTACCATGGTTATCTGTTTTAATTACAGATAATGTTTGCCATGGTTATCTGTTTTAATTATAGATAATGTTTACCTTGGTTATCTGTTTTAATTACAGATAATGTTTGCCATGGTTATCTGTTTTAATTACAGATAATGATTACAGTGGTTATCTGTTTTAATTACAGATAATGTTTACCATGGTTATCTGTTTTAGTTATAGATAATGATTACAGTGGTTATCTGTTTTAATTGCAGATAATGATTACAGTGGTTATCTGTTTTAATTATAGATAATGGTTACAGTGGTTATCTGTTTTAATTACAGATAATGTTTACCATGGTTATCTGTTTTAATTATAGATAATGATTACAGTGGTTATGTGTTTTAATTACAGATAATGATTACAGTGGTTATCTGTTTTAATTATAGATAATGATTACAGTGGTTATCTGTTTTAATTACACATAATGATTACAGTGGTTATCTGTTTTAATTACAGATAATGTTTACCATGGTTATCTGTTTTAATTATAAATAATGTTTACCATGGTTATCTGTTTTAATTATAGATAATGATGACAGTGGTTATCTGTTTTAATTACAGATAATGTTTACCATGGTTATCTGTTTTAATTACAGATAATGTTTGCCATGGTTATCTGTTTTAATTATAGATAATGTTTACCTTGGTTATCTGTTTTAATTACAGATAATGTTTGCCATGGTTATCTGTTTTAATTATAGATAATGATTACAGTGGTTATCTGTTTTAATTACAGATAATGATTTCAGTGGTTATCTGTTTTAATTATAGATAATGATTACAGTGGTTATCTGTTTTAATTACAGATAATGATTACAGTGGTTATCTGTTTTAATTACAGATAATGTTTACCATGGTTATCTGTTTTAGTTATAGATAATGATTACAGTGGTTATCTGTTTTAATTGCAGATAATGATTACAGTGGTTATCTGTTTTAATTATAGATAATGTTTACCATGGTTATCTGTTTTAATTATAGATAATGATTACAGTGGTTATGTGTTTTAATTACAGATAATGATTACAGTGGTTATCTGTTTTAATTATAGATAATGATTACAGTGGTTATCTGTTTTAATTACACATAATGATTACAGTGGTTATCTGTTTTAATTACAGATAATGTTTACCATGGTTATCTGTTTTAATTATAGATAATGATTACAGTGGTTATCTGTTTTAATTATAGATAATGATGACAGTGGTTATCTGTTTTAATTACAGATAATGTTTACCATAGTTATCTGTTTTAATTATAGATAATGTTTACCATGGTTATTTGTTTTAATTACAGATAATGTTTACCATGGTTATCTGTTTTAATTACAGATAATGTTTGCCATGGTTATATGTTTTAATTATAGATAATGATTACAGTGGTTATCTGTTTTAATTACAGATAATGATTACAGTGGTTGTCTGTTTTAATTACAGATAATGATTACAGTGGTTATATGTTTTAATTATAGATAATGATTACAGTGGTTATCTGTTTTAATTACAGGTAATGATTATAGTGGTTATCTGTTTTAATTACAGATAATGATTACAGTGGTTATCTGTTTTAATTATAGATAATGATTACAGTGGTTATCTGTTTTAATTACAGATAATGTTTGCCATGGTTATCTGTTTTAATTACAGATAATGTTTACCATGGTTATCTGTTTTAATTATAGATAATGTTTACCATGGTTATCTGTTTTTATTACAGATAATGATTACAGTGGTTATCTGTTTTAATTATAGATAATGATTACAGTGGTTATCTGTTTTAATTACAGATAATGTTTGCCATGGTTATCTGTTTTAATTACAGATAATGTTTACCATGGTTATCTGTTTTAATTATAGATAATGTTTACCATGTTTATCTGTTTTAATTACAGATGATGATTACAGTGGTTATCTGTTTTAATTATAGATAATGATTACAGTGGTTATCTGTTTTAATTACAGATAATGTTTACCATGGTTATCTGTTTTAATTACAGATAATGTTTACCATGGTTATCTGTTTTAATTACAGATAATGATTACAGTGGTTATCTGTTTTAATTATAGATAATGATGACAGTGGTTATCTGTTTTAATTATAGATAATGATTACAGTGGTTATCTGTTTTAATTATAGATAATGATTACAGTGGTTATCTGTTTTAATTATAGATAATATTTACAGTGGTTATCTGATTTAATTATAGATAATGTTTACCATGGTTATCTGTTTTAATTACAGATAATGATTACAGTGGTTATCTGTTTAATTATAGATAATGATTACAGTGGTTATCTGTTTTAATTACAGATAATGTTTACCATGGTTATCTGTTTTAATTACAGATAATGATTACAGTGGTTATCTGTTTTAATTACAGATAATGATGACAGTGGTTATCTGTTTTAATTATAGATAATGTTTACAGTGGTTATCTGTTTTAATTACAGATAATGATTACAGTGGTTATCTGTTTTAATTACAGATAATGATGACAGTGGTTATCTGTTTTAATTATAGATAATGTTTACCATGGTTATCTGTTTTAATTATAGATAATGATGACAGTGGTTATCTGTTTTAATTACAGATAATGTTTACCATGGTTATCTGTTTTAATTACAGATAATGTTTACCATGGTTATCTGTTTTAATTATAGATAATGTTTACCATGGTTATCTGTTTTAATTACAGATAATGTTTACCATGGTTATCTGTTTTAATTATAGATAATGTTTACCATGGTTATCTGTTTTAATTACAGATAATGATTACAGTGGTTATCTGTTTTAATTATAGATAATGTTTACAGTGGTTATCTGTTTTAATTACAGATAATGATTACAGTGGTTATCTGTTTTAATTATAGATAATGATTACAGTGGTTTTGTTTTAATTACAGATAATATTTACAGTGGTTATCTGTTTTAATTACAGATAATGTTTACCATGGTTATCTGTTTTAATTACAGATAATGATTACAGTGGTTATCTGCCAGTGGATGTATTGGAATCTGGCATAAAATCTGGACGCTTTATTGAAGGTTGTCTCCAAGTGAACAAACACAATGCAATGGAAGAAGCTTTTGTTAAGAGGACAGGGTGAGTTATGACTTGATCTCAAAGATTTCTTTTTACCTTACCAAAAGTCTTCCAGATTATTGGAATTAATATTTGAAAATTTGAAAATATTTTGGTTTTCCTCGTCAGTTACGATGTCAGAATTGACATGTCTTTGGCTAATAATTATAAACAATATTTTCTAAAATTATTTTAAATTCATGTAAGCAGACTTGAGCTGGATTGATCAATTATTTGAATTGAGTGACCTCTCAATGTACCTATCAACATGTTTACAAAAACTGTTACACACGATCTGTTTTTAGCTCATTGGTTGTTTATTTGGTTCACACTTGTTTACCTGAAATTAGGTAGAATGATCTGGAATCTTAATGAGGTGAGTTATTTATTTATTTATTTCCTGGTGTTTAAGGTCACATATTTATGCACAATGGCTAATCATGACCGCGGCAGTTTTACTGGTGGAGGAAGCTGGAGTACCCGGAAAGAATCTCCGAGCAACGACAAGCAGCTGCCAGCTCCCCAACATTGTAACTCTGCACTGTAGCACAAGCAGGGTTAGATTGGTTGAAGACATGCGCACCATCGACGTGCAGTACGCCGTTGTACACGTCGTCATCGTGCCCCCACGCGGGCAATGGAGATGAAGTGTCTTGCCCAAGGACACAACGCGGTTGCCGCAGGTGGGATTCGAACCGAGGAACTCTCGGCTTGCAGTCTGCACCTTTACCTACTGAGCCACTGCGCTCCCCAATGAGGAAAGTTAATTCAGCCAGTGAGCAATTAGTGGAACAAAAGAACATTGCTGAAATTTCTTTTTGTTGAATTTTCCATTTGATGGGTATTTAAATAAACTAAACTTCGATCATTTTATGTCAATCATTCATCTCATGATTTCATCTCACATACACAGCATTGAGAATTGACAATTGTTTTTACATTCAAGATTCATTGAACAGTGGAGATTATTATTATTGGAGACACTGCATTATTTTTTATAGTTGCTGGGAATATCAATATTATATCAAAATGAAGGTTAAGTTAGAATTGGGGTATAGTCCAATGATTTTTACAAGAGTTATGGACCTTTTCGACAAGAAATTGCATATTTCCATCAACATTGTGTCTGAATTTTGTTTATGGCATAACTTGAACAATAGTTAATGGATTTCAATTCCTGGTGGTAGTACAATTGACATATTTTAGATTTTAGGTACTTATATTTATCTAATAGTAGGGCAAATAAGAGGAAGCCTTTTCTCTTTTTACATGGTCGTTGTTTTGCTTTTAGTCAATGTACTTCCACTAATTCTTGCTCCATGTGTCAGATTTTGACAATGTGGATGACTGGTGTCATGGTTTGTGCTAGACGAGTGGACACTATCGGTCCTCTTGCAGCGAGGGGACACTGCTGGTCCTCTCGCCAAAATGTCACTATAGTTTTTAGCTCACCTGACTGAAAGTCAGGGTGAGCTTTTCTTATCACTCTCTGTCTGTCGTCCATCGTCTGTCGTCCGTCGTCCTGTGTGAAGGTGGTGTTTGAGCCTCTTTCTCCTAAACCACTGGCCACATTTTAATTAAATTTCATGTAAGTAGTGGTTATATAGGGACATTTTGATTTTTAGGCAAATTAGGTTTCGACTCATATTGAGCAGACGGGTGGGGAAAAAATGGCCCAATTTTTTGAAAATCTTCTAGTGAACCACCAGTAGCAGAGACTTGATATGTGGTATACAGAGTCCTTTTGAGGTTTAGAATCAAGTTTGGTCAAGAGAAGTTTGTCGGGCATTATTTGCCTTCGTTATGGGATGGGCAAAAATTTTGGCCACGCCTAAAATTTCTATTTTCAGAACCGTGAGGTCGATTTGAACCAAATTTCATATGAGATGATAATGGGTCATAAGTAGTCGATTGATGCAAAAATGTTTTTTCTCATTGCCCCGTGGGAACCTCGGGAGCTAAAAATAGGAAAAACCTTAAAACTGCCATATCTCTAAAAATTCACGGCACAGAGAATTCTTATTTTGTGTAAAGCTTACTTTTATCCAGTAGAATAGAATGGTTAAAAAAAATCCCTATCGGTTTGATCACAAGGTACTTTCAAAAAGTGCTGAGTCAGCACTTTTTAACACTGTAGGCAATGGGAAAAACATTAAAAAATCTTCTTCTCCAGATCCATCTGGCAGAATCTTTTGATATTTGGTTTGCAACATTGTGGGGTGGATCGGATCCAAGTTTGTTCAAATCGGCCCCCTGGGTTCATATTTGGTCTCACTATAGAAGCTTGAATTCGAACTTAGTGCATTTCAGGCAAATTTCTTAAAAAATCTTCTTCTCCAGATCTAGCAGGCAGAATCTTTTGATATTCGGTATGCAGCATTGTGGGGTGGATCTGATTCAAGTTTGTTCAAATCGGCTCCCTAGATTCATATTTGGGCTCACTATAGAAGCTCGAATTCGAACTTAGTGCATTTCAGGAAATTTCTTAAAAAATCTTCTTCTCCAGATCCAGCAAGCAGAATCTTTTGATATTTGGCATGCAACATTGTAGGATGGATCTGATTCAAGTTTGTTCAAATCGGCCCCCTGGATTCATATATGGGCTCAGTATAGGAGCCCAATTTCGAACTTGGTGTATTTCAGGCAAATTTCTTAAAAAATCTTCTTCTCCAGATCCAGCAGGCAGAATCTTTTGATATTTGGTATGCAACATTGTGGGGTTTTGTCTGATTCAAGTTTGTTCAAATCGGCTTCCTAGATTCATATTTGGGCTCACAATAGAAGCTCAAATTCGAACTTAGTGCATTTCAGGCAAATTTCTTCAAAAATCTTCTTCTCCAGATCCAGCAGGTAGAATCTTTTGATATTTGGTATGCAACATTGTGGGGTGGATCTGATTCAAGTTTGTTCAAATCGGCCCCCTAGATTCATATTTGGGCTCACTATAGAAGCCCGAATTCAAACTTAGTGCATTTCAGGCAAATTTCTCAAAAAAAAAATCTTCTTCTCCAGATCCAGCAGGCAGAATCTTTTGATATTTGGTATGCAACATTGTGGGGTGGATCTGATTCAAGTTTCTTCAAATCGGCTCCCTGGGTTTATATTTGGACTCAGTGTAGGAGCCCAAATTTGAACTTAGTGCATTTCTGGCAAATTTCTTCAAAAATCTTCTTCTCAAGATCCAACAGGCAGAATCTTTTGATATCGGGTATGCACCATGCTTAGGGGGGTGAGATTCAAGTTTGTTCAAGCCAAGTCCCTGGGTTCATATTTGGGCTCACTGTGGCAGCCTGAATTATATAACTTAGTTCAAAATGAGGAATTTTCTTTAAAAATCTTCTTCTTCAGATCCAGCAGTTGGAATGTTTTGATATTTGGTATGCAGCATCCTTAGGGGGGGTGAGATTCAAGTTAGTTGAAGCCATGCCCCTAGGTTCATATTTGGACTCACTGTGGGAGCTTGAATTGTAACTTAGTTCAAAATCATGAATTTTCTTTAAAAATCTTCTTCAGATCCAGCAGTCGGAATGTTTTGATATTTGGTGTGCAGCATCCTTAGGGGGTTGATATTCAAGTTTGTTAAAGGCAAGTCCCTGGGTTCATATATGGGCTCCCTGTGGGATTCAATATGAGGAATATTCTTTAAAAATCTTTTTTTTTAGATCCACTGGTCAGAATCTTTGGATATTTGGTATAAGCTTTTCTTAGGAGGAGCAGATGCAACTTGTTGAAATCAATTCTCTGGGTTGATATTTAGGCTACCATGTCAGGTGAGCGCCGTCAGGCTCCCTGGGGCCTCTTGTTTAGTTTCTATTTACAGAGGAACAAGACCATGGCGTGGTTTCATGATGCCATCAGAGATTGTGCTTCCGTTGTCCCTTTATACTATTAGAGCTAGCTGAAAAGTGTTCAATGATATAAGACAAGGGCTAGGCCTTAGAATATAGGGTTTACGTCCCTTGTCTGCAGCTAGCTCAACTGGCAGATCTATCACGCAGAATGTGGGTGGTGTGACATCAGGTATGTCCATAGCAGTCGAGAAGAGGAACAAGGGTGTAACAAGCACTATAAAAATCCGAACATGCTCACCCTGCGACAACGGAAAGGAGGAAGCAGTCAAGTTCTGAGGTATGCTCATCCATTATCGTTTCCTTGAACTTGTTCCAGTGAATCACAATGCTATGAGTAATTGTGAGAAACCGCTAGCGTTGTTAGATGCTGACTTCATCCGGACAAAGAGCAGGATAATATGATCTCTTTCCGGTTAAGTCTACATGGGTGTCACAGGTCTTCGATTTTGAAGACAACACCATATTTAACTTCCTTTGGGAAGAAGTAATTCGGTTTCTTATCATCTTCTGTATTTTTAACCATTTTTTTGTTCACATGCATTTAAAAAACGACTGGGGAGGATGTGTTGAGAGTTTCTCTGCATTGAATGAGCAGGCAAAGATCTTGGAGGTAGCCTCACCTTCATCATTTCGCTGTTCGCTTGGACACAATTGAGCAGACAATTTCTTATTCAGAGCGAATTTAGACTCATGATCTTATGTACTTCAGTTTTAAGTACTGTGATGCAACGTCTATTTGGAAAGGAATTTTGTGGACGTTTGTATCTTTTAAAAAATTCTTTCCAGACCTATTATAATATATATCTCTGTCTTAACAAATGTTAATTGGGAGCTTTTCTGATGTGATGAAACCTTGCATTCGTCATCTTTAACATTTGACTAGATGGAAAACTTGCTACAGGTAGCTTTAGTTTTCCAGACCCTAAGTCTTTGATGGTAAGCTTTCATTAATGTAGGATTAAACTACAAGAAAGCATCAATACTTGACTCTTTAAGTTGGGGTCTAATTGACCAATACCAGCAGAAAGAGTAGGAGAGGTTGTCCTAGACGTCTATAAGAACTCATAGCGAAGGTATAGGTATCCCTCCTATATATTACTTTAGGGATTGTCTGTACAGCCACTTGGATAGGGGGTTTAGGTCTGAGCTTACTGATCAGACACCCCTGAGCCAGTGGCTCGAGGCTCTTATAGAGCTCGGTCCGGCCGATTTTGACTGGAACTGGATAATTAGGTTATTTATGATAATCTTTCAGTTGAAAAGCAAGCGTTCGGCGATGCAGCGAGTATAGTTCTTTAGATCACTTGAATAATGAACTAGATAATGTCTCATGGGATGAATGATTGGATACACGTATCCTACAATTCATTTTCAACAGACTGGTTCATCTGTTGTTTCACAGAGTGAATTAGCCAGTTATTTGGCTTGCTTTTATCTTTTATCTGATGCATTAACAGCAGAAAATTTTATGCGTCGGATGGGGTTGTGTGGAGTGGCTATGAATGTTATTTCGATGGGTCGCTTACGCACGCGTCCCCTCCAGTTATTCTTAACTGGAGTGGTAGACGTTTTTCGCTTTAGACCTGTTTTGTTTTAGCGAATCTTTTAACATAAGGTCAAGTTTGGGCGTATATTTAACAGTTTTCTCAATTATGACGGACGTGAGTTCATATATTGAGTTACAATCCTGGTCCTTTTGGTTGCCGCATGCTCTCTTTTTATAGCCAATGTAAACTTAAAAAAATTAAAAATTAAATGGTTTATGCCTGATATTTTACCCAAGTTAAAAAAATTGATAAATTTGTCCCTTGAGTGCAAGAAGGCTTTGCAATGCTTTAGCATTGCAAACCCTTCTTGCTCTCAAGGGATGAAATACACCACCACCCATGCTATTCTGTAGATTATGGGGCCTCAAACTTGAACCAAGAACATGAAGTTTGATGGCAAAGAAATAATTTCAGAAATAAAAAATAAAATAAAAAAACGCTCGCCCGCATGCAATTTTACAAATAATGGCCTAAGAAACAGAAGATCTACTTTGTGTGGCCCAATCTATTCCAATGAGGGATCATAACTTGAGTTTAAACACTTTTTGAGAATAGTACTGGTGGGTTTTGTCCATTATGTTGGGTAAAGAGTTGATATAGATGAAATTTACACTAAGGTTGTGCAGTGCACTGGGTTAGTTATTTTTATAACCGAAATGCACAGGGTTAGTCACACTTTCTGGTTATAAAACATAAATAACTGCCATATCACATGCATGAAAATATACACTGACTAAGGCTGTAAAAATGCACAGGGTAGGTTTGTGTACCGGTTTGTGTACCGTACATGTTACATAGGGTGCAGGAATCAAGGAACTAATGAAAATACTTCTACTGAATTGTGGGAATTTTTTGAAGTGAATTCTAAAAATGAAAACATATTCTATTATAATATTAGAACATTCCTTTTCATGTTGTATCAGTCGATAATATCTGAGTTGTGTGATTTCTGAAGCTGCTGAAGATTTTATTTCAGAAATCACACAAACTCAGGTACTATCGACCGATAGAACATGAAAAGGAACGTTCTAATATTATAACAGAATATGTTTTCATTTTTATCGACTGATAGAACATGAAAAGAAACGTTCTAATTATTTTATTATGCTGAACAAAAAAATGACTTTCATTGTTAAGCGTTAACTGCAACATGCCATCAATCTTGTAACAACAATGTAGTCGAATCCCAAAACATGACGTCATTTTGAACGAATGACGTCTCTTCGAAAATGACTTGTCACAAGTGCCGTCGCTTGGGAGTTTCTATATCAACAAATGCCAATGTTTACAACTGCATCATGCTGTTCATGTCATAATTCAATGTTAATGCTTGTGTGAAAAGTGATTTAAATTAATGGAATATAAATTCATGTTTCTCGGACGACAACAGTTGATAGAATTAAGCTAAGTGAAACAATTTATTTTGAACTTGAGGCAGAGGCTCAGTAAGGTCGAGGAGTACTAAACTTGTGGAAATATAATTGATTGCGGTCATAACTCATATTCAGGATTCACTGATGTGGTGAACAACACGTGAGTTTTTAATACTTCTGATTCTTTTGAATTCATTGTTTGCAGTTAAAATTGAAAACACACTCACTGAAGATGCCCATTTGTTGGTAAGTTTGTGTCTACCGGTGTTGAAAAAAAGTTAAACGGACACGGAGCCAGCGTTCAGTGTTGAGAAATTCCAATCGACGCTGATCAATGGAAGTGGCGCTTACATTTTCTTCGTTCTCTTGTTTCCAGGGAAAAACGTTCCGTGTTTTGCCCCCAAACTCCAGTACTATGACTTTTAGAAGGTGTCAAATTAACCAATCACGGCTGATGTTACAAACGTGAGGCATAATAATTTCAATTAATAGCTTGTTATTATTAGCGATCATGTATTTATAGACGCAGGTCAGAGTTTATCAGAAGAGAAGAAACGCTTCTTTTGTCATTAATTTCCAATAGAAGGGACATTTCGGCTCATTTTATTGCTAGATGGATTCAATTAGCTATGTGTACTACTTAGGAAAATTTATCTTCCAATCAGCAGTCAGTACTTAAGATTTCAGCGCATGAAGTAAAAGCGCTGGCAGCATCTTGGGCTTATTCTAACTGTATGGCTATAAAATGATCTTATGTAGGATCGCTTCAGGATAGTTGAGTTTGCGGCACACAAGAATAATAGTTTCCATCATTTGTGTCACCAGTATTAGGCATTTGAGCACATACATTCATGGGAATGAATGATAGGATATGTGTATCCTTCAATTTAGGGCCCTGCGAAACTTCGAGTATTCGATTCGATGTCGACATCGCTTTGGTATTCGTATATCGATCTCGAATAGTTTGCCGATTCGTTAGTCAAACGAAGCTTCGAGGAAAATGAATCAATGTTCGACAATGTCGACATCAGTTGAAATAAGGAGCGAACTCTTCTAGTTTTGATGCTTCTATCAGGAAAATAGTCAAATTCATTGCAAAATTCTGTCGTTTCACTTTCAGTTTCAGATTCCCAGAAAACCACACACCGCAAATTCGCTATTTACAGATTTCCAGGAATTTGTGTGAGAGTTATTCGCGGAATCCCGTTTGCTCAGCGGCTCTGTCCAAGTTGTAACCTGTTCACGCCCATCTATACAACCGAAATATCCAGCTATGGGCCTAAGGCCTGCTCCCAGTCCCGGAATCTTCTAACACAATAATGGGGATATGTCGCCTGGAGCGCTCCCATTATTATGTTAGAAAACTGTGGGAGGAAAACCTCTGTAGTTTCTTTGCATTGTTCGGAGTTGATACTTGGAAGTTGGAATGAAGTAAAAGCAATTTGTGTGAATGAGCACTGCGTCACTATTCGAGTTAACTAATGCAGAAACTAACACAGTTTAACCCCTTCGCTGCTTTTGATGTATACTGTGTTATTGAGTTGAGAACGGACCGAAATCTACAAGACCCAAATTTTGATAATACAAAAACAACCAAACATTACAATAATGTGTTTAGGCATGCTAATGTACATGAAGTTAGTGGCTGTAGCCGACTTCAACCCATGGGAATTAATGTGCCACTTGTATTACATTTGTGCTTTTAAGTCTCATGTTTCAATTAAGTGGTTTGCCTTAAATGTCTCTGGGCAGTAACACCTTAATTTGTCCATATTTATGTCTTGAATTTATTGTCGGGCCAAGTGAACATCTGGATGGCCATTCAACGAGAAAGAAAATTAAAACAACGCCAAGTTGTCAAGTTATGTCAACGATCTCTTCTCGCAGTGCTTTCCGGACATCTCTGCACAAGATAATGCCAGTTATAGTTATTTCTCGAGTTTATCCCGATTCGATTTGAGATTCGATTCGATGTCGACATCAGTTCCGATTCGATTCGAGATTCGATTCGAACATAAATTTCCCGATTCGCAGGGCCCTACTTCAATTCATTTGTTTCTGTTGATTACGTTGAGGTTAAAGTGTCTGTTATTGAGCATTTGCCAGAAGCTTCCCCCACGAGAGGGTTTTCTTCTCAGTGGCATAACGGAGTATGGCAGATGTGAGAGAGCTTTGCGGTTACTATATTTTTGCTGTCTGGACCAGCAATGATTAAGTAATGTGGGTGAGGAGGTTTCGACATAAATTCTAATCCTCCCCCCCCCCCCCCCACACTTACACACTGTCACATATATATATCTTAATACATACATACTATGCATTTGGGTTATGTTGCATGGCACCCTCATAGGCATATACGCAGTCTTATTGCATTAGTTTGCGGTGTTTATTTTCTGATTTCTAATATACAAGCACTTATTAAATCATCATAATTGCTGCTATTTGAGTTCATAGGTGACTGCATAACCATTTAGTGTTTTTTTAGATGATTAGAGGCTGGATTTTAATGCACTCACGCAATATTTTATTACGCTATCGCTTTGGTGGACCTTGAAATTATTATATATTTCGGGGGCGGTCTGTGTTGGAGTCGGTTAATCATATCTACCTCCATTTTTTAGATCCTGGTCTCTATTTTGTCAGTTCTCAAATCACATATTCTCACGTGTTTATAGTTGTAGATACCAAATAGTTCACATTGGAGAGTGTTCTTACCGGATTTAATTGTACAGACGCTGTCTGTGAATGATCTTTGAAGCGTGTTTTCTCTGCAAAGATTGTTCATCGTATCTCGCTTTAATATGTGTATGTTATATTATTATTTCACTGATTTCGTCGTACCTGTATATGCCATCTGCAGTGCATATTTTGTAGCGGATAAGGTTATTTACCAAAATCGTCGCTATAGCCTTGGCTAGTGAAGTGGCATTAAGCACCATTCATTATTCATGAATTAATTTCTGAGTGCCTGATCGATATTTATTTATATTGTTTCCTGGTACTGCTTATTGATTCCAGAGCTCTCCCATCTTTCTTTTGAAGATATGTTCAAAAAAAGGGGGGGGGGTAATTTTCTCCACTATGAAGGAAGCTGTTTTGTCCGTACTATATTCGGCATTCAGCTGTAGTATTATTGTATGGCGTAGGTTTATGGGCAATTTTCTCTCATTCTCAAATATGCCATTCTAATTTTTAGGGCTTAGTCCAGACTGGCCTTAAAAATTGTTATCTCGTTACATCCTAATTAGCATTACTTCATGCTCAGATTTAGGATTTACAAAATTGGGATCCATATTAGGATATGTCTCTTCTATTATGGTATAAAGAGACATACATGTAAATTCTAATTATTCTAATTTTCTTCATCATGGATTGAAGGATTTGATCTATGTTGATCTACTATTTCGGAAGTTCTAGGCCCTCCACCTTTTTACGATTCAGCTAGTCTGGGCCATTGGTATACAGTAGAAAGTATACAAAATATATAAATTACTTTAAATTTTTTCATTTTCCAAACTGAGAAGCAGATTTGTACCTAATTTGATATGAGGGCTTATTGGGTCATAAGTACTGATTTTATGCATGGAAACTGCAGGAGCTAATAATAGAAAACAATTAAAATGCCCATATATCTCCAAAACTACACAGCACTGAGAATTCTTATTTGGTGTGAATATTCCTTAGGACCAACAGAATGGAATGGTAAAAAAAAATTGCTATTGGTTTTATCATGGGGTACTTTTTGGGGACTTTCAAAAAGTGCTGAGTCAGCATTTTTTAGAACTGTGGGTAATAGGAAAAACATTTAACACTACTTTTCTCACAAACCACTGCTCCAAAAGCTTTCAAATTTCACAAATAACATCTTTGGAAGATTGTTTCACATGTTTATTGAAATCAATTTCCTGGGTCAATATTTGGGCTCTCTATGGGAGCCCAAATGTTTAAATTAGTGCAGTATGAGGAATATTCTTTAAAATCTTCTTCTTCAGATCTACCCATAAGAATCATTTGATATTTAGTATGCAGAATTCTTAGGGGGGTGAGATTCCAGTTTGTTCAAGCCAAGTCCCTGGGTTCATATTTGGGCTCACTGTGGAAGCCCGAATTATAACTTAGTTCAAAATGAGGAATTTTCTTTAAAAATCTTCTTCTTCAGATCCAGCAGTCAGAATGTTTTGATATTTGGTATGTAGCATCCTTAGGGGGGTGAGATTCAAGCCATGTCCCTAGGTTCATATTTGGGCTCACTGTGGGAGCTCGAATTGTAACTTATTTCAAAATGAGGAATTTAAAAAAAAAATCTTCTTCAGATCCAGCAGTTGGAATGTTTTGATATTTGGTGTGCAGAATCCTTAGGGGGGTGTGATTCAAGTTTGTTAAATCTAAGTCCCTGGGTTCATATTTGGGCTCACTGTGGGAGCCCGAATTATAACTTCGTTCGATATGAGGAATTTTTCTTTAAAAATCTTCTTCAGATTCAGCAGTCGGAATGTTTTGATATTTGGCATGCAGCATCCTTAGGGGGGTGAGATTCAAGTTTGTTCAAGCCAAGTCCCTGAGTTTATATTTGGATTCCCTGTGCGAGCCTGAATTATAACTTAGTTCAATGTGAGGAATATTCTTTAAATATATTTTTTTTTAAATCCACTGGTCTGAATCTTTGGATATGTGGTATAAGCTTTTCTAAGGAGGGGCAGATGCAGCTTGTTGAAATCAATTCCCTGGGTTTTATATTCAGGCTACCATGTCAGGTTCGCGCCCTAAGCCCCCCCCCCTGGAGCATCTTGTTTAGTAAACATTTCATTACAGTTCATTACATACTATTTCTGCAGACACATTCTTGGACATTATAATACCAGCTTCCAGTTTCCTCCTATGTGTTAGTGGATTCTATTGAACTCTATTTATACCCCCCTCCCCCCCCCCCCCCCCCCCCCTGCAATGAGTTGTGGGGGGTATACTGGAATCTCCTTGTCCGTCCATCCATCTGTAGACATTTGTAGCGATTTTCTCAAATGTTTATGGACCAATCTGCTTCAGAGTTGGTATTAATGTTGACCATATTGGGAACCCATACACCTCTGATTATAGTTTCGGTCAGATTATTAACTTGAAATAGCAGCTGCATAGGCCTGAATTTTGTAAAGTGATTTTCTTAGATGTTTATGGGTCGATTCCATTGAAACTTGGTATGGTTGTTCACTACCATGGGAACCTGCAATTAAAGTTTTGATCTGACTTTTTTTTTGCCAGAGTCTTTTTGTCTTAGAATAATCATGGTGGGTTGGGGTGGAGGAGGTGTTTTGGACAGGCCCAACTAGGACAGTCACTCCTCTGTTTTGGATTAACTGATAAGTATTTATTTTATTTTTCTGTAAACGATTACAGTGTACAGGATTTTGTTCTATTTTCTTTTCAATTTATCCTTTGTTTGTTATTAAATTCCAGAATAGTTGAATTGGAATTATTGTTGTTGGATCTCAGATTTCTTTCAGCTACTATTATTATTATTACATACTGTAAGGCAAAAAAAAAATACACCTCAGTTTACGGTAACCCGACCGACCCTAAAAACATTATGCCGACCCCAAAAATTTTGAGTAAAAGTCACTTATTTAGTTCATTGTAACCCTAAATTTACATCCGACTTCAACTGTGAATTTGAAACTGATTTTGGAGTTCAAGATTTCAATATTATGTGCAGCAATCATGGATCATCCAAGAGGGCGCTATCTTCACTTTGGTACTGCTCACTGAAATTGGAAAAATAATTCTGTAAAAAATGAACCTACACAGTCGAAATTAGGAGAGATATTGGTGAAAACATTGAACTAAGTAACCAATAAAAGTGATTGGAAAATCATGACTTATTATACCCCACACAATGAAGTTGCTGGGGTATAATGTTTTTGACTGGTCCGTCAGTCCTACTTGTTTTCCGGACTTTTTTTCTACACGCTTCCAGATATTGAGCTGATTTTTGGTATGTGAGTCTAACATGGTGGCCTACAGATCAAGTTTGCATTTTTTTCCGCTCCACTGATTTTTATCGAAATTACGGCCCTTGGACTCTGAAAAATTCATCAAAATTACAGTTTTCCGGACTTTTTTTCTCCACGCTTCCAGATATTGAGCTGATTTTTGGTATGTTAGTCTAACATGGTGGCCTACAGATCAAGTTTGCATTTTGTTCTGCTCTACTGATTTTTACCGAAATTACGGCCCTTGAACTTTGAAAAGTTCATCAAAATTACAGTTTTCCGGACTTTTTTTCTACACGCTTCCAGATATTGAGCTGTTTTTGGGTATGTTAGTCTAACATGGTGGCCTACAGATCAATTTTGCATTTTGTTCTGCTCCACTGATTTTTACCGAAATTACAGCCCTTGAACTTTGAAAAGTTCATCAAAATTACAGTTTTGCAGACTTTTTTCCTACATGCTTCCAGATATTGAGATTATTTTTGGTATGTTAGTCTAACATGGTGGCCTACAGAACAAGTTGGGGTTTTGTTCCGCTCCACTGATTTTTACCAAAATTACGGCCCCATAGACTTTGAAAAGTTCATCAAAATTACAGTTTTCCGGGCTTTTTCTCTGCTTGAATTATTTCAATATCATTGAAACTACAGAACACTGTTTTCTGCAGTATTCCTAGAATCTATGTTTATTTTTAAAAAATGATTAGAGCTTGAAATATCGGGGCGCGTGGGGTATGTGAGCGTGCTCACTAAGGTTCTATATTTTAATAAAAGTTAACGAAATCAGAAGAAATATGATTTATGTTGTGTTTCTTCTATTTCACTGGCATTTGAAGCGGGAACGGAGACCGGGCAGGTTTTCTGCAAATTTTGAAGCTATATCAAATCACCGAATTAAGCACAACAATTGCATATAATTCTTCAAAACCATGGCAAGAGCTTAGTGGCCCCTCAAAAAATAGGAAAATGTTGATTTTTGAAAAAAAATCTAGTTTTCTTGTAATTTTTAGCATCTTGACAAAGCCCCAAATCTCAGACAGAACAAGGCAGATCCCACCAGTGATGGAGCCATGGTCTGAAAGCCTGGGGGGCATGCTAGTGGAGAATGGACTGAGGGCACTTTTGTACTTGTAATGATTGCAGGAAATCAACAAAAAAATTCCTTTCAAATTTGGGGGCGGGAGGAGCAAGTGGGATTGTGTGGGGGGAGTGCTGTGCTCCCTAGAAATCCCATGGCTCCCTAGAAATCCCATGGCTCCTTCACTGGATCCCACAACTTGATTTTCAGTGTTTGACAGGTTATTGGTTCAATTTTGAGATATTACATTAAATTCTCTTCTCAGTATTTCTTTCTTTAGAAATTTTAATTTTCCCTGCTGAAATCCGGGAAGACCATGCTTGCGAAGAATGGGGAGAGGGGGAAAAATCTCAGGACTGAGGGCACTGTACTTGTACTGATGGCAGGAAATAAAAAAAAAATCTTCAAATTTGGAGGTGGGAGAAGCAAGTAGGATTTAATGCCTTTCTCATGGACACAATGCAGTTAGCCCTGGTGGGGATCGAATGGTGGACCTTTCAGTTTCGGACCTTTCGGTTTAAAGTCCATTGCCATAACAACTGAGCTATTGTGCTCCCTGTATATTGTTTAACCCTTTCCCCAACGAATCGCCCACATCCACGTGCAGAATATGCAAATTCAGCATGACACACGACGAAACGCCTAGTGGGTGAAACGTCTCAGGATGAAACGTCTCTGGGACAAATCAAATGTCGAAGTGCCCACTTTCACAGATTTATTTTACCAAAAAAAAAAAACCCTTTCACAACCTGCCTAATAAAATCGTGAATCGCAATTTTTCCCCATTATATTCAAAATTATCACAACCCATTTAAACGGGCAGTTCATGCATAAATCATATTTTTGGGAAATCTGAAAATGAAATACAAAACGAATGTTTGTGTGTTTTTATTAACCAATTCGACTGCACATACCTGCTTATATGTGATTTAATTTCAACTATGACTGTTACTTTTATATCAAGCAACAGTTACTATTAGTTGTGTAATTATCCTGCATCTCGAATGCATTTATTTAAATTAACTGGGAAACTCGTAACGGTTTCAAATAACAGTATCCAAATTCCCAATGATAGCCATTTACAATACAAATGTTACTAAAAATAAATGCCAGCAGACTCTGTTCCATTCAACATAGCACCTGACTTTGCAGAATTTCTGAGGGTTGGTGCGAATCAAACTTGGTGCGAATCAACCATTCCCCTTTGTGACTGTTTGTTGTCAGACTGAAAGACACCTTCCTTCTTGCTGTCATTATGACTTACCTTTTACAGAATAAAACATTTTCTGTCGTGAATATTGCTAAAACCCACCCACTTTATTAAAGTATGATGTAGAAAAAGCTTGAAGTGTGTTAACTTAAAATTCGCCAACGCATCAATATTGATTTACCGAAATGAGCACAATATCTCAATTTTTTTTAAAGAATTTTTGGTGTCATAAAAAAAGGTTGCATGCGCAGCAGAAATGACTATGCGTGCTGGCCTGAGAAACAGAGGTTCTTTTTTTTATGGCCTAATGGTTTTGTTACAGAAGGTACTCTCAAATAAATTGACATAACAGATCTTTATAAACAAAATATTATTTGTTTTTAAATGAATATGAAGCATTTGCTGGGAATATGAAAAATTAACTGTGGCATGTACACTTGTTACCCCTTCCCCCCATTGAACTAAAGTTGAAATAACAAAATTTCAACATGAAAATGTCTCCCATGAGGTAACTATAAATTTAACCAATCCAGGCATGTTTGACCGAGCTTATTAAGCTAACAGATGAGCTCTGTCAAACAAGATATAATAGATTAAATGCCTGTATTGGATGTACTGAGGCTAAATAGGTCTATAAACAAAGGAAAAGTGGGGAGAGTCATGGTAATTTCTCAACAGGTTACAAGATTTTTTATTCAATTAACAGGAGTTTACTCTATAACCTATATTCAATTAAGAAGGCAAATTTGTGCTGGAAGTGTGTTAAATGGTTTTGCGTTAGGAAATTATATTTAATTAACAGGGTTATTCAGTTAAGAGATATCCAATTAAGTGGGCTCCAGTGTACTAATTAGGGAAAGGGCATGGAAATTGGGGAGAAAGTTTTGGAAAAGTCATGGAATTTGATTCTCAAAAAAGTGTTCAAACCCTGCAATGCTGCCAATAAAACTTTTTATAGTCGAGATTGTTTTTATATGCCCGATTTTTTTTTATACGCCAGATTTATAAAAATGGTTGTTTTATGTTATGGCGTTGGCATCCATCAATCTGTCTGTCCATCTGTCCGGAATTGTTTTGTTATACAGCTTTGTTATGGATACTTATAGATCAAGTTCAAATTTCATTCTGCTCAGTTGATTTTGGTTGGAGTTACTGCCCTTGAACTTAGTTACAGTTTTACCAGACTTTTTTTTGTTTTGGAGTGACATATTGAGAATTGTTTTTTATATATAGCTTTGTTATGGATACTTACAGATCAAGAATGAATTTTGTTCTACTGGGTTGATTCTTGGTGGAGTTACTGCCCTTGAACTTGGAATGTTTAGAGTTTTCAGGATTTTTTTTCCATTTTCCAGACTCTCTGAATTAGTATAATTACAGTAGAACCTGTCTTGAGAGACCGCCCTTTGGGCCACACAAAAGTGGTCTCTCAAGACAGGTGGTCTCTCATAACAGGTTTCAGGTTTTCTCAAGTCAGTGAATAACCAACCACAAAATTCAGAAATGGAGAAGAATGGATTTTTGTAATTACTTTGTAGTTGCTCTTTTTTATGAAGTTTTTGTAACGAATTGAAATGGACTGTTATAAAAATTATAAAAATAAATCAGTGTTGAAAATCTTCATTGAAGATTTTCAACACTAATTTATTTTTATAATTTTTATAACAGTCCATTTCAATTTGTTACAAAAAGATTTTCAACACAAATTTATTTTTATTCCTATCTGTCACATTTCAGGTATGTATGAAATTGTTTATTCAGCAATAATCCTAATCTTTTCACAGGGGTCTTATAAAAACATCTCTATCTAGATGAGTTAGCAATTGAAACCCAATTAAGAGCTTTTAATACTTTTAATGATGTTAGTATAACCACAATGGATTTTCCAATTCCAGAACAGGTAGAAAGTTTTTGTCATGGTTTCAGTCTTCAAAGAGGCGGTCTCTCAAGACAGGTCTATTGTGGCATAAAAATATAAGTTGGTACCAGGTCACAGTGGTCTCTCAAGACAGGTGGTCTCTCAAGACAGGTGGTCTCTCAAGACAGGTGGTCTCCCATAGCAGGTCCAGTATAGAGTAAAACCAATCGGTGCCTGGTAGATGTGGTCTCTCAAGACAGGTAGTCTCTCAAGACAGTGGTCTCTCAAGACAGGTTTTACTGTAACTAAAATGGAGAAACTGAGAGTAAAGTTCAGTTGGAACATGAATAATATTTTATAATTTCTGGAAGTGCGAGCGTATTATGCACCATCCAACAGTGTCCTCTGGTTGAATTTTACATGGCATTCACCTAATTTCATGTGGAGTAAATTTTTACATGGGGGTTTGCTTTCTTGTATGATGGTAGAATGAAGTTTGCAGATCTAAAGCGACTTCTTCACCCTATTTGCCTGGTTGGCTTGTCTTCGTGAAGAGCAGAAGGCTATTTGAAGTTGATTCATCATTTCATCACTCCTGGAAGTAAATATTTATACCCCCACTTTCGAAGAAAATGGGGGTATACTGGATTACATGCGTCCATGCGTGCGTGCATGCATCTGTCCATCCGTCCTCCTGCACACACAAATGACTACTTATGTGGCAACGAGTTAGTAAAACAGGATACTTATGTGGTTAAAGTCTGTTAAGTGGCTAGCCACATAACAGAATCTCTTATTGTGGGGGGGGGGGGGGGTGGTTGGGGGAGTGGGGGTTTGGATAAATGTAGAGTAGGGTTAGGGTATTCCAGGGTGAGGTTTAGGAGTGGGGTGGGGTGGGGTGGGGGGGTCAGTGAAGGGGTGTTAGAGTTATGTGGCTAGGGTTAGGATTAGCTTAGGGTTAGGGGTGGGTAGGGTTAGGGTCAGGTTAGGGTAGGGTTAGGGTTAGCTGACCCCCCAAAAATGTTTCCCCAAAAAACTTGTTTTATTATGTTGGACATGTGTTTTAGGTTAGCCACCTAATATGTCCATAAAATTGCCACATAAGTAGTCATTTCTTATAACATCCGTCTGTGTGTGAGTCAGTCCGAGACTATTCATAACTTAAGTAAATTATTATTTTTTAAAATATTTGTTGGTCATAGGTATGCCCACACTAGTTATTTTTTTTTTATTATTTTTTTTTTTATTACTTGTTCACTTAGAAATTGTGTCCGTCCGAGCCAAATTTTGTCTGTTCAACCTGTATCTCGGGTATCGAATATTCTGTTGCAATGAAATTTGCCATGAACACTGCTTATGGTATAGGCTTTAAAAAAAGGATTCAACAATATTTGTCACATTCTCCTTTTTAGACTTAGAAATTGTAGGAAATAGACATTATTTGTCTGTTCAGCCTGTATCTCAGGTATGGATTATCGGATTTCAGTGAAATATGGCATGCAGTTTGCCTATGACAAAGGCTTCTGCCTCATTGCATAGAACTTCCAAACACTAAACAATTTACCATACCTTTTGACTTAGAAATTGTTGAAAACTTTCGAAGAAAATGGGAGGTGTTGGGGGGGGGGGCATACTGGTTTGCGGTTATCGAATTTCAGTGAAATATGGCATGCAGTTTGCCTATGACAAAGGCTTCTGCCTCATTGCATAAAACTTCCTAACAAACACCAAACAATTTACCATACCTTTTGACTTAAAAATTGTTGGAAATTGTTGAAAACTTTCAAAGAAAATGGAAGGGGGGGAGGGGTATACTGGATTGCGTCCGTCGATCTGTGCATCCGTCTGTCAGTCCGTACGAGAATATTCATAAATAATATTTGTTGATCATAGGTATGCCCACACGAGGCGGTACAAAAGGTGGGGGTATGTACCGGACGAAAGTCCAGCTCTTGTTTTAACACCATTTAAATCAGTAGATAGATGATAAAATGTACTTGTATTTCTTTGCTATCTGTTGGTGGGTTGAGTGGATAGGCAAATATTTCAGACCTGACTAATATTATTAGTTATCCTTGTGTTTTCCAGGGTGTATGTGAATTTACACCGGTTTGGGAACCCATACACCCTGAGACAATGCCGAAGGATGTATGAATTCTCAAACCGGAGTAAATTCACATACACCCTGGAAAACACAAGGATAACGGATTTATTTCCACGAATTTTGGTGTACTTAATACTTTAACCTGCATTGTGGGGAAAAAACTGACAGAAAATTTGTACTTTGTAAGTTTCTTAATAAATAAAACCAGACAAATATGGATGTCATTGGAACTGGCTCAATGAGCCAGTTCCAATGACATCCATATCTGTAATATTTTATTGCACATAAATATAAAATTTCCTGCATTTTTATTTTTGTTCTAACATAACTGAGCAGAAGGAATAAATTAATAATTATACCCCCCGCAAACAAAGTTGGGGGGGGGGGGGTATATAGGAATCACCCTGTCCGTCCGTCTGTCCGTCTGTCCGGGCCAACATTGGGGGTTTAGGGAATATTATTATTAGGGGCTACCTCCAAATTAAGGTAGTGTTAGGGTTAGGAATGGGGTGGGGTTAGGGGTAGCCCCAGAGTAGGGCTTAAGGTTGGGGGAGGGTTATGTCCCAGGGGCTGTTGTGGGGGTTAGGGTTGGGGTCAGGGGTGGGGTTTTAGTTTTAGTAGCCCCTAAACCCAAAAATATCTTCTAATCCTATTGGTTTGGTTACGGTGGGATTGGGTCAGGGGTGGGGTGGAGTTAGAGGTAGCCCCAGAGGAGGGCTTAAGGTTGGGGGTTAGGTCCCAGGGTGGATGGGGGTTAGGGTCAGGGGTGGGCTTTTAGGGTTTAGGGTCAGGGTGGGGTAGGGTTAGGGTGTGGTTTTTGGGTGGAGGGGTAGGGTTAGGGTTAAATATAAGTTCTAGGGTGGAGGGGGTGGGGTTCTGGGTAAAATAAGGTTTTGGACTTACAAAAAGTTTTTTTGGTAGCCCATAAACCCGAAATGTTGGAGTGTCTGTCCGTCCGTCCATCTGTTTGTCTGTCCATCCTTATAAGCGCAACTCCTCCTAAAACGTTTGAAGAATTTTCATGAAACTTTACACAATGGAAGAACTCCATATGAAGATGTGCATGAAGCAATATAATTCCGTTCGGACATTTCCAAGGGGAGATAATCTAACTTATGCATTTCAGGCACAGGGGGTATCACTTGCTCACAGTACCTCTTGGTAAAAATTGGTACTTCTTTTTAGCCATACAGCCTGCTATTGTAAATTCTTGTTTTTACACCATGGTTAACCACGGTGTTAAAAAGAAAAACACTGTGGATTGCAAGTTACACCGTATCTCTCAGCCAATCAAAATGCAGTATTTTGTTTCATTTGGAAATAAATGGATTTTGTATATATTTTAGAGATATTCTTGATGATGAGCGTACATCAGATGTTTTAATTAGTGGAATGGTGTCAAGGAACAGAGCTATACATGGTGATATTGTTGTAGTAGAACTCCTTCCTAAGTCAGAATGGACTGGACGTTCTTTAGCTTTATTAGCACCATCAGCAGGTACTCTTTGTTATTAAATCTTAGAAGCCGGGGAATCAGAATGAATTTATTGAACATGACATACCACGAAAAACTTGCAGTAAAGCAGATGCTTCTAGTCAAGTGTCGTCTGCCTATTCAGGCAGACGACACTTGACTAGAAGCACCTGCTCAGTGTTTAATTTTCCCCCAGCCCAAAGATAGCTGAACTGTCACAGCCAGATTACCTGCCGTATTACATCACAGGCAAGAAAACTCGACTCACAGTTTCTAAGAGTTAAACCTTTACTCAACACAGGTGATATCAAAATTCATTATTTCAAATATTATTTTCAAAAACAATTTCGACAAAACCATAATCATGTGATCACTCAGATTGAAGTCGGTGAGCTCATTCCACTGGGGGGGGGGGGGGGGGGGGGGGGGGGGGGGGGCAGGGGGGGGCAATGATACCATTTTCTTGAAATATACTTCATACCGAATGGTCCTCGGTTCGAATCCCACCTTTGAAACCCCTGTTGTATTCTTGGGCAAAGCACTTCCTCCGATTGCCCACGTGGGGGCACAGTGGTGCCGTATACTAAGGCATACTGCACGTCAGTGGTGCACTTGTCCTTAAACAGTGCTAACCCTGCCTGTGTGTAGTTAGTATGTTGGGGACAGTTACTTGGTGGTTCTCTCCGGGTACTCTGGCTTCCGACACCCGTTAAACTGTCCGACACGAGGTGACCCTTGGCTGTCAAAAGTGCCATTAAACCCCCCAAAATAAATCAAGAAATAAATAAATCCAGTCAGAACTATTTTGTATGCTTGTGAATACTATAACATTCGAAAAATGTGAGCCAAATGCTTTCCAAGAATTGAATTTCAGTATCCTTACTATTTTTTTTTTTAAATTTTTTAAAAGTCATAGAATTTTAAATTATTTATTCATCTCTGTGAAATTGTTAACTCTTGTTACTTGGAGAATAAATTAGTATTCTATATAAATACACCATTATTTTTACAATGTGAGACATAAATTTTAACCCTTACTACCGGGTACTTGGAGAATAAATTAGTATTCTATATAAATTCACCATTATTTTTACAATGTAAATTTTAACCCTTAAACCGGGTACTTGGAGAATAAATTTGTATTCTATATAAATTCACCATTATTTTTACAATGTAAGGCATAAATTTTAACCCTTACTACTGGGTACTTGGAGAATAAATTAGTATTCTATATTAATTCACCATTATTTTTACAATGTAAATTTTAACCCTTACTACCGGGTACTCAGTATCCTTACTATTTTTTTTTTTAAATTTTTTAAAAGTCATAGAATTTTAAATTATTTATTCATCTCTGTGAAATTGTTAACTCTTGTTACTTGGTGAATAAATTAGTATTCTATATAAATACACCATTATTTTTACAATGTGAGACATAAATTTTAACCCTTACTACCGGGTACTTGGAGAATAAATTAGTATTCTATATAAATTCACCATTATTTTTACAATGTAGGACATAAATTTTAACCCTTACTACTGGGTACTTGGAGAATAAATTAGTATTCTATATAAATTCACCATTATTTTTACAATGTAAGGCATAAATTTTAACCCTTACTACTGGGTACTTGGAGAATAAATTAGTATTCTATATAAATTCACCATTATTTTTACAATGTAGGACATAAATTTTAACCCTTACTACTGGGTACTTGGAGAATAAATTAGTATTCTATATAAATTCACCATTATTTTTACAATGTAAGGCATAAATTTTAACCCTTACCACCGGGTACTTGGAGAATAAATTAGTATTCTATATAAATTCACCATTATTTTTACAATGTAGGACATAAATTTTAACCCTTACTACTGGGTACTTGGAGAATAAATTAGTATTCTATATAAATTCACCATTATTTTTACAATGTAGGACATAAATTTTAACCCTTACTACTGGGTACTTGGAGAATAAATTAGTATTCTATATAAATTCACCATTATTTTTACAATGTAGGACATAAATTTTAACCCTTACTACTGGGTACTTGGAGAATAAATTAGTATTCTATATAAATTCACCATTATTTTTACAATGTAGGACATAAATTTTAACCCTTACTACTGGGTACTTGGAGAATAAATTAGTATTCTATATAAATTCACCATTATTTTTACAATGTAAGGCATAAATTTTAACCCTTACTACCGGGTACTTGGAGAATAAATTAGTATTCTATATAAATTCACCATTATTTTTACAATGTAGGACATAAATTTTAACCCTTACTACCGGGTACTTGGAGAATAAATTAGTATTCTATATAAATTCACCATTATTTTTACAATGTAAGGCATAAATTTTAACCCTTACTACCGGGTACTTGGAGAATAAATTAGTATTCTATATAAATTCACCATTATTTTTACAATGTAGGACATAAATTTTAACCTTTACTACTGGGTACTTGGAGAATAAATTAGTATTCTATATAAATTCACCATTATTTTTACAATGTAGGACATAAATTTTAACCCTTACTACTGGGTACTTGGAGAATAAATTAGTATTCTATATAAATTCACCATTATTTTTACAATGTAAGGCATAAATTTTAACCCTTACTACCGGGTACTTGGAGAATAAATTAGTATTCTATATAAATTCACCATTATTTTTACAATGTAAGGCATAAATTTTAACCCTTGTACTGGGTACTTGGAGAATAAATTAGTATTCTATATAAATTCACCATTATTTTTACAATGTAAGGCATAAATTTTAACCCTTACTACCGGGTACTTGGAGAATAAATTAGTATTCTATATAAATTCACCATTATTTTTACAATGTAAGGCATAAATTTTAACCCTTACTACCGGGTACTTGGAGAATAAATTAGTATTCTATATAAATTCACCATTATTTTTACAATGTAAGGCATAAATTTTAACCCTTACTACCGGGTACTTGGAGAATAAATTAGTATTCTATATAAATACACTATTACTTTATGAATAATAATAATAATAATGTAGTTTATAACCGAGTCTCCACACAAGGTGCTCACAGGCTTCACAAACAATGTTATATATACAAATAAAGGAATGCATACAAACACAAATACAGGTTATTCGATTTGTACACACTTTTGAACAGGTATGATTTAAGGGATGACTTGAATGTCTCTACGCTTTGGGATACTTTGAACTGTTCCAGTAATTGATTCCAGAGGTAGGGTGCAGCTGCCGAAAATGAGGGATGTCCAGCAGTAACCAAGTTGTAAGACTTTCTAACCAAGCTGTTAGAGGAAGAAAATCGGGAGAGCTCTAGCTGGTTTGTATTCCTCGACAAGCGAGGTTAGATAAGATGGAGCAAGGCCATTAATACACTTGAATGTGTGTAACAGAATGTTGAATTTGATTCTTTCCTCGACAGGAAGCCAGTGGAGTTTGCACAGAATTGGAGTTACGTGGTTGAAACGAGTGGAATTATCAGATTCTTATAAAAAGCATATAATAAAAAGAAAGTCTAGTGTTACGTGAATCAGTCGCATCGGCCACAGAATTACAAATACAGTGGTTGAAAAAACTTTTTTTTACAAAAAAACTTCAATAAAACCCTACCATGTCATCCCCTCATTGGAACGAGCTTGTCAAGCTCATTCCAATGCGAGATAATATTATACGGTTTTGTTGAAATTTTTTGAAAGATATGAAAAAGAAAGATCAAAATAACAAATTTTATTATTGTGCGCACTGGGTAAAGGGTTAACCAGTTATATCTTGTTTGACAGTGGCCTGAGAGCTTTGTTAATAAAATATATTATTATACACTAAACAATAGATTATCATAGAAATTACGGAAAGATAGAAATCGTATCTCCCACTGTGAAGATAAAGAAATTTTCATTTTCATGGTATCAATCAAAATGTAGGCTTTCAAAAGCATCAGTTCAAGGTGAATAGTCAGATTATCACTGGAAATGGTTACCTTGTTCGGGAAACGTTCAACGAAAAGAAAATCTAGTGTTTTTTGAGTGGATACCGATAATTTCCAGCAATAATTCAACACGTCAACACGTATTCACCTTGAATTGATCCATGAAACCTGCTAGTCCAAACATGGCCTGAAAGTCGGTACTATAAGTTTTTGGTTTGGTACGGCCTTTCAAAAGGACATACCAAAACAAAAACTTATATTACAGACTTTCAGGCCTTGTTTGGACTACAGGGTAGCCGCGGGTCCTTGAAAACCTGGAATGTCCTTGAATTTGAAACGCTATTTTCAAGGCCTGGAAAGTCCTTGAAAACGAGGTATATCAGTAAAAGGTCCTTGAATGTCCTTGAATTTGATAGCCGATTTATCACAAGCATAATAGCGGTCAGAAAGGAAACGAATAACTTCGTTGACAAGTCCAAACAAATAGATGTTATTATTAAAATAGAGTCCAAACCGTCCCAAACTCGAATGCCTGGGACCAAACTGGTAAACAGAAGGGCCGAACCATTCCCGGTTCTAACTTCTAAGACGTACCTACCACAGTAAATTAAATTTAGTCCTTATCAGTTATACTTTGGGGCCCCGAACTACCCATGTTCAGATCTTGTTCGAAATGATCCAGGGAAAGTGATCCCGTCAGCCGGAGTGAAGGTGGTTGGGGCGTAATGACTAGGGACTTTAGTCGCAAATAGACATTTCTCTGTTGTCTTAAACTTCGAAAAATCGAGTATGTGATTTTTGTTGCATTTCATCGTGTTTGTAGTGAACTGTATTTGTGTGACGAAATGATTTAGTACGAATTGACCTGGTGATGAAACGTCCGTAGTGTGTGGCAATATTCCAAATTTTTATGCAGTTGGCATTCTCCCACAAAACATTCTATGTAAGCCGCGTTCTGATTGGAAGCTTGTTGCAGTAGTCTCTCTTGTAGGTAAATTAATGTGGCCAATCGCGCATGTGTTTACTGAAGTGTTTCGTGGACTTGGTTTTCGTTTATTAATAAAATTGGAGCATCTGTGCAAACACAAACACATTACAAGTACCAATTATGCCTGGGAAGTGCACATTTCAGGACCATTGGATCGACCACAGCGAATATAAGCTGTGGGTTATGCCTGTAAAAAAGGACAATCACAGCGCACGTTGTCGCTTGTGCCAAAAAAACTTTAGCGTTCAGAATATGGGTGAGGCGGCTTTACGGTCGCACATGTTGTCCAAAAATCATAAGGAGCTATCTCTTAATAACGTAAAAAAGACTACTCCAACTTTGACAATGCTTGACTTCTTTTCAACTCAGATAAAAAAAAAATAATAAGAATAATAAAATAAAAAGAAACTTTGTTGATGTTTTGGAATTTGAATTCATTTGAAGCTAAATAAAAGCAGCACTTCTAGACTAGTGACAGTTACACTATTACAACAGGTGAGTTGAAGTATATTAACAAATATTGGTAAAGTGTGTGTGCACATGTGTGCTTGACAAACAATAAGTAGTCAATTTTACCGCGGTTAACAAGTTGTGAACCAAGGCAAAATTGACTACTTATTGTAAAAGGTCCTTGAATATCCTTGAATTTTCTTCAAAAAGGTCCTTGAAAGTCCTTGAATTTTTTTTTTTCAATATTCTGGGGGGAACCCTGGACTAGAAACAGCTGAATCAGATTGCAAGATGCTATCTGTTCTGAGTATCAATCAAATCACTTCCGCGTTTCAATGATTGAATGCGCTGTTTACTTTCATGCATCAATTCAATGTTGAAACGAGTGGAATTATCAGATTCTTATAAAAAGCATATAATAAAAAGAAAGTCTAGTGTTTTTGAGTGGATACCGAAAAATGGTTATTTTCATTCGTTAAGAGATTCTAAAGAGTTGGTAAAAACCATGTATGATTTTGGTGTTACATGCTCATATGACGAGCTATTGAGATTCAAAAAATCTGCGGCAGCTCTGGCTGCAAAGAATGCAAATGATACACCGATTTCGGATGCCAACAATGGCCTCATACAAGTGGTTGTTGACAACTTTGATGCTGAAATTGCTTCTCAAAATGGGAAGCTAAGCACCCATTCATTGGCAATCGCGATGGCTTAAAAGGACAATAATGATTCAGTTGAGTCTCAGACGATCCCAAGATTGAAAACGTCAGATATGACAAAACCAACAGAGTATGACTTGGATGTTGTGCGTTTCAATGGACCCAAATGACCCGACATGCCCGCATCACATGTACGAAACACTGTTCCCCTTCTTTCAACATTGTGTCGCAGTGCAATGTCATTTCGCAGAGCGATAGAACTTGACTTTGCATTTTTGAAAAATATGGTCAGTGACCTGAACTGTCCGGAGTTCAATAGGTATAATACCCACATGACAAGAGACTCGGGTCAAGCAACATACCCAAAAATGAATGCAGCATACCTCCCTCTAATAGACATGACACCTGCTGATCTAGACACTATCATGACAGCTATGGAAAAGGCAGAGCAACTATCGTCAGATGCAGGACAGCATTTCACTATATTTACTGCCGATCAGCAGTTATACAAGATAGCAGTTCAGGTGTTATTGTCTTATCCAGACAAATTCGTGGCATTTGTTCCTCGATTGGGTGGTATGCATTTGCTCATGAGTTTCATTGGTTCAGTTGGAACGCTCATGGCCAATACTGGACTTTCAGATATACTTGAGTCAGTATTCGGTGGGGTTGAAAAGATGTTGACTGGGAAAAAGTTTCCAATGAATATGAGAGCCATGCGTTTGTTATCAGGAGAACTTTTGCGAACAGCTTTCGAGAATAATGATTTGCAATGTGCAGAAGATTTATTTGCATTGCTAGAAGAGAACGCGTGCAAAAGTCGCACGACAAAAATGTGGGTTGATGCTTTTTTGAAACCATGCTTCCTCATGTTGTTGTATGTATGAGCGGAGAGAGAAGGTGACTGGCTTTTGCACATCGAAGCTGTGAAAAGCATGCTTCCTTATTTCTTTGCTTCTGGTCATGCAAATTACACAAGATATGGGCTTTACTATCTGCGGCAAATGCAAAATATGCCTCCGGATATTTTATCTCATTTCTTGAAGGGTGAACATGTGATGAGACACATACCTGGTCTATGGAATGGCATATGGAGCTATATGTATATCAAAACTATCTTCATGCGATATGGCCATGGCAAATCCGGTATAATAGGGATCACATTAAAGCTAGAAACACTAAAAACCTGGGCATTGAGTTTGCATGCATGTGGGAAGTTAGCTACCGGTATATCAAATTTGCGAGAAGATCGAGATAGTGCCAAATTACAGATCGCACATAAGGGAGAGGCCAAGTCTAGAATTCCAAGCGATTGTTGACCGTGTGGGTCTGAAAACTAAACTAGGAATGTGTATCGACCCATTGGATCCAAACGGACACCCCGAGACCATAATTAACATCAAAACTAGTAGGATAGGTCCAGCGTCTGTCAATGTCGATAAGATTGTCAGCCTCGGAGTTCAGAAAATGACGGAATTTGAAGAGGCCTTCCCGAGTGGATTTTATGAGTCAATTTCGAAACCAGTACAAACTATGGCAATCTTGAAAAAGTCGCTGAAGGTTGGGGAGGTCAAAATATATGACACTAATCTAATTTTATTCCAGAGTTATCGGACTTTTATGTAGTTCACGTGAATTAGATATCAAACATATCCTTTCCTTTGAACTGTCACCATTACCAACCGCCATATTTGATGAATCTGGGGATATGCGCGTGTGCACATCAAAATCAGTATTGAAAAATAAAACAGTTGTTGAGAAACCAAAAAGAATGTCTGGTGTGGATAAGAAATCTGCAATTGTTATCGATGGCTGTGCACTGCTCTGGATACCTCATTGGCCCGTGTCTACCAAAACCAGACCGGCAACTGTTCTAGACTTCATTACAGCGTTTAAAGACAACATCAAATAGAAGTTGCGATCGAGTGATGTGTATTTGGTATTTGACAGATATGTTGACTACAGCACCAAGTGCGTGACAAGGGCACACAGAAAGGCTGATAGCTGCCGGGTGCTTCAACTTGTTCCCACCACAAAAACATGTGCTGACTGTAGTGGAGAACAAAAAGCAACTGATCTCCATTATATGTGATCAACTCACCACGGACAAAAGTTTTGCTGAGCAAAACACACGAACTCACAAACTTGTAATTACTGGCCAACATGATGTTCTGGTTGAGGTTAGTTGTGGATCGGTGACAGATAGAGTAGATATGTCAACTAGTCACGAGGAAGCTGACAACATTATTGTTCAACAGGCAATATTGTTTGCTGCAGCTGAATGTAATAATGTTGTGGTTGTTGCTGACGACACACGTCTATTTGTTGTTGCCGCATCACTACCTTGAACAACACTTGACGGTTGCAATGACTATGGAGTCACCAATCCATGGACGGGTGGTGATAGATATACCTGCCGCAGTTGATACACACAAGAAAATTGTTTCTCAATTGCACGCTGCTCACACACTTTCCAGGTGCGATACTGTAGGGGGATTCTTTGGTATCGGCAAAGAGCGTGTACTGAAGGTTCTGCAAACTGGTGGGACACTGGAATCACTTGGTGAGAATAACGTGGAGATATCGGATGTTCTAGAACAAGCCACCAAGTTCATAGCATTATGCTATAGATCTCCTAAATCAACATCAATGTCCGATGCTCATTTGTGCATATGGAGAACACAAATTGGGAATCCGACTGCAACATCTGCTCCTAAATTGTGCAGCCTACCACTCACAACAGAGGCTTTTACTGAGAAAGTCAAACGGGCCCACTTGCAAACTTGTATATAGAAGCATGCCCTTCAACCTAACCCACTGCAGATGGACCCAACTGTATTTGGATTCGAGAAAGACGTGAATACAAAATCTTTTAATCCTGTGACAGTCACATCCAATGTCAAGCTAGCACCTGATGAAATACTGAAGATGATTAGGTGCACATGTTCGAGTAAAACGCCATGCAAATATTTGAGGTGTAAGTGTAATGCAGCAAACATGGTGTGTACCATTTTCTGTGCGTGCAGTGTTTCAGAGGACTGCTGCAATGAACCGACATCGCTGGTAGTAATGCGTAGTGATGAGTCGATCTAAGGAACTACACAATCATTCAACTTGATATTCACTGCATCTTGTGTTGTCCTTATCAAGTACTTCACCAATGATATTTGCAAACATCTCTCTTGTTACAATTTCTCGTACATTTCAGTTCCCACCTCCATTTTGGAGTCTTTAACACTACTGCTGAAAATAGCAAAATGTTACTAATTTTGGTAGCCATTTTGATTTTTTCTGGAAAATCTGGGGATGAGCTGACCCGCTTTGTGACCAACACAATCAGTTGGAAATGGCATGCTGTACTGAATTATTTAGTAAAGATTTTTGACTTTCAATTTCAGTATTTTCAGTGGTATCGGCAGAAACTTGAATTTGGGGCCATTTTAGGTTTTGGCGGTTATAAGGAAATTGATCAACCCTGTCAGCTGCCCAGTAAAAGGAATCGCACGAGGAGACCATATAGTTATACGATATAGTGATACGATAATACACCGAGAAAAAAACAGGTTAAGTGTATTGGCGACTGGACTATGGGCAGATGAGTGTAGACTGTAATTGCTTTGTTACTTTTCCAATTTTGGGGGCATTATGGATGCCATATTGGGTTTCTCAAACAATTCCTTTGATCATATATAACAAAAGAGCATCACCCCATATGGCTAATTCATATCGATAATTATGGTTGGACTTTCAAAATAATAGTGCCTAATAGCCGCCTATATTTGTAAGAAATGATGATTTTTTGCCGTATTTGCGGCCATTTTGGATGCCATCTTGGGTTTTGACAGAATATACTTCATATGACACGTGAGAGTAACAGTAGGCTCATGAAAATGTGCCAATACCTTACATTGTTTATTATGCCCCTGAAAAAAAATTTTTCGAGAAGAATATAGTGGACATCGTCCATCCGCCCGTCTGTCAGTCCATCCGTCCGTCCATTCGTTCATCCATACGAACATTTTATATTATAACTCGAACATCAGTTCTCACATTTTAATGTTCTTTGGTATGGTGATAGGGAAGCTTGGGGGAACGGATGCCCTTGTACCTAGGGTTTTGTCCGACAAATCTTACAGGAGTTATGTCCCTTATTTACTTTGAAAATTATTGATTTTTTGGTTTCCTACCAATTAAAATTGTTTGGCTGAACCGATGAGTTTCAAATTTTATATGCTCATTACTCATGTCAAAGTACAGGTCGGTTTCAATTTGAGGTTTGACTCGGCAATTTTTGAATCAGTTATGCCCCCTTTTTCACTTGGAAAAGATGCAAGACCAGTTCTACTTTGTCACTGGTTTGAGAATTTTTAACAAAGGTATGTACTATTCCTATTTTTGCCACTTTCAGTTATTATTCAGTATGGCACCATGCAAGTCATCTGCAATTATTTTTATAACTTTTTGTCTATTACTGACTCCTTGGTGCTGTTCTGCAATGTAGCAGCAGTGAAGCTGTTGTCTGTTGTTACAAAACATATTAACAAAATATAAGTAATAGTAATTTTATTGGCACTTTGCCATTCCTTACTGTTGTTCTGCAATGTAGTGTTGTTCTGCAATGTAGCAGCAGTGAAGCTGTTGTCTGATTATCCACATGTGAGTACGACTTGGCTACCTTCGCGGGCATTAGCACACGCGTTAGCGTTGCTCTTGTACATATAATATTGGTTAATTCTGACGGACATAACATAATTTGCAACTTTTTACGGATTGACTAGGTTATACCGGCGTTTATAAATAATGTGATACAGTGAGCAACAACCCACTTCTGGTGGATATTAGAGTACCAGTGTGTGCAGAAATGACCCCTCTGGTAAATAGAATTATATAAGCATGCATATTTGTCAACATCTTAGCAACAATATGAAGGATACGTGGTGAATCTCAAAAAAATGAGAAAAGTGTGACACATTGGCAGCCATCTTGGATTTTGGTAATCTCATTTTGGCCAATAAGTAACAATTATATATGTGTACGATGAATCAAGAAGAAAATCTTCAACATTCCATATTATCTTACCAAAAATTCCGATCCAAATTTTTTTCATAGTGGCCACCTTGGCGGCCATCTTGGATTTTGTCGAATAAAAAAATTTGCTCAACACTGTCAGCTGTCCAGTAAGAAAAATCTCATCAAGGAGACCCTATAGAATAATAATCCGCCGAGAAAAAAACTTAATACAACAAAACCAGGTTCAGTGCCTCAGCGGCCGGACTATTGTGATAGTGATCCATTTGAATTAATCTATATCTCATTGTGGTTGTGATCCATTTGAATTAATCTAGATCTCATTGCGGTAGAGATCTATTTGAATTAATCTAGATCTCATTGTGGTGGAGATCCATTTGAATTAATCTAGATCTCATTGTGGTAGTGATCCCATTTGAATTAATCTAGATCTCATTGTGGTAGTGATCCATTTGAATTAATCTAGATCTTATTGTGGTAGTGATCCATTTGAATTAATCTAGATCTTATTGTGGTGGAGATCCATTTGAATTAATCTAGATCTCATTGTGGTAGTGATCCATTTGAATTAATCTATATCTCATTGTGGTAGTGATCCCATTTGAATTAATCTAGATCTCATTGTGGTAGAGATCTATTTGAATTAATCTAGATCTCATTGTGATGGAGATCCATTTGAATTAATCTAGATCTCATTGTGGTAGTGATCCCATTTGAATTAATCTAGATCTCATTGTGGTAGTGATCCCATTTGAATTAATCTAGATCTCATTGTGGTAGTGATCCATTTGAATTAATCTATATCTCATTGTGGTAGTGATCTCATTTGAATTAATCTAGATCTCATTGTGGTAGTGATCCATTTGAATTAATCTAGATCTCATTGCGGTAGAGATCTATTTGAATTAATCTAGATCTCATTGTGGTAGTGATCCCATTTGAATTAAACTAGATCTCATTGTGGTAGTGATCCCATTTGAATTAATCTAGATCTCATTGTGGTAGTGATCCATTTGAATTAATCTATATCTCATTGTGGTAGTGATCCCATTTGAATTAATCTAGATCTCATTGTGGTGGAGATCCATTTGAATTAATCTAGATCTCATTGTGATAGTGATCCATTTGAATTAATCTAGATCCCATTGTGGTAGAGATCCATTTGAATTGAATATCCTAGATGCTATGTGTACATTTCCAAAGATCCATTTGAATTAATCTAAATCTCATTATAGTAGTGATCCATCTGAATTAATCTAGATCTCATTTGAATTAATCTAGATCTCATTGTGGTAGAGATCCATTTGAATTAATCTAGATCTCATTGTGGTAGTGATCCATTTGAATTAATCTAGATCTCATTGTGATAGTGGTCCATTTGAATTAATCTAGATCTCATTGTGGTAGTGATCCATTTGAATTAATCTAGATCTCATAGTGGTAGTGATCCATTTGAATTAATCTAGATCTCATTGTGGTAGAGATCCATTTGAATTCATCTAGATCTCATTGTGATAGTGATCCATTTGAATTAATCTAGATCTCATTGTGGTAGAGATCCATTTGAATTAATCTAGATGTCATTGTGGCAGTGATCCATTTGAATTAATCTAGATCCCATTGTGGTAGAGATCCATTTGATTTGAATATCCTAGATGCTATGTGTACATTTCCAAAGATCCATTTGAATTAATCTAAATCTCATTATAGTAGTGATCCATTTGAATTAATCTATATCTCATTGTGGTAGTGATCCATTTGAATTAATCTAGATCTCATTATGGCGGAGATCCATTTGAATTAATCTAGATCTCATTGTGGTGGAGATCCATTTGAATTAATCTAGATCTCATTGTGGTAGTGATCCATTTGAATTAATCTAGATCTCATTGTAGTGGAGATCCATTTGAATTAATCTAGATCTCATTGTGGTAGAGATCCATTTGAATTGATCTATATCTCATTGTGGTAGTGATACATCTGAATTAATCTAGATCTCATTGTGGTAGAGATCCATTTGAATTAATCTATATCTCATTGTGGTAGTGATCCATTTGAATTAATCTAGATCTCATTGTGGTAGAGATCCATTTGAATTAATCTAGATCTCATTGTGGTAGTGATCCATTTGAATTAATGAACATCGCATTGTGGTAGTGATCCATTTGAATTAATGAACATCCCATTGTGGTAGTGATCCATTTGAATTAATCCAGATCCCATTGTGGTAGTGATCTATTCGAATTAATGAACATCCCATTGTGGTAGTGATCCATTTGAATTAATCTAGATCTCATTGTGGTAGTGATCCATTTGAATTAATCTAGATCTCATTGTGGTAGTGATCCATTTGAATTAATCTAGATCTTATTGTGGTAGTGATCCATTTGAATTAATCTAGATCTCATTGTGGTGGAGATCCATCTGATTTAATTGTGGTAGAGATCCATTTGAATCAATCTAGATCTCATTGTGGTAGTGATCCATTTGAATTAATCTAGATCTCATTGTGGTAGTGATCCATTTGAATTAATCTAGATCTCATTGTGGTGGAGATCCATCTTATTTAATTGTGGTAGAGATCCATTTGAATTAATCTAGATGTCATTGTGGTAGTGATCCATTTTTATTAATCTAGATCTCATTGTGGTAGTGATCCATTTGAATTAATCTAGATCCCATTGTATTAGAGATCCATTTGAATTGAATATCCTAGATGCTATGTGTACATTTCCAAAGATTTATGAATTGGATTGTTTTAGGTGTTGCCATCTTTGGGTTTTTAGACTGCATAGTAGAATTCTCAAAATTTCTTAGCCTCATTGATTGGTTGGCTCGGGTTTCACTTTACTTCAGCGGCTAACGTAATGTCAAGAGGTGTCAATTTCAGTAAATTGGAGCCCACTTAATTGGATATCTCTTAATTGTATATCCCTGTAAATAGAATATAATTTCCCAACACAAAACTATTTACCATACCTCCAGTACAAATTTGCCCTGTTAATTGAATATAGATTACAGAGTAAACTCCTGTCAATTGAATAAAAAATCTTGTAGCCTGTCGAGAAATTATCCTGACTCCCCAGTTTTCCTTTGTTTATAAACCTATTTGGCCTCAATGCATCTAATACAGGCATTTAATCTATTATAAGATATAATAGAATAAATGCTAAGTTTATCTCTAGAATACAGGAAAGTGACACAAGCCCTGTTAATTGAATACTCCTGTTACTTGAATAATTTCCATTGGCAAAGTAGATATTCAATTAACAGGGTTCCATTGTATTGTAGGAAAGGGTGGAAACAGGGATTAAAATTCATGCACGAATCCGAATCGATTCGTGCAAATGATTCTCGCAAGGGAAACAATGAGAATCAACTTAGATTTGCGCAAAATGTTCATTTGATTCTTGTTGTAGATTCTAAAGGTGGCTTTAACAAGCCAAGAGAATGCTCTGTCTTTGTCCCCTCATAATAAGGTAAAAAAAACTACACTTAGCAGTGGTGTATAGTGAAGTCTTGGCTGCCTATATAGGCAGCCAAGACTTCACATTACACCACTGCCACAATGCTGTAATTTCCATCAGCCAGACCACCAAAAGCCTGTATGTTGGAACATGTGTTCTAGGTGTACATGTGTGAGAAACTCGACAAAATGGAAGCTGGGCCCATAAAGGGAAAACTCTCTGAAAAAACTATGACGTTTGCCGTTTATTATGGCATATGTAAATGTTGCACTTAACATAACAGTACTCTCAAATTCAGAATATTTAAGAACTGAAAATTGATTCTCGCAACAGGAGCTCGCGAGAATTGAAACTGATTCTCGTGAATCGAGACAAATTTTAAGGCCTGTGGAAGTGAAGTCTTGCTTGCACGCTTTTCCCCACAATACTGAAATTGACACCTTGTGATGTCACCTTGGCCATTGAATCCCTCTCCATCCACTGCTTAGAAATGGTGTTAAGTTTTAAATGAAGTTCAAGACCTGCCGGTTTTGATTTTTTCTTGAATAACCAAGATGGCCTTCAATCAAATCGAATCAGTGAAAAGATTCAAAACCAAATGGAATCTTGAACATTTGTTGGGCCCTGATTAATGTGATTTCATACTCTCAACTTGTTATATGCCTGTTGTATTATGTGATTGAACTGTTCATCAGTCTGTCCATCCATCTGTCTGCCTGTAAACTTTTCTGTTATTGGATGATAACTTGAGTTTGGATTTATAGATGAGCACCAAACTTGGTTTGTCCCTCAGTTATATCAAACTGAGTTATGGGCCTTTTCAACTTAGAAATTGCACATTTCCAGCAATATTCTGGTTGTTATGTACCATTAGAAAATGCTTACCAGGTGTATTTTGTAACACCAGGCGTAGTTCTTGTCAAATGTTTTATAATTGGTTTTGTGGAGATATATTGTATGATCCACAATGAATAACATATTGTGAAAGATTGTCCCAATCTTTTGTATCATTGCATATACAATACAGTTGCCATGGACATGGTCATAATCCAGTCAAGCTCATTCCAATGGGGGTCATAACCTGTGTTTTTGAGACAAGAAATGAAAAACATTAGTTATTCAAGAATTTTGTTTGCAAGTGTCGTCTGCTTTTCATGTTAGGTAAAGGGTTAAGTAATAAAAATCATCAGCAGAGTTTTAATTGATGAAGTGCCGAGTACAACCCGGCACATCATTAATTAAATTTTTCATTATTAATTCTGTAATCAGTGTTTGGAATCTCATATAATTGCGTATGTGGAAACATTGCCCACCTGTGAGAAGTGATTGGTCCACGAAGGCTCTACTGTACAGTGTTGTTAGTGTCGTAAACATGATGTAAATATATTCTCAGCCATTTTGGCTGCATGCAAATAAAATGGGTCTTAACAACCCCTCCCCATCCCTCTCCTCACATTCTATTCCTTATCAAAAATTAATTGCTTTGAGAATATGAATTTCTCTGTTGTAGGTGGCGAGAGTAATGATAGTGATATTAGTTCAGCATTACCAACAGGAAAGATAGTTGGAATATTACAAAGGAACTGGAGAGATTATGTTGCCACATTCTCAGAAGATGAGGTAAATATTTCTGGTTTCATAATGGTTCTCTTCAAATCTTGACCACTAAAACATTTTAGTTCATCTGATTATCTTTTGCCATCTGTTGTCCTGCTTCTCCATTTTAGTTTCTTTTCAACCTACTCACAATTGTTTACAATTGGCTGTAACATAAGTGCAAGCCCTACTTCGGAACTAACTCAAGCTTTTAGAATCTTTTCCAAACAAGTTGGAAAAGTACTAGAGTGCAAAAGCACGAAAAAGATCGAAAAAAAGGTCGAGCAAGACCAGCGCTCGAAATTACAGGTACTCTCTCTGCACACCTCTTGTGTTTACCGAGCGCATGCGCAACAACCGTGACGTCGATTCCTTTTATTTCCGCCATTTGTACATGGTCGGAAATTTTTGTGACTCGTGCTACTTTGCTGTTTTTTGCTTTGTGAACAACTTTAAATGTGTTTTCTACATTCTTAGTGTGCAAGTGGATTGTATCCTTTTGTCAAGCTATCAAAATTATTATTGATTCATGTTAATTTTTATCATTATTGCTTGTTTCTTCACACTTCATCTTGTTTTTCCCCCACGTGTGAACACGACCTTTGTGCTGTTTTCCGTCGGCGGGAAGCTTGATTACATTATTTTCATTAATATAATGCCAAAGACTATTCCTTGTACCTCTTGCTTGCAAGTGAAGCATGTGGACGACTCTCATTCCACATGTGTCACTTGCAACATTTGCACTCAGGCCCAATCATGTGGCATTTGTGGGGTTTGGTCCTCTAAATTCTGGGCTTCTGTTAACAAAGTGGTTCTGTCCAGAGCTAGAACCCCTCGTTCTCAGGGTAAGGGTAGCCGTGCCATAGCAGACATTTCTGCTTGTGCATGTTGTGACTCTGTCACACAGGATTCTGATCTGTCTTCTGTGGCAAGTTCCTCTGCAACTGTTGTTGGTGCTAGTTCATTGATACCTGACGGGGAGACCGTGGTCTCTTTGTCTTCTGCTGTCACTCTTGAGGCGTCTGTTTTCGTAGAGAGCTTCTCCGAGGTCAGCTCGGTGACCCTCTCCGATCTGCCTCCTACTCCGTCGACTGTTGCTGAGGAAGTTGTTACTCCAGATCCTATTCTGTCTGATGGTGGCTCTTCTATCTCCTCTGGGGATGGTCTACAGTCTCGGGGGACTGAGGCTGTATCTGCTGGTGTGTCTGTGTGCTCTCAGCCTCCCCTAGCTCCGTGGCGGAGCTGTGCGGGTTTGCTGTTTGCTCCGACTCATCTGGCTAGGTTTGCTCCTAGTCGGTTGAGCTGGTCAGTCACTTCGGCAGCGATTTCTCGGCCCTCGAGTGAATCGTTTATTGTTCCTCCTTCCCCTGCTAGTGTGCCGCCTAGCAAGATGGTGTTGGGATGTTGGCATCCAGGGCCTGCTGTTCGGCAGAGGTCAGTGACAGCCCCGGTTAGCTGTCACTCTCGGAACCTTCCTCCTTTGATTCCTCACTGTGTTCCGAGTCTGGGTGTCGATCGATGCTTGCCGTCGGTCTCAGAGGATGGGCATTTGGGGCCATCTGCCGCGCAGAGGCCAATGACAGATTCCTGTCATTCTTGGGTCAATCCTCCGGTGTCTTCTCACTGTGTCCTAGGTCCAGCTGCTGATCGATGTGCGCCGTCGGTCTCTTTAGAGGATTTGCAGGCACGACCTTCTGTTTCGCAGAGATCAGTGATGGCCCCTGAGCATCACAATCGGGACTATCCTCCGGTGTCTTCTCACCATATCCCTATTCTGTCTGCCGATCGACGTTCGACGTTGGTCTCTTCTGAGGATTTGGGTTCTTCTACCCGAAGGGTCCATTGGGAGGACACTCCGTCGGGCGATGCTGCTGCGACGGATTCTCAGGATGACCTGCGTCAGGCCATTTTGGCGCTCACCCGGTTGCTTTCTGGCAACCCTCAAGTTGGCCTCCCTGTGCCTCCTGAGACACAACCTCCTTTGGTCGGTCGCCGAGATGTCTTGCCTGGCCCCTTGGATACTGCACAGTATTCACAGGAGGTTTCTGCTGGTCAGCCCGGAGTTGGGCTACGTCTCCTCTGCTATGGAGGATGACGAGTATCTTGAAGGTGATGGCCCCCCCTCGTCAGTCTTGGGGCAGGCTTTGGATTTCGTCTTTGGCTTATTGCCGGACGTTGAACCTTCCAACCAGCCTTCTGTGACCATCCGGCCGCGGTCCACTGTGGAGCACCGTAACCCTGTTGAGCCTTCTAGCTCCAGGGCTTTGCGTCCTCTGCAATCGGCTCAGGTTGTTGAGTCCTTCCAGGGCTTAGATGCCAAAATGTGTCCTAAGGCCCTCAAGGGTTCATTCTTTTCTAGAGCTAATGCCTTTCTGCCTCCATCGCGGTTTCGTGTTTACGATTCCGTCTCTCCACCAGTCTTCCAAGGGATGACTGCTGTGGATGAGGATTCTTCTTCCCTCGGGTTGACTAAGCCTAAATCGGCAGTTCTCCCGATGTCGGTAGTTGAGTCTATGGTGGGCCTGTCCCAAAAGATGCTGGGTATGTTATCTCTCGCGGACCATATCGTCGCTGCTCTGGCTGAATATTTTCCACCAGGGGAGTTTGATGACGCTCAGGCGCCTTTTCGCGTTTTGTCACAGGCTCTTATGAACTTGACACACGCTCACACCTGTAACACAGCTAATTTGGAGCTGGCACGCCGGGATGTGGTGTTGGATTCTTTACCATCCCTTCCTTCTGAGCAACGTGCTGTTCTGAGGTCTGCCTCTTTGGTGGGACCTCAGTTGTTCCATGGTTCCGTGGAAGCTGTTCATGGCAAAGTTCTTCATCATTCGAAGGACCAGCGATAGCTTGACCAACATGCTGCTGCAGGTGTTGGTCGTTCCAGGCCTGCCAAGCGTGTTGCTGCGTCTACCTCGTCGGCAACGTCGGCTATGCCTTCGGCTCCGTCTGCTCCTTCAGCACATAAGAAGTGCCGACGTGGCCAGGCTCGCTGGCAGCCTCAGGCAGGAAAGTCTCAGGACTCGGTCACTTCCTGAGGTGGTTTTTCCTCTTGGGGGGCCTCGCCGAGGTCGCAAGTGAAGGTTCTCACCTCGATTCGCCTCCAGTCGGGGGAAAGCTGTCGCTGTTTTGCAACCGTTGGACAGAGATTACGTCGGACTCTTGGGTCCTAGACGTCATTCAATCAGGCCTGCGACTGCGACTACCCTTCCATCGGCACCCCAGTTTATCTCGGGTGCCCCTTCCGACTCAGGTCCCTTCTGATTCTCTGCGTCGGGACCTTCTGGTGCAGGAGATCGACAATCTCCTCTCCAAAGGGGCAATCGATGTGGTCAGGAACACCCTTTCACCGGGGTTTTACTTGAGACTTTTCTTGGTGCCGAAGAAAAACGGCCAATATCGTCCTGTCATCGATCTGAGTATCCTGAACGAGTACATAATAGCTCCTCGTTTCAGTATGGAGACTTTCCGGTCGGTTCGATGTTCAGTTCATCAGGGTGATTTTGCTGCCAGTATCGACCTGAAGGATGCCTACTTCCATGTACCCATTCACCTGGCGTCACGGAAATACCTTCTGTTCTCATTTCGGGATCGAGTTTATCAATTCAGAGCTCTCCCGTTCGGTTTGAACCTGGCTCCTTGGGCCTTCACCCGACTGATGTCACATGTGCTTGCTTTCCACCGCACTCAGTCGGCTGTGACTTCGTCAGCCCACCTAGACGACATCCTCCAATGGCACCACGATGCTGCTGTTCTGGAGTTCGATGTCCGGCAGTTTCTTTGCCTGCTAGCATCGCTGGGTTTCAGAGTCAATCGCGAGAAGTCGGATCTCCTTCCTTCTCAGCGATTCCGTCATTTGGGGATGGATTTCGACATTCTTCACAATGTAGTGTCGGTCCCCCAGGCTCGGGCGACGATTCTTTCCGCCTTGACTCGGAACCTGCTTCAATCTTCCTCGGTCTTGGCCAGGACTTTCCTTCGGATGCTGGGTCTTTGCGGTTCGGTGACAGATCTCATTCCGCTCGGTTGCTTGTTTGTCCGACCTCTCCAACACTTCCTGTTGGATCATTGGCGTCAGAATGTAGATCCGCTGGACCTGGAACTCACTGTTCCTCAGTCTCTGCTTTGTCACCTCCTCCCTTGGGCCGATATTCCCTGGCTGACACAGGGTGTTCCATTGGATCTTCCTTTCACCGATCACATCCTTACTGCAGATGCCAGCGATCGGGGCTGGGGTGCGACGTTGGATCCTCTCGGTCTTTCTACTCTTGGCGAGTGGGACAGTGAGCAGGTGGGCCTTCATATCAACCAGAAGGAGCTCCTTGCTCTTCTGTTGAGTTTTCAGCTTTGGATCCCTCATCTGTCGGACCATATTGTCCTACTTCTTTCGGACAATTCGACAGTAGTGGCCTACATACAGAATCAAGGAGGCACACATTCGATTCCCATGTATCGGCTGTCTCGGGATCTTCTTCTGTTGGCACGGGATGTGAATGCTCGGGTGTCCATTCGACACATTCCCGGGCGTCTCAACGTTCTAGTTGACTCCCTGTCCCGACGCGACAGTGTCCTTCCCACCGAATGGATGCTACACTACGAGTCAGAAGTAGTTGTAGGAACAACTGCGGTATAATGAGGAATCGAAACGCGGTTGTAAACTTTCAATAAACGCGTTCATTGTTTTTTTCGTGGTTATTCTCCAGGAGTATCGTTTGACAGTTCGTTTCTGTTCCCGTTTGTAAATGAAGATAAACGCGTTTATCGTTTTTTGTTGTGGTTATCCACCAGGGATATCATGTAACAGTTCGTTTCTGTTCCCAATTGTAAATGAAGATAAACATTCATCGGTTCGAATCCCACCTGCGGCAACCGCGTTGTGTCCTTGGGCAAGACACTTCATCTCCATTGCCCGCGTGGGGGCACGATGACGCCGTGTACTAAGGCGTACTGCACGTCGATGGTACGCATGTCTTCAACCAATCTAACCCTGCCTGTGCTGCAGTGCGGAGTTACGATGTTGGGGAGCTGGCAGCTGCTCGTCGTTGCTCGGTGGTTCTCTCCGGGTACTCCAGCTTCCTCCACCCGTAAAACTGTCACGGTCATGATTAGCCATTGTGCATAAATATGTGACCTTAAACATCAATAAATAAATAAATAAATAAATAGATAAACATTCATCCGTTCGGCAAATAACGAGCATTGGCACATGTGCTTCAACTTGAATGTACAAGAGCAAACTAAAAGAAAAGACAGCAGCACAGAAATCGCCTGCACAGCATGTAGCTATTTTATCTCACAAAAATTCTCTCCAAGCATCTCTCCCCATTTATCACTTAACACTATCCCCCGCCCCTTACAAAAACCACCACTTTGCAATGTGTCCCCCCCCCCCCCCCCCGGGCCCCCTCCATCCCCAGGCCTCAAAATGCCAATTGCCTACCTATTTGTTATATTCACGGACGAGGTCACCTGAACCACTTGCTGGCTAAAAAATAGCCAGTGCAATATGGAAAATTCGCCATTCAAATTCAAAACGACATGAACATAGTTATCCATCAATTGTCCCTCCCACCAACTCCCAATACCCCATTTCACTTCTCAGGCCTCTATTGCACCATTTACCAAAACTCTGGCGATTAAATGCCCTGAAGTTTCCAATTTGATAGAAAAAAATACTTTCTATTTCATCGCCTCAGTCTTGTCTTAAATGACTTGATGCCGTAATACGCTTAGATACGTCGGATGTCATTTACCACTTAATAAAGGCTTTGGTGCCCCGATATATGACACCCCATCCCTCTCCTCTCCATGCACACCCCACCCTCTCATTCTGAACTCTGAAGGACTAAGGACAGTTCCAAACATAACACATGCATGTGCAAATCCCAGGTTTTTCATGTACCTCCCTTATCATATGGATGTCAATTTGGGGTAAATTGATATTCTGTTTGCTTTCCTTCATTGGACGAAGATGTTTATGTGATAAAAAAACAACATAATGAGTTTTAGTTATTTATTTGCCATAATATTTAAAAAATGTGCCAATTTCTAAGGGGAGAGATTGCCAAAAAAAATAACGCACATGTCGATTGTACGTGACAAGATCGTTGCTCGACACATGCGCCTGGGAACAAAGACAGTTCGTCCCTATTCAGTTTGACCCATATTCTGCATGGCTTTCACTTGAATTTTTCATTTGAAATAATGAAACAAACTGAGTTTCTTCATCTAGAGAGCTTGTCCCCTCCTCCCACTCTCCCTGAAAATTTTGCCATTGCATATTGCGAGCGTAGTGGCACCCTTTTGTCAGATTCCACCCCAAACATGCACAGAATAAGGGTGTTTGGGTTGAGGAGTCAGTACTGTCGTTTCACCCCATTTTCGGTAACACTTGTTTGCAGAGTTTCTCATTTGGATCGTAGATTTATCAGTGAAAATAACATTGTCAATGTTTTCTGAGTTTTATACAATACTTCCATTGTACATTACAAAATGTTTCAACGTCTGAGTGCATTTAGATTTTAACGCCAACATTTTAAAACTGTCAATCATTTAAATGCAGCAGATCTCCTTTTTCCATTCAAATAGTGCAAATAGTGGGTAGTTCAGATAAAAAGAAAAAAACCAATGGAAAAAGCACTCTTAGAATAGCAGTAACCGTCCCCTTTCGTGTTTCCACAGGTGGTTAATTACAGTAGTTTGTTTTGTAATTAAACTGGTGGCAATTAGACACTCACCGAAATTGGATTAAGAGCCAGGCATACAAATCAATCAGCTTCCTTTAATTGCGCAGGCCTTCTGAAGTTATTGTTTACAAAAAAACAATGCTCTGGATCTCACAATGCACCCGGAAAAGTAATTAAGTATTCATGCAATTGAATTAAATATTTTGAGAATGGCATTAATTAATCAGTCCATTCCCGACATGTGTATTGTTTCTCGACGCTCTGCATTTCTTTAGTTCAGTGTACTTACAGTGACATTTTATTCTCATCACATTCAATAGCAGCCATACCTTTTTTTCTGAATTCATGACGCATTTGAATATTGAAATTCCATTGTATCTTCATACGAATGCTTATCATTTCGAGTCTAAGGATTTTGCGAGAGCGTGGTGAGAGAAGGGGAGCCCATCGAGAAGAATAACATGTTTGAGCCTTTTACCCGATCCAGGTAGCAACGAGATGGGGGCGAGCACAAGAGGAAGCATCCCTCGCTTGGTGTGTGTGTGTGTGGGGGGAGGGGGGGATGCCCCTGAAACAAATGTGAAATTCAAGACAAAAAAACTCAATTTCCTTGACTGAGTCTGCTTGTGTCCATAATTTATAAGTTGTGAAGGGCATCAATAATTAAGCCACATCACCGGGATGGGGGAACGACTAAAATGAGGGGGGAGGGGTATGTACTCCCCTCCTCCTCCCCCTCCTCTCCCCTGGCTACACCACTGAAATGCCCTCACAAAATATTTTTTTAAAATTATTTCAAAGAAAAACTGTTGCATCCCTCTCGACAATGAGCCTGTGGAGTAAGTTTCAGTATGCCCACTCTCACCCCGCAATCTCTTTTGTGCAATAGATAAATGTCTACATCTGTAGAGCAGCACTCTTTGCTTCCAAGGGTTCCCGACAAGGATGTGTATTTATTTAAAATCATGGTGTGTGTATGTACTCCTCTTAGGTTTCTCTTGGAATGGAGTATTTTAAATGGAACTTGGTTTCAACTACATGCAGGTCCGAACTTGGGTGGGCAGAAGGTGCCTCATGTTGTGTATAGAGCATGTGTTCAGATGAGAATTAGCATTTTCGTGTTTTGCACACAAATAAACAAATTAAGGCTAGAACCATTCTTCGTTGTTTTTTTTTGTTCGATGATCATTTTATTTTTAACATGCATTATCCCAACAAAGCATATTTCATTAGATTAAATGGTCATTCGCACATTTCTTCAAATGTTTATTCACCACAAAACAACCGCCTCACATAAACATTTCATTCGAGTATATTTGGCTTTTGCACTACTGAAAATCACAGTAGCCCACACGTTATTCATTTGAATTTACTTGTTACCTGGCATGCCAATTAATTAATGTATTAGTAAAAAGTTTGACCGTGTAGTGGAGATTCACGAACCAATGCATCAGTGAACTTAACCCACGCCTGGGAAACTCTTAGTTGAATAACTGTTGGCCAACAAACAGTTTAATTTTGAAGTTCTGTATTTTTGTTGGATGTTGTTCAGACAGTAGATGTGTGTGGGTTAGTATGGTAACACTGGGTGGGCAGTACAAAATTAGGAAACACAGTGGCGTAGATAAAGGGGGGGGGAGCCCCCCCCCCCCCCCCCCCCCAAACCAGAAGTTTTGTCGGAAATTTTTGGGGACCATTTTTAGGCGAATTTATGCCTAATTGTAAAATGCTGGCTTTGGGGATAAAAACATGCCATTTTGGGTTAATTTTGGGTAAAAAAGACAAATTTTCAGTACATTTGCAGTAAACAACAGATTCTTTCTGTTTGTTTGGATTGTTAGCTCAACTTGACAAAGTCAAGCTATCCTATTGCTATCACTTCTCGTCCGTCGTTAGTACGTACGTCCACAATTTCCTTTGGCACACCTCACAGGTCGCATTTATGATCAGATTACTTTGAAACTTGGTACGCTTGTTTGGGGTGACCTCTAGATGGGAGCTATCGATTTTCTTCAATTTCCGTCAAAAAATGTTGCCGCGGCCAACGTTCTTAGAACTTAGTTTAGTCAAACCACAATATTTCCCTTTGGCGCACCCTACAGGGCACATTTATGATTTGATTGCTTTGAAACCTGGTAAGCTTATTTAGGGTGACCTTTAGATGGGAGCTATCGATATTTTTATACTGTACCAATGACCCAGACATAGCTGGTGCTAACTCTTAAAATATAGGGCCAAACACAAATTTTGCCCCCCAATCCCCAAAATTTGCATCTAAAACTAAAGAAAACATGTCCTGAAAGGCCCTCCACACTTCGCCCCTACTGCGCATGCGCTGTGTCAAGGACGTTCCGAAATTGGCGCCATTTATCATTCTAAGTTTGGCCCTTCATCAGTTAACATCTGACTGATCTTTGTGCTTTTAAATCTCAGTTTAAATGATGCCAGACACATAAATATTAGTGAAATGGTGATTCTAAGGAGGATAGAAAAGGAGGAGAGGAAAAGAATGTGTGACAGAATATTATCAGGGCTGTAACTTAAAATTTTTTAATGAAATTATGTTAAGTTACCTATTTTCAAGGCAGCAGCCATTTTGTTGTCATTCTGATTATTTAGTTACACTGTTTTTTCAAGTGTTTTTCCTCTCTCCCTGTCCTTTAAGTTCCCCCTTGCTATTCTCCCATGCTTTTGGCATAGTTTCTGTAATTATTATTACTAAAATTTCTTGGGAGTTTTAGCTGAATAACAGAATGAATTCTGTTCTTTCCCCATGTTTACGTCTTCACCTACGGGTGGTTAGGCGTTGTGTTCTGCATCTACCATCTGATGTTCTGCAGTTTCTTCCCTGGAAGTCTCTGTTTTGCATCAGATGGTGTATTTTTGGTAACTGATTTCGGGCCTGGGTGCCTGGAGTCTTATTTTAGTGTTTTTACACTCATTGTTTACATTTACAACAGCCCTCTGTGTGAGGGGGGGATTTCTAAATAATAATATCTTTATGTTATTTTAATCATAACTAGATACATTATTATTGTTCGTAAGTGTTGAATAAATTGTTTAAAATATTTTTAAAATTTTTGTCCACACTTAGGCTTGGGATCCATTGGGGCTCAACGTTACTTTTCAGAAACTTGGGCTGTTCTGAAAAAATATTTTTTCAAAATATTTTGATTTCAATTATTTTTTCTATATTAATGAATCATATTATTATTATGTATTTTGATTGCCAGGGGTTAGTGCGAGTACCAGGACTTGTTTTCTTTTCACATTGAAAGGATATTGATCAATTGTTTTAAGAGGAAGTCTTCCTCTGACCTTATTATCATTCTATATGTGGTCAGTGTACTCGCATTAACTCCTGTTCTGTATCGTATGATTTCGATGACAATATGGGAAGCATATGTCACGGTATGTTGTTGGGGATTTGGACACTCCGGTCCTTTCCCCGCAGGGTCACTCTACTTTATCAATTTCTATTTCAGACGATCAAGATTAGGGTGATGTATCTGTGATGTCTTCCAACAGTGTGCCTCCGTCGTCACAATTAATGAAGGGCTAGCGGAAAAGTGCTCATGTAATACGCCAATTGCCTAAGAGGACCCTAGTAGGTTCGACGGCCTTTGACGTCCGCTAGCTCGCCCGGTGTAGCGTCCATTCACCGAATGGTTCGGCAGCCGGGTTCGTCCGTTGCGGTCTAGAAGGAATTTTGGGGTGATGCGAGCACTATAAAATTAACTTAATGCACACCCAGTGACGGCGGATCGGAGGGAGAACGGAGGAAGCCTTTTAGTCCGGTTCATAGCTCGTTCCGGTCCATCCGGACGGCAAGCGAGAGAGGCCCCTCTCTCGTTCAACAACATCTGGCCCCAGATGTTGTGGTACAAATGTGTCGTTAGCGGAGCATACGTCCGTCGCTCGGGACGCTCCGTTGTATAGGCAGTCCGCTGAGACTGCTAAGGCTTCCTCTTCTCGTCAGCGCACACGACCGCACCTTGGCTGCGTGACCGCCGATATATTACCAGCTTCGCCGATCAAGGATTCTTCGGCGACCAGGTCACACCATCCGGCAGCCAGGGATTCGAGACCGATGGACTCCGGACGTTCGCATAGGAAAAGTATGCGGGAGCCATCTGATGCGGAGCTGCCCTCGGCGAAGCAGCGATAGTCTGCGCCTCCGCAGGTCTCGACGCCGGACATTCTTGTGCACATAGCACAGCTTATCGCAGCATCCCAGCAGCCGACAGATACGGTGTCGGATCGAGAATTATCCGACAGCGCTGGGTCGGTAGCCGGGGACTCGAGGCCTGCAGACTCCGGATGTTCGCATAGGAAGTGTGCGGGAGTCAACGTACACGGAGCTTCCAGCGGCAATGCATCGTAAGTCCGCTACTGCACAGGCCTCGGGAACGGACGTGCTTTCCTTAATAGCACAGTTATCGCAGCATCCCAGCATCAACTGAATCTGTCGCATATATTTTATCCGACGATGCTGGGTCGGGACGCTCCGCGGAAGCGGGTACGGACGTCCGAAAATTTTCATCCGGTCCGACGGGATACCGAAAGGGATTCGGTGGATTTCAAGCTTTCCCTTTCGGAACAACATATGCTGCGATGCCGGATAAGAAACTGATAGCGTCGGTGGACTTAGAAATTTTTGGTTCGGTTCAGGGACATCGTCCCTCAGTTCCGACATAGTCCAATAATGTCACACAAACTATCGAATTATTGAACGACGCTATATATATTATTATTTTATGCTTGCTATCCAAGCATTTCTGGTTTCTTGTTCGAAGAGTTATGGAGATGTCTTTCAAAAGTGTGCCTCTGTCGTCATAGTTAATGAAGAGTTAGCGGCAATAAGTGCTCATGGAATATGTCTATCGCTTACGGAGTGACATTCGCTAGCTCACCCGGTGTAGCGTACATTCATCGAATGGTTCGGCTGCCGGGTTCGTCCGTTGCGGTCTAGGAAGGAGATTTGGGTGATGCGAGCACTTTAATTACCTTAGTACTCACCCAGTGACGGCAGATTGAGGACAGATCGGAGGAAGCCAACAACATAGGGGACCGCATGTTGTGGTTCAGATATTTTACATTCGGAGCATATGTCCGTTGCTCGGGACGCTCCGTTATATTGACAGTCTGAGAGACTGTCTTTAATGCTTCCTCATCCTCACAGCAGGGCACACAACCGCACATTGGCTACGTGACCTCGAGTATCCGATCAGTTTCGGCATTCAGTGATTCCACAGCGAATAGGTCGCGCCATCCGGTAGCCAAGGGACACGAGGCCTATACACTCCGTTCGCTCACATATTGGAAGTATGCACGGGGTGACGATCTCGGAGCTTCCTGCGGCAATGCATCGTAAGACCGCTGCTCCTCAGGCCTCAGTGACGGACGTGCTATCCGAGTTAGCACAGTTGTTTCGCAGCATCCCAGCAATTGACGGTTTCTCGGTCGAATCAGGAATTATCCGACGGCGCTGGGTCGGTGCGGTCCACGGTTGCATCAACTACGGATGACCGAACGCTTTATAGGGTCCGACAGGATGGCGAAAGGGATTCGAAAGATTTCGAGTTTTCCCTTTAGTAGTATCAGAAGATGCCTTTCATATCTTCTGGCATTTCTTCCAGTGATTATTTTTCGGACTTCATTGCTGCGATCTTGGATAAGAGACTTATAGCGTCATTGGACTCGGATTTTTCGATCGGTACAGGGACTTTGTCCCTGACTTACCGACGCAGTCCAATATTGTCATTACAACATGTGTTTTATTTTTTTCGACGCTATATATTTATATATATATACAAGCCTGCTACTAGGCATGATAGTTTAGTTTCTTGTCCGCGTGGCTCATTTCTGCCATTTTATCTTTTTTACATATAGTTTATTTTGGCAGAGCAGGGCATACCGAGAGTTCATATGCATCTAGACGGTGATTAAAGACTGCATATATTCTTTTTCGCCGTTTATGTCTTTTCCAATTTCAATGTTGGGAACGACATTATGTATAGTAGACTTAACTTAGACGCTTTATTATACGTAATCCGCCTTACTGAGGCGTTATCATTACGTCTTCAAGAAAAGATTTACGGGATATTATTCTCAATGTAATTTCTTTTGAGGGCAGTAGTTTGTTCACGTATAACTCCGCCCTTCAGTGGCTGATTGGAGTTGGTTAGACGTGATGCAGCCCTAGCTACATCCACGCGTGGATAGTAGGTTAAGAACTCTCTCAGAGTCGCTTCGTTCTCGGAGGAGCTTCTCTTCGATGGCAACTTTCCGGCAATCCATGAATTGCTTGAATTATACATTCTCTTGTCTATCTAGTGTTACAAGAGATTCAGACTGGGGCAAACATTCGGTGGTTGACTCAGAGAGTGCCGCCGCAGTTGCCGGACCCGAGTGTGGCTGTTATGACGGTTGCCAGTCAAACAGATTGGGATATATACTGATCCCTACGGATTCGAAGTGCCAGGGTCTTTGGGTTCCGCAGTCTTTTAGCTATCAGTTTAACTTCCGCGGAATAATGTTTTTTTAGGCTTGCTTTATATCATTGCATGAACATTATTCAGAAACGCATGCCCAAATTCCTGTCCTTTAATTCGACAGTAGTGGCATATCTCCGGAACCAGGGAGGCACTCTTTCGTTTCCGTTATTCAATTTAATGGAAAGAATCCGTCTGTTGGTTATAGTACACCAAGTTCAGTTTTGGTCCGTCATATTCTGGGTCGTCTGATTGTTTTATCGCACTCCCGTTCTCTTACGGGTCGCTTGTTGCTGTCAGAATGGACTCTCAACAAACAAGTATTTAATCAGATTTGCTATCTATGGGAGCGCCCAATGATGTTTTATTTATGACACAGCTTGCTAATCAATTGCAGACGTATGTGTTGGCTTGTCCAGATCTCTGAGCTAATACTGTTAACGCTCTATTGATCTATAGGACGGAATGATAGGATACGCGTATCCTCCGGCGCTGTTGTTTTAGCAGGTATTGCTAAGATAAACAACCACAATACATTCTGTTGATAGCATCTCTATCTTCACAGAGATCATGAGTAATTTACTCTCTTGTCTACTGTGGATCTTAACGTGAAATCTTCCTCTATGTGAGGATCTTTTTTCACTGGGTAAATCGTGTCATCTTTATCACAACCAGCAAGGTCGCAACCTTCATGTATTCCGTTGTGTGGTCCGTATTGCATTGTAAGCACTGTACTGGACGAGCTTTGGACGCGATTTTTTACTATAGGAGATCCTCTTCTTCGCTATTCTATGCGACTAAAGTGGAGGCTCTTCCGTCGTGGTGTAGGGATCATTATGTTCATATGGTTGATCCCTCCATACTACTCATTGCTATTTTTTAGTATACTTGTTCACAAGATCTACTGCAGCCTGTGTTATTTAGGTTATAGGTTTATGTTACCTCATACCTATGCACTCTACTATAGTTTACAATTGAGTCTTTTGTCTCTTTATCTAAGTCAGTTAGTAACTTTTTGATAAATAGACTTAGAATCTTTAGATTAAATTCCTATACGGATTTTAACTTCGGTTCTTATTTAGCTAAGTAATCATTTGAGCCTCTGGAAACAGTAGTTTTCAAATTCTGACCTTTTAGACAGTAATTCTGTTGGTTTCTCTTTTACTGTAGAGTCAGTGAGTTTCATGCACTATCGATGGATGATTTTCACTTTCATAGTTTCGGAATCAATACTTCCGTTACTATTTAGGTTGGATTGTTGCATAAGAGTTAGGCTCCTATTATCCGGAACCTATTATTTTAAGGTCCTTCCGTCTTCGTATGGGCATAGGCCTTTACTCTTTCCGGGTACAGTTTATGTATTTATAAACAGATATCTGTTTATTACAAGGGCGTAAGCTTCTTCTGTCTTTGATGTCTAGTAGAAGGACGTTACGCTCCATTTTATTGTCAATGGATTCTATTAACTAGCGTACTGCTTATGGTATATCATTAGCTTAGCAGTTGTGCTTAAGATTTCGGCTCATGAAGTAAGAGTTCTTCTACTTCTTGGGCTTACATTAATAGTGTTGCTATTATAGATTTTTGAAGGCTGCTCATTGCGCTCAGCCATCCATTCATGAATTTTATCTCAGAAATATCGAGTCCATTTCTGGAGGCCTCTATTGTTAGGTCTATTATCTACTGCTCAGAATGTCATTCACTTAACAGTTGCTACTATAGCTAGGTAGGCTGTCTGTTTCGGCAGTGTCTCCGTTCGGCTGCCCTCTTCGCTCTGGGCTATTTGACCCAGGGCAAGAAAAAGGGGGGGAGGGTGTTCCCTTGGGTCACCTGTTTTTACTATGAAAACAAGGTGATACCTCCTCCGGAGTTAGTAATTCTGAGCTGTTATTGGGATGGTTGTTTAGTGAGAAGTTTAAGTTTATAAAATTCATTCAAGTCTTAGTTTTTAAAGTATAGCCTTTGAATATTGCATATGTCAACGGACATGATTATGCAATTCTCACACACTTTTAGAAGTATAAGAGTCTCTATTCTCTAGACTTACTTTATTATTGGCTTACTTTAAAAATTATTAGTATAAGGATTATTGGATATTAATAGAGTACATGGATGTATGAAGCTCAATTTTTGGAAGGTGTTGTATCTTTCTAATTTATCATAAATAAGAAAGATACATGTAAGGCCTATTACTTCTTTTCCCTACAGGGGATGACTCTATTTTATTTTATTGAGCGTATTCCATTTTGCTCTATGTCCTTGGCCCTCCAGCCTTTTTACTATTCAGCTATGTCTGGGTCATTGGTACAGTATAAAAATGTTAAAAAATTTATAGTAATTTATATATTTTTTATACTTACCAATGACCCAGACGGGGATGGCCCTCCCAGGAGTTGGGAACTCTTGCCTCCCCGCTGAGTACATAGCGCTTACCAGGCACTGGTTATTAGAATGATAAATGGCGCCAATTTCGGAACGTCCTTGACACTGCGCATGCGCAGTAGGGGCGAAGTGTGGAGGGCCTTTCAGGACATGTTTTCTTTAGTTTTAGATGCAAATTTTGGGGATTGGGGGGCAAAATTTGTGTTTGGCCCTATATTTTAAGAGTTAGCACCAGCTATGTCTGGGTCATTGGTAAGTATAAAAAATATATAAATTACTATAAATTTTTTAACTTTCTTCAATTTCCGGGAAAAAATGTTAGCACGGCCAACGTTCGTAGAACTTAGTTTAGTCAGACCTCAATATTTCCCTTTGGCACACCCCACAGGGCACATTTATGATCAGATTGCTTTGAAACCTGGTATGCTTATTTGGGGAGACCTCTAGATGGGAGCTATCGATTTTCTTCAATTTCCGTCAAAAAATGTTGCCGCGGCCAACGTTCTTAGAACTTAGTTTAGTCAGAAGACTCAATATTTCCCTTTGGCACACCCTACAGGGTACATTTATGATCGGATTGCTTTGAAACCTGGCAAGCTTGTTTGGGGTGACCTCTAGATGGGAGCTATCGATTTTCTTCAATTTCCGTCAAAAAATGTTGCCGCGGCCAACGTTCTTAGAACTTAGTTTAGTCAAACCACAATATTTCCCTTTGGCACACCCCACAGGACACATTTATGATTTGATTGCTTTGAAACCTGGTATGCTTATTTAGGGTGACCTCTAGATGGGAGCTATCGATTTTCTTCAATTTCTGGCAAAAAATGTTGCCGCGGCCAACGTTCTTAGAACTTAGTCAGAAGACTCAATATTTCCCTTTGGCACACCCTACAGGGTACATTTATGATCGGAATGCTTTGACACCTGGCATGCTTGTTTGGGGTGACCTCTAGATGGGAACTATCGATTTTCTTCAATTTCCATCAAAAAATGTTGCCGCGGCCAACGTTCTTAGAACTTAGTTTAGTCAAACCACAATATTTCCCTTTGGCACGCCCTACAGGGCACATTTATGATTTGATTGCTTTGAAACCTGGTATGCTTATTTACGGTGACCGCTAGATGGAAGCTATCGATTTTCTTCAATTTCCGGCAAAAAATGTTGCCACGGCCATCGTTCGTAGAACTTAGTTTAGTCAGACCTCAATATTTCCCTTTGGCACACCCTACAGGGCCCATTTATGATCAGATTTCTTTGAAACCTGGTATGCTTGTTTGGGGAGACCTCTAGATGGGAGTTATCGATTTACTTCAATTTCTGTCAAAAAATGTTGCCGCGGCCAACGTTCTTAGAAATTAGTTTAGTCAGAAAACTCAATATTTCCCTTTGGCACACCCTACAGGGTACATTTATGATCGGATTGCTTTGAAACCTGGCATGCTTGTTTGGGGTGACCTCTAGATGGGAGCTATCGATTTTCTTCAATTTTCCGTCAAAAAATGTTGCCGCGGCCAACGTTTTTAGAACTCAGTTTAGTCAGACCACAATATTTCCCTTTGGCACACCCTACAGGGCACATTTATGATTTGATTGCTTTGAAACCTGGTATGTTTGTTTGGAGAGACCTCTAGATTGGAGCTATCGATTTTCTTCAATTTCCGTCAAAAAATGTTGCCGCGGCCAACATTCTTAGAACTTAGTTTAGTCATAAGACTCAATATTTCCCTTTGGCACACCCTACAAGGCACATTTATGATCGGATTGCTTTGAAACCTGGCATGCTTGTTTGGGATGACCTCTAGATGGGAGCTATCGATTTTCTTCAATTTCCGTCAAAACATGTTGCCGCAGCCAACATTCTTAGAACTTAGTTTAGTCAGACCACAATATTTCCCTTTGGCTCACCCTACAGGGCACATGTATAATTAGATTGCTTTGAAACCTGGTATGCTTATTTACGGTGACCTCTAGATGGGAGCTATCGATTTTCTTCCATTTCCATCAAAAAATGTTGCCACGGCCAACGTTCTTAGAATTTAGTCTAGTCAGACCACAATATTTCCCTTTTGTACACCCTACAGGGCACATTTATGATCAGATTGCTTTGAAACCTGGCATGCTTGTTTGGGGAGGCCTCTAGATGGGAGCTATCGATTTTCTTCGGTTTCTATCAAAAAATGTTGCCACTGGCAAAAAAAATGACATTGGTACCAATGATCTTCAATTTTGCCATTTCATTTATAACTTTCCAAGTTCAAGTTTGTCAAGTTGAGCTACAGTGTCATTGACACTTTCATTGTTGTTACACTGTCGGAAAATTTTCAGTCTGTCGGAAAATTTTGGGCTTGCCCCTCCGCCAGCGAAAAGCTATCTACGCCACTGAGGAAACATATTACTTCTGCTTTATGCTTAGGTGTTGTCCATGACTCATCAGTCACTCAGATACGCTTTGGAAAGTGAAAGTGGTGTTTTGATAGAGGATAATTTTTTACGTGTGTTGGAAAAACGTGTTATTCTCTTCCATTAAACTGTGACAGATTATTGGACATGAGAGGCAAAGAATACTGGGTAGTGGGACAGAATTTTTCATCAAGAAATAAAGTCCAACAATGTGTTGTTGAATTTGTAGTTTTTTGTGATTCAGATGCAGCAGTATTGAGATTTTGAAGATTTTCTTTGTCTTTGGTGGGCCTACTTAAAAACTCGCGACCAACAATAACACTGAACAAATATTTTCAATTTGACTTTTAACTTGTTCAAATATACAATGGATTATGCATTATATTCACATCAGATGATTTTTAGCTCAACTTTGGTGAAGCCAAATTTGAGCTTATGCCATGGCCCGTCGTCCGTCTGTCCGTCAACAATTGGATACGGCTCGAGCTAGAGGTCATATTTATGAACCGATCTTTACGAAACTTCTTGGGTACCTTTGTTATGACTGTGGGACGAGAACGAGTGTTTTTGGGTGCGGTCCGAAATTCAAGATGGCTGCCAGCTGCCATTTTGTACCGACGATGCAGAAATCTGTTTTTTGTACAGAACTTCCATATGAAAGCTCTGATTTGAATAATTTTTTGTATGAATGTTTAGTACCATGGGATACATCACATATAATATGGGTTTTTTTCTTGTGCGTAAATTATGCAAATTAGACTAACTTTGATGTTTTTTGGTGTTACTTTCAGCACTGTAAGTGCAAATGCCAATACGGCTCGGGCTAGAGGCTGTATTTATGAACCGATCTTTACGAAACTTCTTGGGTACCTTTGTTATCACCGTGGGACGAGAACAAGTGTTTTGGGGTCCGGTCCGAAATTCAATATGGCCGATGGCAGCCATTTTGTACGAAATTTGGTGCAATCAGATTTTTGCACAGAACTTCCATATGAAAGCGCTGATTTGAATAATTTTTTGTGTGAATGTTTAGTACCATGGGATACATCTTATATAATACGGGTTTTTTTCTCGTGCAGAAATTATGCAAATTAGATGAACTTTGATTTTTTCAGTGCTGCTAACACACAGTAAGTACACATGTCAATACGGCTCGGGCTAGAGTCTGTATTTATGAATCGATCTTCACGAAACGTCTTGGGTACCTTTGTTATCACCTTGGGACGAGAACGAGTGTTTCTGGGTGCGGTCCAAAATTCAAGATGGCTGCCAGTGGCCATTTTGTATCGAAATTAGGTCTAATCAGTTTTTTGTACACAACTTCTATACGGCTCAGGCTAGATGCCGTATTTATGAACCGATCTTTACGAAACTTCTTGGGTACCTTTGTTATTACCGTGGGATGAGAACGAGTGTTTTTGGGTGTGGTCCGAATTTCAAGATGGCCACCAGCAGCCATTTTGTACCAAAATTAGTGCAATCAGTCTTTTGTACAGAACTTCTGTATGAAAGTTCTGATTTGAATAAATTTTTGTATGAATGTTTAGTAACATGGAATACATCACATATAGTACGGGTTTTTTTCTCGTGCAGAAATTATGCAAATTAGATGAACTTTGATTTATTCAGTGCTACTTATACTCTGTAAGTGCACATGTCAATACGGCTCGGGCTAGAGGCTGTATTTATGAACCGATCTTCACAAAACTTCTTGGGTACCTTTGTTATCACCGTGGGACGAGAACGAGTGTTTTGGGGTCCGGTCCGAAATTCAATATTGCCGATGGCAGCCATTTTGTACGAAATTTGGTGCAATCAGATTTTTGCACAGAACTTCCATATGAAAGCGCTGATTTGAATATTTTTTGTGTGAATGTTTAGTACCATGGGATACATCTTATATAATACGGGTTTTTTTCTCGTGCAGAAATTATGCAAATTAGATGAACTTTGATTTTTTCAGTGCTGCTTACACACAGTAAGTACACATGTCAATACGGCTCGGGCTAGAGTCTGTATTTATGAATCGATCTTCACGAAACGTCTTGGGTACCTTTGTTATCACCTTGGGACGAGAACGAGTGTTTCTGGGTGCGGTCCAAAATTCAAGATGGCTGCCAGTGGCCATTTTGTATCGAAATTAGGTCTAATCAGTTTTTTGTACACAACTTCTATACGGCTCAGGCTAGATGCCGTATTTATGAACCGATCTTTACGAAACTTCTTGGGTACCTTTGTTATTACCATGGGATGAGAACGAGTGTTTTTATGTGTGGTCCGAATTTCAAGATGGCCACCAGCAGCCATTTTGTAGCAAAATTAGTGCAATCAGTCTTTTGTACAGAACTTCTGTATGAAAGTTCTGATTTGAATAAATTTTTGTATGAATGTTTAGTAACATGGAATACATCACATGTAGTACGGGTTTTTTTCTTGTGCAGAAATTATGCAAATTAGATGAACTTTGATTTATTCAGTGCTACTTATACTCTGTAAGTGCACATGTCAATACGGCTCGGGCTAGAGGCTGTATTTATGAACTGATCTTCACAAAACTTCTTGGGTACCTTTGTTATCACCTTGGGATAAGAACGAGTGTTTCTGGGCGTGGTCCAAAATTCAAGATGGCTGCCAGTGGCCTTTTTGTACCGAAATTAGGTCCAATCAGTTTTTTGTCACAACTTCTACACAGCTCATATTTGTGAACTGATCTTCACGAAACTTCTTGGGTACCTTTGTTTTCACCTTGGGACAGGAATGAGTGTGTTTTGGGGTGCCTTTGTTATCACTGTGCTATGAGAACAAATAGAGGGCGCAGTGGCTCAGTTGGTAGAGGTGCAGGCTGCAAGCCGAGAGGTCCTCGGTTCGAATCCCACCTGCGGCAACCGCATTGTGTCCTTGGGCAAGACACTTCACCCCGATTGCCTACATGGGGGCACGATGACGCTGTGTACTGAGGCGTACTGCACGTCGATGGTGCGCATGTCTTCAACCAATCTAACCCTGCCTGTGCTGCGGTGCAGAGTTCAGAGTTACGATGTTGGAGAGCTGACAGCTGCTCGTCGTTGCTCGGTGGTTCTCTCCGGGTACTCCGGCTTCCTCCACCCGTAAAACTGTCACGGTCACGATTAGCCATTGTGCATAAGTATGTGACCTTAAACACCAATAAATAAATAAATAAATAAATAAATATGAGAACAAATATTTTGGGGTTCAGTCAGACCCACTGTGGGACTCAAAGATTTTTTCTAGTTTAGCATCTGACTGTCACCCACCTTTACAATACTTTACCTATACATTTGTTACAGGCAACGTTCAGTATTTATGTACAGACCGTTACAATACTTTATATGTACCTTTGTTATCAGGTCATTACCTAGATGTTTGTCATTGCTGTGTCACATACTATACATGTACATGTCTTTGTCTTGACAAGTTGAGCTACAGTGTCATTGACACTTTCATTCAAGATAATCTCGGCCACTCGTTGTCGCAGTGATCAGATCCACGCGTTATTTATTAAATATTTGACAGTCTCCAGTATGACTTGCGAAATTGGAAATTTTGTACTAAAAGGCAGACAATGGACAATATTTCGAATGGAATGACGTTCTAAATTTTTGATTGCTCGACTTGAGCATTGCAAACGCCAACAACAGATTTTGGATTTTTGCTTTACATGTGTATAGATCGTATCATAAATGATTGTTGGTATCGTTTATTTGCATTTATGACTGAAAGCCACAATGCAGTTTCATCAAAGCCCACGTCTCGTTTCTTCCCACAAGACTAACACTATCGTTAATTTATGCTTCGCATTCCGGTCGCAAACGATCGGCAACCGCAGTTATCATTTTTATTAGTGGCATGGAAACGAAACTCGCGTTTTTGTATAGTTTATAACCGCGCACAAAACCGCGAGATAATTGCGGGTTACCTACAACTACTTCTGACTTGTAGTGTACATCGGTCGGTGTTTCAGGCGATTTGCAAGCAGTGGGGCCGTCCTCAGGTCGACCTTTTCGCTACTCGCTGGAATCATCAGGTAGAAACCTTTGTCTCCCCTTGTCCAGATCCTCTGGCATTTGCAGTAGACGCTCTGTCTCTGGAGTCGACAGGTTGGATCGGCTATGCCTTTCCTCCTGCACCGATTCTTCCTCAAGTATTTGCGAAGATTCGTGCTTGCAGTTGCAGGATCATTCTGATCGGACCCCTGTCTCCACAGAGGGTGTGGATCAATCTGCTGCGGCCTCTATTGGCCGATCAACCGATTCGTCTACCTCTACGTCGCGATCTTCTTTCCCAGGGTCGTCCCAGGAAGTATCACAACAACCTGGCGAGCCTGTCCCTTCATGCCTCTGTCTTTTGTCAGGTCCAGTCTCCGACGTAGAGGTTTTTCGAGACGATCAGTGGAGTGCATTTCTGCATCGTGGCGACATTCCACTGGCATGACTTATGCTGCCAAGTGGAAGGTTTTCTGCCGCTGGTGTGCAGATCACAATGTGAATTACCGTGGTCCGTAAATCGCTCAAATTGCGGATTTTCTGGTATATCTTTTTGACTCCAAGGGCTTCCAGCCTATTACGATTAAGGACTATCGGTCTATGCTGTCTGATACTTTCTCTTATGTGGGAAAGCGGTGCATCGGTCGTAATCTTTTTCTCTCCAAACTCATTCGGCACTTTTCTTTGAAGAGGCCTCGAGTTTTGCGTCTTACACCTAAGTGGAACTTGGCATGGGTGTTGCACTGTTTGGAGGGGGTGCCATTCGAGCCTTTATCTGAGACTGACATGCGTTTTCCAGGGCTTGCCTTGAGTCAGGGCCGATCGTCCCCAGCCCCGAGATCGGCCCCGAGAGGCCCCTTCTCGGGGCTTTTTTTCGGCCCAAACCTACCAACACTGAGATTTGGCTCCCGAAATCTCAGTGTTGGTAGGTTTGAGCAACAAAATTTTGCGAGATTAATTTTTCCATTCACGTCTCATTCACGCAAGTGTGATTACTATAGAAGAAGCAGCAAATAAAAGATAAAATAATAATACAAACTGTTTTTGTCTGATTCGAATTAACATCACCTAAATCCACATGAAAACTGAGAAAATCCCAAGATTAAACAAAAAAAAAAAACAAACACATTTTCGAGACTTCGAAAGCACGCCTGTCAACTAATGGAGGAATTCCCTTCAATCCCACAACACTATGTGCGGGTACGTCCGATCCTAACATTTGAATAAATGCAACACGAGACACAGAAACTGCCGTCAAAATAAATGTACAAAATAAAATAAAATGTGTACCTGTGTCTACGTGGAGAGGTGGGGCGCATTCCATTTCTGAAATATCCAAAGCTGTGGGGAATTTTCATGGATTGAAATTATTTAAATGGTAAACTGAAATGTTTTTTTCTCCAATTTTTTTCTTTGAGACAACTCTTTGATCGAAAATACACACCCCACAATATGTACGAAATGTCCTAAAATTTTATCAACAAAAAATCCAAAATGTCTATGTACGAAACGTCCAGCACCCACATGATGGACCCAACTTGTTTCTTCCCCGGGATTTTTTTTTTCTAAGCAAAAGTAATCAACTAAGGTCGCCATTGGAAAGAATGTAACAACGTAAAATTACCCCAAAAGGCCCCGACCTCAATATCTGGGGGACTTTTTTCAGGCCTCCAGCAGGCCCCGACCTCAACATCTGGGGGACTTTTTTTTAGGCCCCGACCATTTTACTCAAGGTAAGCCCTGGTTTTCTCACCTATAAGACAGCTTTTCTTCTAGCGTTTGCTTCTGCTCGACGAGTCAGTGAGCTTCATGCGCTATCTGTTGATTCTGCCTTCTTCCGAAATGAGGCTAACAGTGTCACCTTCACTACTGATTGCTCTTTTCTGGCTAAGAATCAACTTCCTGATTCGGTACCTCCTCCCATCTGCATTCGCTCTCTCCATGCTGTAGATGGCCGGAGGCCTCTTGTTTGTCCTATTCGTGCGATCAAGACTTACATTACTCGCACTCAGTTCATTCGGAGGGGTCGGAAGAGATTCTTTCTGTCTCTCATTCCTAAGAGGCAGTCTATCTCTTCCCATTCTATTTCCAGGTGGATCTGTCTTGCAATCAAGCTGGCTTATTCCTGCTTGTCTGCGTCAGATCTTGTTTCGAACCGGCTTTATGCTCATGAGGTTCGAGCCATTTCTTCATCCTGGGCGTTGTCCAATTCTGTTTCGCTCCGGGATGTTATGAATGTGGCTTACTGGAGGAATGCTTCTACCTTCTCCTCCTTTTATCTCCACCACCTTCAGCAGCAATCTGAGGACCTTTATTCTTTAGGCCCTCTCGTTGCTGCTCAGGCTGTTGTGCACCCTCGTTAAAATTGTTTTTATCGAGGTCGTGCTTCGCTCAGCCTTGTTCTTTTCAGGTGCCTTCTCCCTATCTTCATTACAGGTTTCGTTATTGTTCTCTGCCCTCCTTGCTTTTCTTTCTGCTACTCTTGTTGGTATTGGTTATGTGATTCACCTCCTCCTATTGTTTATTCAGCCAGTAGTAAACAATTGTGAGTAGGTTGAAAAGAAATTAAAATTTTTTAGTAAATTTTGTTTCTTAACATACCTACCACAATTGTTTACCGGAGGCCCACCCTCCTTAGGGATATCTTTGATATCGATGCCTCCCTGCTAAATCACAAACTTCTCGTTGGCGGAAATACGGAATTGACGTCACGGTTGTTGCGCATGCGCTCGGTAAACGCAAGAGGTGTGCAGAGAGAGTACCTGTAATTTCGATCGCTGGTCTCGCTCGACCTTTTTTTCGATCTTTTTTGTGCTTTTGCACTCTAGTACTTTTCCAACTTGTTTGGAAAAGATTCTAAAAGCTTGAGTTAGTTCCGAAGTAGGGCTTGCACTAATGTTATAGCCAATTGTAAACAATTGTGGTAGGTATGTTAAGAAACAAAATTTACTAAAAAATTTTAATTTTTCGCATCTACATCCTGCCAAACTTGCCACACATCAGTGTTCTTTAATTTTGACAAATTTTATAATCTGGTAGATGTATTATACCACTGCCTTATAAAAAAATATAAAACACACCAATTTCTATCATTTCTGGTGTTCGGATTGATGTGTGAAGACAAAAAAAAGGATATTTGAAAACACTATTTTGATTAATTCTGTTCAGATTCAAATCCAAATATGTGATCAAATTTCATTTTTTGACTTACAATGTATCAACTTGTTTTGAGCATAGTGTCCTGCCAAGGTTCAATATTTCATGAAATCATCTCAATGATTTGATTCGATTTGAGTTGAGCTGGTTCAGAAAATTCTCGAGATGTTAATAATAATAATAAAATATCACAATGATAAAAGTTCTCAGGTTCTGTTTGCAGTCCACCCCAGTATCTCGTCTGAAACTCTTGTTCTACAAGGATGAGAAATTTCAGCAAATTTGCTGATTTCAGAACAGAATTAATCTGCTGATTTCAGCAAATTTCGGCCCAAAATGCTGAAATTTTATTTCCATAAATTTTCAAGAAAATACTTCTTTTTAAGACCATTTTCATGCAAATTTATAGAATAAAGTATTTGCCAATCAACAGGTTCATTATGTGTTCTTTTATTTTTGGAAGAAACATAAATTACACACATTTGTCCAAAAATGGTGAGAATTTTGTTTGATTTCAGCTAATGTATTTATCTGTCATTCCTATCCCTGGTTCTGTCATCAGGTCTCCTCTAAAGGAGAACCCTTTTCAATAGTGTAGGGCTGTCACAATTTTTTAATTTAGGAATCGATTAATCGTTGCAAATAATCGACGATTAATCGTACCTAAATGACCCCCCCCCCTCTCCCTCTCTTTTAAGTCGATAAAAATGAAGTTCAAGTCAGTTGACCTACCTCAAGGAAACAACGAAGACGCTCCTTTTTAGGTGCATTCAAAGTTTGATGTTCTGAACTTTTGAACTGTCAGTGTAATAATCAAGACCGGTCGGCAGTTGCAAACTTCGCAACTGCCGACCCGTCTTGATTATTACACTGACGGTTCAAAAGTTCAGAACATCAAAGCTTTGACGAATGTACCTGGAAGACTATTGCTTCCAACAGCGTCTTGGGGTTTAACAGCAATGTTCTTAACTCTTTACCTTTAGAAACAATAGTTTTTTCATCATATTTTCTTTTAATTATTAAACGTCTAAAACGGGATACAATTTACCGATTATTTGACAACGAAAAATACTAATCGATTTCGTTGTGACCAATCAACAGTCGATTGATCGATTAATCGTGACAGCCCTACAATAGTGTATGACAATTTTTCATCAAGTTTAAAAGTTTTATCTGGTACAGTGCTGGAAGCCCATATTTGGGCTTTTTATGCCCCCGACCTCCGCAGGGGTATCTAGTGAAGCTGTCCGTCCATCCGCCCATTTGTCCATCCATCCATCCATCTGTACCATCCATCCATCTGTCTGTCTGTCTGTCTGTCTGTCTGTCTGTCTGTCTGTCGGTCTGTCTGTCTGTCTGTCTGTCTGTCTGTCTGTCTGTCTGTCTGTCTGTCTGTCTGTCTGTCTCTGTCTGTCTGTCTGTCTGTCTGTCTGTCTGTCTGTCTGTCTGTACAAATGTTGCATTGCAATTTCAAAGCCATCACTCGGATTTGAATCTCCTTTGGTATGCTGATAGACCTGCATGGGGGAACGGATATGCACAAGAAACGGGTTCCGTCCAATACTTTTTCCCAGAGTTATGGCACTTTTTCAACTTAGAAAATTTTTCTTTTTCTGTTTCACTCTTTCAATTTACAAAAGTTTTCTTTCCCACAGTACCTTCAAGGTTACTTTGAACTTGCATATGGGTCGGGGGCAGTGGCCCACACTTTGCTTTGCTCTTGTTCAGAAGTGCAGATACCGCGACTTGAAGGCCACCTATTTAGTGGATGTGCTTCATATTAATTTTGATGTGAAATTTTTTCATCTGTAAGGATTTGCCTTCTTACAATTTAATGGAGAGTGCCTCTAGGTGGTAACTAGCCAAAGACATGTAAACAAATTTTAAAGATAAAAAATAATGTTGTATTCTACCAGTTAATATTTATTTATTTATTGGGGTTTAATGACACTTTTGACAGCCAGGGTCACCTCAGGTCGGACAGTTTTATAGGTGGAGGAAGCCGAAGTACCCAGAGAGCACCACTTAGCAATGACAAGCAACTGTCGGGCTCCCCAACATATCAACTCCACACAAGCAGGGTTACCATTGGTTGAAGACAAGTGTACCATCGATGTGCAGTATGACTTGGTACACAACACCACTGTGCCGCCATGTGGGCAATGGGTGTGAAGTGGCTTGCTCAAGGTCACAACACGACCTGTTAATATAAAAGATATAATAGTTCAGGAAGAGATATCAAATGATTTCTTGTTTGTTTGTGATTTGGTGTTTATTGACACTTTCAACAGCCAGGGTCCCATCATGTCAAACAGTTTTATGGGCGGAGAAAACCAAAGTACCCAGAGAGAACCACTGCACTGTGGCAAGCAGTTGTCCAACTCTCCAACTTGCAAACTCTGCTTGTTAGCAACCATTGAAAGCAAGGCACATGGATGTGCAGTAGTTTAGTACGCAGTGCCACTCCCATCCATCCATCTGTCTGTCTGCTCATTCATCCCCTCCTGTCCATCCATTTGTGAAGACAGTTGTACTGGGAGCTTTGTTCAGTCATTTATGAGTCAATGTGTTTCAAACTTGGTATAAAAGTTAAACACCATTGGAACCTGTTTATCTGCATTTTTGAGATCAGTCTGTCCGATTTTGGCATAGTTAGCGCCCTTTTTTGACTTTTTGCTGGGTTTGTTTGGCCATTTTTTTTAAAAATTGGCTCCGAGATTAATCTGCATGAAAACATGCAATTTTGAGATCGGTCTGACTCAGTTTGGTTCAGTTATTTCCCTTCTTTGGTTTGCGAGTATTTTTTTAACCTACAGAATTTTGTCTGTGCCTCTTTTTTAACTTTTTTCAATATATTTTAAAACTTGAAACAGAGATTAACAGGGATATGAACCTGGGCATGTGATTTTGAAATTAGCCAACCTCATTTATTATTAGAGTTATTGGCCCTTTTCAGCTTTAGTATTTTTGTAACCTCTATAATGTGGAATGCTGAGATTATTGGGACAGTCAAACGTCCAGTTTAAAAACAATCTAGATATGAACTTTTAACCTTGTCCCATTTATCTGGGTCATTCCTTAACCCTTACCTGGTAGAGTGCTAAATTATTTTCAGCCATCAAATCTTGTACACATGTCTTTGCCTTGTTACAATTTAAATTGTAACAAGGCAAACCCTTACAGACTAAATAATATCACTTCAAAGATAATACAAAGCACATAGACTGAATATGAACCTTCAAGTTGTGGTACCTGCATTTCAGAATAAAGCCCAAATATGGGCTTCCATCACTCTACCAGTTAAAGGCCTATTTCCGTCTTATGACCTCAGAACAGGTGCCCTTAACATGCCATCATGAGAAGGTCCTGTTGAAAACATATAAATTAGGTAGGCATTGTTTTCTAATCATGTCTTGGCTCCCTGTTAAAGCAGCCAAGACTTGACTAGAAATCACTGTTCATCTACCGGACGTATAGAGTCTGTGGGCTGGTGGGAATTCAGGACATGTGTCCAGGCCCTGAAGGTTAATTAAAGCCCATGTTGGGGATCCATTAAAATGTATTTGTATCTCAATGAAGCAAATTTCAAGTTTTGGGGTTGAATCGAATCCTGAATCGAGTGCAGACAGAATATTTTGAATGATATTGAATCTTATATCGAATTCCACATTTCTTCAAGTTGTAAATATTGCTTGTCTCCACTCGAGTATTGTGTTCCACGACCACTCATCTGTCTGGGAAAAAATGTGGATTATTTCAGAATGGAATCAAAGTATAGTTTTTAAAGTGGAACCTCTTTGAACTCTTCTTGAATCAACAGGTCTCCTGTACAGGCAGAGGGAGTGGGGGAAGTCCTGCACAGGGGACCTGATGACTGAAGAAGAGTTCACAAGACTGTTGGTAGGATTTTTAAAACATCCTAACGATTTGAAAACTTTCGTGATTCCAGTCGAATTGAATCGAATCATCAGAATGAGTTTAAATGAATTTTAAGATTTTTTGGGCTCTGCAATAAAGTTTCCGTTTCTTACTTAACCCTTTACCCAACATAATGGCAAAAACCGGCCAGCGCTATTCACAAAAATCTCCAATTAATTTTCATTATTTTTTCATTTTTTGTCTCAAAAAACATAGGTTATGACCTCGTCGAGCTCATTCCAATGAGGTGTCACAACCTATATTTTTGAGACAAAAATGAAAAAAATTAGTTATTCAGGAATTTTGTTTGCAAGTGTCGCCTGCTTTTCATGTTAGGTAAAGGGTATTTAAACAGATAACTGTTATAGAATAATTGTTTTTTCTTTTAAAGGAGGCACGTAAGAGTGGGAAAGCTGGTAAAGTGCTAGTCATTCCTTGGGACTTTCGTATACCAAAAATAAGAATCAGTACAAGCCAAGTGGATGCTTTGAGAGATCATAGGTATGTATTATTCGGTCTAAAAAAATAAAAAATCTGTTTCTCAGGCCCTCACGCATGGTGCATTTGGCTACCGCATGCTCTCCTTTTATAACCAATTTAAACTTAAAAAAAATAAAATTAAATGGTTTATGTCTGATATTTTACCCAAGTTAAAAAAATTGATGAATTTGTCCCTTGAGTGCAAGAAGGCTTTGCAATGCTTTAGCATTGCAAAGTCTTCTTGCACTCAAGGGATGAAATACACCACCACCCATGCTATTCTGTAGATTATGAGGCCTAAAACTTGAACCAAGAACATGAACTTTTGATGGCAAAAAAGTAAATACCGAAATAAAAAATAAAATAAAAAAACCGCTCGCCCGCATGCAATTTCTCAAATAATGGCCTGAGAAACAGAAGATCTACTTTGTGTGGCCTTATTTACTGGTTTTATTTGTCTAAAACTCAATATCTCATAAAACTCTCAACCTCACGAATTGGCCATGGAAGATTTATAATTTTACTTCTCAATTTTGTTTCTTATTAACTCTTCAAAAGGGTACCAGAAAATAAGTGGTCAGGCAAGGACAATGTTAGGTACAAAAAGGCCAATGTCTGACTGAGGTTTAAAATCATCAGTCAAAATGTCTGATGTCAAAATTATCAAGGAAGTTCTGTGATCAGAACATCATGTGTTCTGGAAATCATGTACATAACTAGCAAGCCTAAAATTAATGATTATTGTGATTTCTGGTCCTGGGAAGTGTGAAAAAAGTGACTATACAGCTCATCACTATCAACAGCATGTGAAGGAATAAGATTGATATAGCCATATACAGTAAAACCTGTCTTGAGAGACCACTGTCTTGAGGAATGTAGGAAAAAAGTAACAGGAAAAAAAGAAACGGAAAAAAAGAAACAGGAAAAAAAGTAACAATTATAATAATACAACAGAAAAAAAGTAACAGTGTTTTTTCATTATTTCATTTTTCATTATAATAATTATAATAATAATTTTATTTTTTATTTTTTTAATTATTTTGTAATTGGAGATCATGTGTGCTATGACAATGTTGTTACAAGGATATCCATCATGCTTTCTTTGATGTACAACAATGTTCTTGAAACAAATGAACACACATTGTAATAAACACACAGCAAGTGTGGTTACTTTCAAGTATTCTCTTCTTTGATGTACAACAATGTTCTTGAAAAAATAAACACAAGCAAGTGTGGCTACTTTCATGAATTCTCTTCTTTGATGTACAACAATGTTCTTGAAAAAATAAACACACAGCAAACTATATATTGGACAGCAGTTTGAATTAGTCATTGAATGTTCTTGAGTCATCATGGAAGCCAGAAATAGTTAGACAACACAACCATCCTCCAGAAAATGTCAGTATCGCATATACCAAATTGAGAAATGAAATGCGAAAACAAGCAGCTTCTTCCTTAGATAAGCCATCACAGATCCTCGCAACAGCTGTTTCAAATGCTGAAAGTGAAGTCAAGTTGATGCTGCCAGACTTAGATAATGCCAAACGGAGTCTGAGATACCACAGAAGTCCTCCTGTCCCCAAAAGTCTGTCTGAGCTGACCATTCCAGAAGAGTTTCAGAAAATATCAGACTCTGAACAATTCCTTTTCTTTGATAATGGACCTGATGCAAGTGAGCGTGTGGTTGCATTTGCAACAAATAGTGGACTCAATTATCTTGGCAGTGCAAGTACTTTATTTATGGACGGTAATTTTGCAATGGCTCCTCCACTATTTCAGCAAATTTATGTTGTTAGGGTTAAGTTTCATGACAGTTTTTTATCTTGTGTATACGCTATATTACAGAGGAAGACATGTACTTCCTATGAGACTCTGTTTCAAGCTATTGTAGATAAACTGACTGAGCTAAATATTGACTTGAATGTAAATACTGTTGTGACTGATTTTGAAGATGTTGTGTTACGAGCTGTGAATGCTGTGTTTGGTAGACATGTACAGAGTAGAGGTTGTTTCTACCATCTGACACAAAGCACTTGGCGCAGAGTGCAGAGTTTAGGTTTAGTGCAGTTGTATCGGGATGATGCAGACTTCAGACTGTTTTGTGGGAAACTGGATGCACTTGCATTCTTGCCAGTTTCAGATGTGCGTGATGGTATGAATCACCTCAAAGACATTGTTCCAGAAGAAGCTGAGGAACTGTTGAGGTATTTTGATGAAAATTATGTCACTGGTAGATACAGGCAACCTTGCGTCGCACCTTCAGATGTGTTGGCACCATTACGACTTAGATTAACTCCTCCAGCCTATCCTCCAGCTACATGGAATGTTAATTGTGCTACGCTGGATGGCGAATCTCGTACAAATAATGCATGTGAAGGCTGGAACAACAAGTTCTACAATCTTGTTGGCCACCAGCACCCATCAGTCTGGAAAACTATCCAATGGTTTCAAAAAGAGCAAGCTCTGACCAATATAATTATTCAACAGGTGTCAGTTGGTTTGCTGCCTGTTATCCGCAAACAGAAGTCAGCTGAATCCCTGAATAGAAAACTGAAAAATCTGTGTGGTTTATATTCCCAAGGTTCACTTACTATTTCAGCTTTTCTTACTGGCATTGGCCAGAATATTAGATTACACAAGGTGTGATATGTAATAATCTAACTAAATCATAATTAAGTTTCTTAAATTATTTTATAACTATGTACTATGTAGTACTTATACTGATATGTAATAATCCAACTAGTTTCAAGGTGTGATATGTAATAATCTAACTAAATCATAATTAAGTTTGTTAAATTATTTTATAACTATGTACTATGTAGTACTTATACTGATATGTAATAATCTAACTAGTTTCAATAATATAACTAAATCATAATTATGTAATCTATCACTTTTATGAAATAAAAATAAGAAAGTGTGACTCTTTTTCCTGTTTTTTTTTTTCCTACCCAAATCTGTTACTTTTTTTCCTGTTACTTTTTTACCTTATAAAAATAAGAAAGTGTTACTTTTTTCCTGTTTCTTTTTTTCCTACCCAAATCTGTTACTTTTTTTCCTGTTACTTTTTTTCCTGTTACTTTTTTTCCGATTACCGTCTTGAGAGGCCACCTGTCTTGAGAGACCACATCTACCAGGCACCGATTGGTTTTACTCTATAATGGACCTGCTATGGGAGACCACCTGTCTTGAGAGACCACTGTGACCTGGTCCAACTTGTATTTTTATGCCATAATGGACCTGTCTTGAGAGACCGCCCCTTTGAAGACTGAAACCATGACAAAAACGTTTTACCTGTTCTGGAATTGGAAAATCCATTGTGGTTATACTAACATAATTAAAAGTATTAAAAGCTCTTAATTGGGTTTCAATTGCTAACTCATTACAGATCGAGATGTTTTTATAAGACCCCTGTGAAAAGATTAGGATTATTGGTGAATAAACAATTTCATACATATCTGAAATGTGACAGATAGGAATAAAAATAAATTAATGTTGAAAATCTTTTTGTAACAAATTGAAATGGACTGTTATAAAAATTATAAAAATAAATTAGTGTTGAAAATCTTCAATGAAGATTTTCAACACTAATTTATTTTTATAATTTTTATAACAGTCCATTTCAATTTGTTACAAAAACTTCATAAAAAAGAACAACTACAAAGTAATTACAAAAATCCATTCTTCTCCATTTCTGAATTTTGTGGTTGGTTATTCACTGACTTGAGAAAACCTGAAACCTGTTATGAGAGACCACCTGTCTTGACAGACCACTTTTGTGTGGCCCAAAGGGCAGTCTCTCAAGACAGGTTCTACTGTATGTATCTAAATTATGTATGAAATGTTATTCACTTCCAATTCAGAATAAAACCAATCATACCTTGTTTGGCAGGGCTCATTGAGCCCTGCCAAACAAGGTGTGGTTGGAGGAATTCTGAGCAGTTTTAAGATGAAGGTACAAGTACACCTAAAACACTTTATATCAAATACTCAAACACCATTTTGTAATATGTCAGATATCATTCTTAAATGGCAGACATGATTCATTTGGTGTCTGACATTTTGTTTGGAAGCGCAATGAAAATTATATTTTTATACTGTACCAATGACCCAGACATAGCTGGTGCTAACTCTTAAAATATAGGGCCAAACACAAATTTTGCCCCCCAATCCCCAAAATTTGCATCCAAAACTAAAGAAAACATGTCCTGAAAGGCCCTCCACACTTCGCCCCTACTGCGCATGCGCAGTGTCAAGGACGTTCCGAAATTGGCGCCATTAATCATTCTAAGTTTGGCCCTTCATCAGTTAACATCTGACTGATCTTTGTGCTTTTAAATCTCAGTTTAAATGATGCCAGACACATAAATATTAGTGAAATGGTGATTCTAAGGAGGATAGAGAAGGAGGAGAGGAAAAGAATGTGTGACAGAATATTATCAGGGCTGTAACTTAAAATTTTTTAATGAAATTATGTTAAGTTACCTATTTTCAAGGCAGCAGCCATTTTGTTGTCATTCTGATTATTTAGTTACACTGTTTTTTTTAAGTGTTTTCCTCTCTCCCTGTCCTTTAAGTTCCCCCTTGCTATTCTCCCATGCTTTTGGCATAGTTTCTGTAATTATTATTACTAAAATTTCTTGGGAGTTTTATCTGAATAACAGAATGAATTCTGTTCTTTCCCCATGTTTACGTCTTCACCTACGGGTGGTTAGGCGTTGTGTTCTGCATCTACCATCTGATGTTCTGCAGTTTCTTCCCTGGAAGTCTCTGTTTTGCATCAGATAGTGTATTTTTGGTAACTGATTTCGGGCCTGGGTGCCTGGAGTCTTATTTTAGTGTTTTCACACTCATTGTTTACATTTACAACAGCCCTCTGTGTGAGGGGGGGATTTCTAAAAAATAATATCTTTATGTTATTTTAATCATAACTAGATACATTATTATTGTTCGTAAGTGTTGAATAAATTGTTTAAAATATTTTTAAAAATTTTTGTCCACACTTAGGCTTGGGATCCATTGGGGCTCAACGTTACTTTTCAGAAACTTGGGCTGTTCTGAAAAAATATTTTTTCAAAATATTTTGATTTCAATTATTTTTTCTATATTAATGGATCATATTATTATTATGTATTTTGATTGCCAGGGGTTAGTGCGAGTACCAGGACTTGTTTTCTTTTCACATTGAAAGGATATTGATCAATTGTTTTAAGAGGAAGTCTTCCTCTGACTTTATTATCATTCTATATGTGGTCAGTGTTCTCGCATTAACTCCTGTTCTGTATCGTATGATTTCGATGACAATATGGGAAGCGTATGTCACGGTATGTTGTTGGGGATTTGGACACTCCGGTCCTTTCCCCGCAGGGTCACTCTACTTTATCAATTTCTATTTCAGACGATCAAGATTAGGGTGATGTATCTGTGATGTCTTCCAACAGTGTGCCTCCGTCGTCACAATTAATGAAGGGCTAGCGGAAAAGTGCTCATGTAAATACGCCAATTGCCTAAGAGGACCCTAGTAGGTTCGACGGCCTTTGACGTCCGCTAGCTCGCCCGGTGTAGCGTCCATTCACCGAATGGTTCGGCAGCCGGGTTCGTCCGTTGCGGTCTAGAAGGAATTTTGGGGTGATGCGAGCACTATAAATTAACTTAATGCACACCCAGTGACGGCGGATCGGAGGGAGAACGCAGGAAGCCTTTTAGTCCGGTTCATAGCTCGTTCCCGTCCATCCGGACGGCAAGCGAGAGAGGCCCCTCTCTCGTTCAACAACATCTGGCCCCAGATGTTGTGGTACAAAATGTGTCGCAAGCGGAGCATACGTCCGTCGCTCGGGACGCTCTGTTGTATAGGCAGTCCGCTGAGACTGCTAAGGCTTCCTCTTCTCGTCAGCGCACACGACCGCACCTTGGCTGCGTGACCGCCGATATATTACCAGCTTCGCCGATCAAGGATTCTTCGGCGACCAGGTCACACCATCCGGTAGCCAGGGACACGAGGCCTGCAGACTCCGGACGTTCGCATAGGAAGTGTGCGGGAGTCAACGTACACGGAGCTTCCGGCGGCAATGCATCGTAAGACCGCTACTGCACAGGCCTCGGGAACGGACGTGCTTTCCTTAATAGCACAGTTTATCGCAGCATCCCAGCATCAACTGAATCTGTCGCATATATTTTATCCGACGATGCTGGGTCGGGACGCTTCGCGGAAGCGGGTTCGGACGTCCGAAAGTTTCATCCGGTCCGACGGGATACCGAAAGGGATTCGGAGGATTTCGAGCTTTCCCTTTCGGAACAACATATGCTGTTGTGTATGTCATCTGACTTGGTCTTCTACAGCTTCTTTCGTCGGACCAGAATGCTGCGATGCCGGATAAGAAACTGATAGCGTCGGTGGACTTAGAAATTTTTGGTTCGGTTCAGGGACATCGTCCCTCAGTTCCGACATAGTCCAATAATGTCACACAAACTTTCGAATTATTTAACGACGCTATATATATTATTATTTTATGCTTGCTATCCAAGCATTTCTGGTTTCTTGTTCGAAGAGTTATGGAGATGTCTTTCAAAAGTGTGCCTCTGTCGTCATAGTTAATGAAGAGTTAGCGGCAATAAGTGCTCATGGAATATGTCTATCGCCTATGGAGTGACATTCGCTATCTCGTGTATCGGTGTAGCGTACATTCATCGAATGGTTCGGCTGCCGGGTTCGTCCGTTGCGGTCTAGGAAGGAGATTTGGGTGATGCGAGCACTTTAATTACTTTAGTACTCACCCAGTGACGGCAGATTGAGGACAGATCGGAGGAAGCCTGTTAGTCCGGTTCCTGGCTTGTCCAGGTCCGTCCGGGCTGTGAGCGAGAGAGGTCCCTCTCTCGCCCAACAACATAGGGGACCGCATGTTGTGGTTCAGATATTTTACATTCGGAGCATATGTCCGTTGGTCGGGACACTCCGTTATATTGACAGTCCGAGAGACTGTCTTTAATGCTTCCTCATCCTCACAGCAGGGCACACGACCGCACATTGGCTACGTGACCTCGAGTATCCGATCAGTTTCGGCATTCAGTGATTCCACGGCGAATAGGTCGCGCCATCCGGTAGCCAAGGGACACGAGGCCTATACACTCCGTTCGCTCGCATATTGGTAGTATGCACGGGGTAACGATCACGGAGCTTCCAGCGGCAATGCATCGTAAGACCGCTTCTCCTCAGGCCTCAGTGACGGACGTGCTATCCGAGTTAGCACAGTCGTTTCGCAGCATCCCAGCAATTGACAGTTTCTTGGTCGAATCAGGAATTATCCGACAGCGCTGGGTCGGTGCGGTCCGCGGTTGCATCAGCTACGGACGACCGAACGCTTTATAGGGTCCGACAGGATGGCGAAAGGGATTCGAAAGATTTCGAGTTTTCCCTTTAGTAGTATCGGAAGATGCCTTTCATATCTTCTGGCATTATCTTCCAGTGATTATTATTTCGGACTTCATTGCTGCGATCTTGGATAAGAGACTTATAGCGTCATTGGACTCGGATTTTTCGATCGGTTCAGGGACATTGTCCCTGACTTACCGACGTAGTCCAATATTGTCATTACAACATGTGTTTTATTTTTCGACGCTATATATATATATATACAAGCCTGCTACTAAGCATGATAGTTTAGTTTCTTGTCCGCGTTGCTCATTTCTGCCATTTTATCATTTATACAAATAGTTTATTTTGGCAGAGCAGGGCATACCGAGAGTTCATATGCGTCTAGACGGTGTGATTAAAGACTGCATATATTCTTTTTCGCCGTTTATGTCTTTTCCAATTTCATTGTTGGGAACGACATTATGTATAGTAGACTTAACTTAGACGCTTTATTATACGTAATCCGCCTTACTGAGGCGTTATCATTACGTCTTCAAGAAAAGATTTACGGGATATTATTCTCAATGTAATTCTTTTGAGGGCAGTAGTTTGTTCACGTATAACTCCGCCCTTCAGTGGCTGATTGGAGTTAGTTAGACGTGACGCAGCCCTAGCTACATCCACACGCGTGGATAGTAAGGTTAAGAACTCTCTCAGAGTCGCTTCGTTCTCGGAGGAGCTTCTCTTCGACGGCAACTTTTCGGCAATCCATGAATTGCTCGATTTACACGTTCTCTTGTCTATCTAGTGTTACAAGAGATTCAGACTGGGGCAAACATTCGGTGGTTGACTCAGAGAGTGCCGCCGCAGTTGCCGGACCCGAGTGTGGCTGTTATGACGGTTGCCAGTCAAACAGATTGGGATATAATACTGATCCCTATGGATTCGAAGTGCCAGGGTCTTTGGGTTCCGCAGTCTTTTAGCAATCAGTTTAACTTCCGCGGAATAATGTTTTTTTAGGCTTGCTTTATGTCATTGCATGAACATTATTCAGAAACGCATGCCCAAATTCCTGTCCTTTAATTCGACAGTAGTGGCGTATCTCCGGAACCAGGGAGGCACTCTTTCGTTTCCGTTATTCAATTTAATGGAAAGAATCCGTCTGTTGGTTATAGTACACCAAGTTCAGTTTTGGTCCGTCATATTCCGGGTCGTCTGATTGTTTTATCGGACTCCCGTTCTCTTACGGGTCGCTTGTTGCTGTCAGAATGGACTCTCAACAAACAAGTATTCAATCAGATTTGCTATCTATGGGAGCGCCCAATGATGATTTATTTATGACACAGCTTGCTAATCAATTGCAGACGTATGTGTTGGCTTGTCCAGATCTCTGAGCTAATATTGTTAACACTCTATTGATCTATAGGACGGAATGATAGGATACGCGTATCCTCCGGCGCTGTTGTTTTAGCAGGTATTGCTAAGATAAACAACCACAATACATTTCTGTTGATAGCATCTCTATCTTCACAGAGATCATGAGTAATTTACTCTCTTGTCTACTGTGGGTCTTAACGTGAAATCTTCCTCTATGTGAGGATCTTTTTCACTGGGTAAATCGTGTCATCTTTATCACAACCAGCAAGGTCGCAACCTTCATGTATTCCGTTGTGTGGTCCGTATTGCATTGTAAGCACTGTACTGGACGAGCTTTGGACGCGATTTCTTACTATAGGAGATCCTCTTCTTCGCTATTCTATGCGGCTAAAGTGGAGGCTCTTCCGTCGTGGTGTAGGGATCATTATGTTCATATTGTTGATCCCTCCATACTACTCATTGCTATTTTTTAGTATACTTGTTTCACAAGATCTACTGCAGCCTGTTATTATTTAGGTTATAGGTTTATGTTACCTCATACCTATGCACTCTACGATAGTTTACAATTGAGTCTTTTGTCTCTTTATCTAAGTCAGTTAGTAACTTTTTGATAAATAGACTTAGAATCTTTAAATTAAATTCCTATACGGATTTTAACTTCAGTTCTTATTTAGCTAAGTAATCATTTGAGCCTCTGGAAACAGTAGTTTTCAAATTCTGACCTTTTAGACAGTAATTCTGTTGGTTTCTCTTTTACTGTAGAGTCAGTGAGTTTCATGCACTATCGATGGATGATTTTCACTTTCATAGTTTCGGAATCAATACTTCCATTACTATTTAGGTTGGATTGTTGCATAAGAGTTAGGCTCCTATTATCCGGAACCTATTATTTTAAGGTCCTTCCGTCTTCGTATGGGCATAGGCCTTTACTCTTTCCGGGTACAGTTTATGTATTTATAAACAGATATCTGTTTATTACAAGGGCGTAAGCTTCTTCTGTCTTTGATGTCTAGTAGAAGGACGTTACGCTCCATTTTATTGTTAATGGATTCTATTAACTATCGGTACTGCTTATGGTATATCATTGACTTAGCAGTTGTGCTTAAGATTTCGGCTCATGAAATAAGAGTTCTTCTACTTCTTGGGCTTACATTAATAGTGTCGCTATTATAGATTTTTGAAGGCCGCTCATTGCGCTCAGCCATCCACATTCATGAATTTTATCTTAGAAATATCGAGTCCATTTCTGGAGGCCTCTATTGTTAGGTCTATTATCTACTGCTCAGAATGTCATTCACTTAACAGTTGCTACTATAGCTAGGTAGGCTGTCTGTTTCGGCAGTGTCTCCATTCGGCTGCCCTCTTCGCTCTGGGCTATTTGACCCAGGGCAAGAAAAAGGGGGGGGGGGGGAGGGTGTTCCCTTGGGTCACCTGTTTTACTATGAAAACAAGGGGATACCTCCTCCGGAGTTAGTAATTCTGAGCTGTTATTGGGATGGTTGTTTAGTGAGAAGTTTAGGTTTTTAAAATTCATTCAAGTCTTAGTTTTTAAAGTATAGCTTTTGAATATTGCATATGTCAACAGACATGATTATGCAATCCTCAGACACTTTTAGGAGTATAAGAGTCTCTATTCTCTAGACTTACTTTATTTATTGGCTTACTTTAAAAATTATTAGTATAAGGATTATATTGGATATTAATAGAGTACATGGATGTATGAAGCTCAATTTTGGAAGGTGTTGTATCTTTATAATTTATCATAATAAGAAAGATACATGTAAGGCCTATTACTTCTTTTTCCCTACAGGGGATGACTCTATTTTATTTTATTGAGCGTATTCCATTTTGCTCTATGTCCTTGGCCCTCCAGCCTTTTTACTATTCAGCTATGTCTGGGTCATTGGTACAGTATAAAAATGTTAAAAAATTTATAGTAATTTATATATTTTTTATACTTACCAATGACCCAGACGGGGATGGCCCTCCCAGGAGTTGGGAACTCTTGCCTCCCCGCTGAGTACATAGCGCTTACCAGGCACTGGTTATTAGAATGATTAATGGCGCCAATTTCGGAACGTCCTTGACACTGCGCATGCGCAGTAGGGGCGAAGTGTGGAGGGCCTTTCAGGACATGTTTTCTTTAGTTTTAGATGCAAATTTTGGGGATTGGGGGCCAAAATTTGTGTTTGGCCCTATATTTTAAGAGTTAGCACCAGCTATGTCTGGGTCATTGGTAAGTATAAAAAATATATAAATTACTATAAATTTTTTAACTTTTAGGATTATTCGTCATGCTTCAAACACGTTTCCAGAAACATCAGAATTTTCTGAGAAACAGCCAGCAACAGCCTGAGTTACATTCCCTGTGTGAGCTGTCCCACCAACTTCCCAAATCCACAGCCTCCCTCGATAAAAATCGCAGCTGAAAAGCTTGCTTGTCACAGTGAACCCGGTTTGCATGAAGTCCCACATCAGCCACTCTGGCATTTTCATTCCATGAAACATTTTTAGCTCATCTTGACAAAGTCAAGCTGAGCTAATCTCATCGCTTCCCGTCCGTCGTCCATCAACACCATGTTTTGGTCTTCTCCTCCAAAGCCACTGGGCCAATTCAAGTGAAAGTTTGTGTGAGTGATGGTCCCAAAGGGGCATTTCATTTTTGTTCAACTCAGCATACCCAGCCCCATAGGGAGGGAGTGGGGGAAAATGCACCAAAATATTTTTAAAATCTTCTTCTCAAGAACCAGTGTGTACAATGACTTGATATTTGCTCTGGAGCGCCATATGAGGTGTAGAATCAAGTTTGTTCAAACGAAGTTCGTGAAGTAATATTTGGCTTTGTAATAGGAGGGGTAAGATTTTTGGCCCCGCCCAAAATTTCTGTTTTCTGAACCGATGGTCCGGTATGAACCAAATTTGGTTTGTGGTAGTATTGGGTCATAAGTACTTGACCCATGCAAAAAAAAAAAATTCCCGCATCCCCATGGGAACCCTGGGAGCTAAAAATAGAAATATTGTCAAACGCCCATATTTCCCAAACCTCACGGAACCGAGAGCTTTTATTTGGTATGAAGTATCCTTATGACCAGTAGAATTGAATGGTAAAAAAAAATTGTCATCGGTTATGTTAGGGTGTTCTGTAATGGGCATCGAAAAAATGCTGAGTCAGCATATTTGCAAAAATTTAAAAAAATCTTTTCTCCAGAACCAATCATCAGAATCTTTTAATATTTGGTATACAGCATTCATAGGGAGGTCAGATAAAAGTTTGTTGAAATAAAGCTCATTGGTTCATACTTGGGCTCTCTACGTAGGTAATATGGGGAATATGGGGAATATTCTTTAAAAATCTTTTTCTTCAGAACCACCAGTCAGAATCTTTTAATATTTGGTATACATCATTGTTATGAGGGTCAGATTCCAGATTGTTCAAACCAAGTCCCTAGGTTAATATTTGGGCTTCCTACGGAAGCCCATATTTTATCTTTGTTCAATATGGAGGGTAATTTAAAAAAATCTTCTTCTTCAGATCCATCAGTCAGAATGCTTTGATATTTGGTATGCAACATCTCTGTGGGGGTCAGATTCAAGTTTGTTCAAATCAGATCCCTAGGTATATATTTGGGCTCACTGTGGTAGCCCAAATTTTTACTTAGTGCAATATGAGAAAATTTCTTTAAAAATCTTCTTCTTCAGATCCACCAGTCGGAATGCTTTTATATTTGGTATACAACATCTATAGGGGGGGTCAGATTCCAGGTTGTTTAATTCAAGTGCCTAGGTTAATATTTGGACTCCATATGGGAACATGAAATTTAACTTAGTAGAATATGAGGGAATTTCTTCAAAAATCTTCTTCTTCAGATTCACTTGTCAGAATGCTTTCACATTTGGTATACAACATCTCTAGGGGGGTCAGATTCAAGTTTGTTCAAATCGGATCCATAAGTCAATATTTGGGCTCGCTATGGTAGCCCAAATTTGAACTGAGTGCAATTCGAAGAAATTTCTTTACAATTTCTCTTCTTCAGATCCAACAGTCAGAATGCTTTCATATTCGGTACACAACATCTCTAGGAAAGTCAGATTTAACTGTGTTCAAATCAAGAGCCTGGGTTAATATTTGGGCTCTCTATGGGAGTCGGAATTGGCCATTTTGCTGAAGAATTAAAAATTTTGTATTCAGTACCTTCTAGAGGTACTAAGATTAATCCACATAGGTTGTATCAAGGGGCTTCATAGGGGAGCTCTACATTTTACTTATGATCAACTGAAGAAAAGGCATGATGCCCAGATTATTTTTGTCACTCCTGAGGGACTCAAGGATTGACAGTGTAGCCTATGGAGATGGCTTGCTTAATGTAGACTCATTCTTGGACTCTGTTTAAATTGTGTTCTGTACAAGATGAGCGCTTCAGGCCCAATGGGGCCTCTTGTTATTAAAACCTGATCAACAAGTGAGGCCAGGCCTCACCTGTTGGTCTGTTTTTAATAAAAAGCTTCCATAAAATAAGAACGCCGGAGTGGAGAAACATCTTTTACAAAAAATTCAAGTCAGTTTTCTGAGAGATGTCAAGAGTGCCTCATTTGTTGGACAGTTCTTATTAAAAATGTTCCATTGAATGAAAACGCCAGAGTCGCTTAATGCCAACTTTGCCAAGTATATACATTATAAACACTTTGAATAGAAAACAAGCAGTTTCGTAACTTGATGAGGTTGCTATTGTTGATGTTTTCAAAATCGTCAGCACGGTTTATTAGCTCCCTTGATGTGCAACCACGATAACTGAATGACTCTGTGCGTGAATCGAAATGACAAAATGCTTTTCTGTCAAATTATCAATGCTCTTTGCGCCGTGATTTGTGATGCGACACTGCTAATTTGTCTCCCTGGGTTTGCCTGGAGGTATGGCGAAAGTTGTTAGCTTTTATTAGCTCCGCTGACAAAGTCAGCAGAGCTTTTCTTATACTGATTCGTCCGTCGTCCGTCGTCTGTCGTCCGTTGTCTGTCGTCCGTCGTCTGTCGTCCGTCTGTCCATCCCTCCGTCGTCAACATTTTATTTGTCCGAGCCATAATTTCTAAACCGCTGAATATTTTTCAACTAAACTTTATAACAATATGTATTATCAATGGATGGTGTGTCATCAACCATTATAAAGTCTGTAACCCCACAGGGTCAAGGTCACAGGCCACATGAGCAAGAAAAAAATATTTTGTTTGTCCGAGCCATAATTTCTAAACTACTGAATATTTTTGGACCAAACTTTATAACGTCATGTAATGTCAATAGGCGGTGTGTAATCGATCTAAGCCATAATTTTTGTGACAACTGAAAATTTTTGGGCTAAAGTTTGTAACAATATTAGTATTAGAAAACATGCCCATGCGATCAGTGGCCCTCAGCGGAGCTCTCTAGGCGTGACAGGCCTCTTGTTAGTGAATACACACACCTAGTTGTGATGTAGGCTCCCAGTTGACATACAACTATGTCCTGCAAGGCCCCAACACACACTTTGTCTGGGTGATAAAACTGTATCGCGATCCTGCGATATTTGGCCTCTGTATCGGTGCATGTATCGTGATGGGTCGTATCGCGATGCATCGGTGTACCGGTGAATTGTCCCATCCCTAGTGCTGTCACAACATTGGATCAGTGATCCTATCTGCATTTTTTAAAATTAAAAAAAAAAAACATGTGACCCCCTCATTTGATCCATTGAGGGGTCACAGGATATGGCTTTGTTGAAATCTTTTTTTTAAATTTGTAAAAAGCATTTAAAATATTAAATTTTGATATTGTCTGCGTTGAGTAAAGAGTTAATATGTGTTTGTATCGTATCTGTAGTTGGTAGACCTGTCTATGGTACAGTAAGATTCAATCATATCATATGACTCGTCCGTTTTGTTCACTTTAAAACATTTGATATTTTGTTTTCATATTAATCAGTGATAAACAAAGCCTTCTGTCAACTTTATTGGTCAATTTCAAAACTAGACAATTTGATTGGCTGCAGAAAATAAAACTGGGTCACATTTGCATAATTTCAGTTGGGAGAATTTACGTTATCTGTCCTATCTAGGGTCGGTTATATTGTATTAATCTTTTACCTACAAGAAAAACGCCATTCATTTTTTTTTATATTTTCACTTTTTGCTTCCAAAACATAGGTTATGACCCCTCATTGGAACGAGCTCAACGAGCTCGTTCCAAGGTGGGGGTCATAACCTATTTTTTGGAAGCAAAAAATGAAAATTTTTAGTTATACGAGGATGTTTTGTCCAAGTGCCCTCTGCAACTCAAGTTAGGTGATGGGTTAAAAAGTCATACTAAGTGGCTAATTTGTGCGTGCGTGTCATATGATAATTAAAATATGAAATGAGTGTTTTTCTCATATAATATTTATGAAACTCGTCTGAATTTTCCGTTTGGGCTCGCCAGAGGCTCGCCAAAACGGAAAATTCTTAGACTCGTTTCATAAATATTATATGAGAAAAACACTCATTCCATATCCTCTATATATGATTTGGAACATAATTTTGTTTCCTTGTGCTATTTTTTATGGTTTTCTTCTTAGAATTATAGTGAGAATTGACTCATGGGCCACAGATTCTCAGTATCCCAACGGACATTTTGTGAGAAGTTTGGGAAAAATTGGTGATTTAGAAACAGAAATAGCTGCTATTCTTGTTGAGAACACAATTACAGTTTCTCAGTTTTCTAAACTACAGGTAAATTTATTGTTTCTCAATATGTTTCATTTTTAGCTCACCTTAATGGAGCTCAAGGGGAACTTTAATGATTACTTTCTGTCTATCTCTCGTGCATCCATCATCTATCCACCATGAACTATAGTTAAAATTAAAAGTCGAGTCACGAAATGCGCACAAATAGCACTTCGATCTGTGCGTTAATCTACGCGCTGTGACCATAGTAGGGCTATCAAATTCTGTACATATGGCGTGTGCACAAGCAATGTTTCAGCCAACGGACCTCCGGGTATCCCGGAGGTCCATTGGCAGAAACATTGCCTGTGTTTGCTATGAGTAACCAGGAGAACCTGCCATGCTTTGGATGCCATTCAATATGGCAATTGCACACAAATCCTACGCTCAAGCCTAGATAAGCGCACAGATTGTGACAGTACTTCTAGTTTTAACTGTATACATTATCGACTTTTCATCGTAACCTGCTAGGCTGAATTGAACCAAATGTGATATTCATGTTCCTTATCATATGTCAATTCAAGTTTGTTCAAATGAGGTTGCCTCACCAACAGGAGCCACCACACCACAAAACTCTTCTTCAGAGCTACTAAGGCCAAATAAAAAAAATTAATTGATTCTCAGGCACTTTTTTTTTCTAATCAGTGAGGAAGGGAGGATTTTATTTTTATTTTTTTTTTTAATTTTTTTTTTTTTTATGTAAAGGGTTGAGTATACTCAGTAAATCTTTTTGCTGTCTTTCCATTTGAAAAAGAGAAAAGGTTGTATTTTAGTGTAATTATAGTATACCTTTTATAACTAACTGCCGTAACAATAGCTAAAAGGATTTGTATTTTATTGTTGTTTTTAATGGTACAGATCTGTCAAACATGATCCATTAGAATAGGCCCCAGTAACCAATGCTTGGGGTAGGAATCCTTCAAAATGGGAAACATGGCACTAAATGATTGGTTAAACTTGAGTTTATATCGGAGTTGCAGCTATTATTAGCCATTGTGCGGAAATATATGACCTCAAACACCAGCAAATAAATAAATAATTAAATCATGATCCAGTATATCAGAATTTGCCTTGTTACAGTTTATGGGAGAGTGCCTCTGGGCACTCTCCCATAAACTGCAACAAGAAAAACCAACTTACTGCAAACACAGCTAAATAATTATATGTCGAGAAATGTGAAAAAATGACCATTCCAAGTTTTCAGAAATTCTTAAAAAAACATGACGTAATAAAAATGTCTAATGAGGAGGTTCAAATCCAATGAGGGAGGGCCTGAGAATCAAAACATTATTTTTTTTTAGCCTAATCAGAATATTTTAATGCATGGTATACAATATCCTTGGAGGAGTCATATTCAGGTTTGTTTGAAAAAAGTCACTGGGTTGATATTTGAGCTCTGTATGGGAAGCTGAATTTTAACTTTGTGCATTATGAGGAAATTTATTTAAAAATCTTTTTTCAGGTAAGTCAAAATCTCTTGAAATTTGGTATACTGCATCTTTAGGAGAGTCAGCTTGAAATTTGTTCAAGTCAGGTCCCTGAAGTCATATTTGGGCTCACTGTGGGAGACAAGAGGAATATTTAAAAAATAATCTTAGACAAGAGGAATATTTAAAAAATAATCTTCTTCAGATCCATCAGCCTGAATCTTTTGATATTTGGTATGTAGCATTCTTAATGGGGCGAGATTTAAGTTTGTGCAAATCAAGTCCCTGGGTTCATATTTGGGCTCCTTTTGGGAACATGAATTTTAACTCTCCCTAATATGAGGATAAATGTTTTTAAAACCTACGTCTGCAGATCTACCAGTCAGAATCTTTTGCTATTTGGTATGCAACATCTTCAGGAGGTTCAGATTCAAGTTTGTCCAAATCAAGTCCCTTGGGTCATATTTGGGTTGCCTGTGGGATCTCATATTTTAACTTAGTGTAATATTATGACTATTCTTTAAAAAAATTGTCTTCTTCAAATCCATGAGTCAGATTCTTTTTTTTTTTTATATAATATTGACATCTGCAGTGTGATGAGATTCAAGTTTCTTCAAAACAAATCCGTGTGCTCATATTTGAGCTCCCTTTGTGAGCCCAAATTTTAACTTAGTACAGTTTGAAGAACATTCTTCAAAGATCTTCTTCTTCCGACCAACCAGGCAAAATCATTCGGTATTTTACATATTGCATTACTATGACTCTTAGATTAAGGTTTGTTCATAGTGTTATGCTTGACTGATTTTGCTGGGCACAATGCGGGTTTGAAATTTAAGACAGAACCCAATGGAGAATTTACCATTTGTTTAAATACATTGTGTCCACATGTGATAAACTTTAAAGTATATATAAATGCATAAGGTTAGCCTTTGCTCAAATATGGACCATCAGGTCATCTTAAGCGTTGGAAGTTGAGGAGGTGAGGATCGGGTATGGCCATGAGACCATTGAGCAAAATTATTTTTTTTTGGCTTAAGAAGATTTGGAGGGTTTGAATGGACTTTTAACCTGTTGGGGAAGGGGTGGAGAGTTGGAGGTGGTGCACAGCATAATTTTTGTTCACTCTTCTTCAAAATGCATGTTTTTACCCCAATCCCCCCCCTCCCCTTCCCCTCCCCAAATCCTTCTCTCCCACCCTCACTACCGGGGCTAAATTAGATTAATTGTATTGAATCTATCTTTAAACAATTTTGTTAGGTGAGTGCTTAAGTCCCCTTGAGGCCTCTTGTTATTATAACAAGTATTTCAGTGTATAGAATTGCTCATATCTGTATGTCTGTCAATCCAGCCGGCCACCTATCTGGCCATCCATCCATCTTTTTGTCCATCCATCTATCTTATTCATTCATCCATCCATCTGCCCGTCTGTTTGTCCTGTCTCATTAGCTGTGTTTCTTAAACTGTTTTTGCCAGTTATGATCTTTTTCAACCAAGCCTGGAAATACGCTGTCTTTCATTTGCAGAATGAGATCCCCAGAGGGTGAATTTGCTAAAGCTATCCCATACAGTGGGCCAATTTATCCTCTGAGGACCTCTTTCTGTTCAGGCTTGAGACCATGATTTAGACTGACCTCATTCTGCATATTTACAGGCTTCTTTGCCCATTAAATTATTGAACAAGAAGAGGTGTTAGCTTACCTGACTGAAAGTCTGGATCAGCTATAGTGATCACTTTCCATTCATTGTCCATTTGAATGATCGTTTCTTTTTGTCTATTTCTTGAGTTATGAACCCCAAAAAACAAAGTCCAAACTGTGTAAATGTTCGCGACCCAAATAAATAAATAGTGCTAGTCGTCCTCTACTTCAGCAAACAAAGACTTAAGAACTAAAACTGGTAGACATATTATTTTTCTGGCATAAAAGAGGGCGCATATTATTGAAATGCAGGTAGCAATTGACACACTTTCCAAGTCAAATGCACTTATGTCATTAAATTTTTTATTGACCAATGAATTACGTAATGCAAAGAAAACGTCATAAGCCACGCCTCCCTCAAATTTCATTCAACTGTTCACTTCACGTAAAAGTTATGTTCCGTGGTAGGTGGAAGTAGGCCATCAGTATTACATTGTATTTTGGTTTTGACCGTTTCCCGAGAACTGAAAAACACAGTTTGTAAAAGTGGAGTTAGATATAAAACCAGATGACATGAAATTGGTTGAATTCAATGTCAAAATTGCCGTATTCGTTGTGACCAGCCATTGTTTACAATCGATTTGGGTAAAATGATGAACGCAGACGATCACCCAGTGTGCGTAAAAACTGAAATGTCAAATAACTACAGTTGTGAAGAAAAAGAAAAATTGACCCACCACGGTCATTTAAATATTTTATAAATAATTTCATGGTGATAAATTAGTAATATAAATTTATTTTTCTTTTTCACATTTAGAACGTGCCAGTGTTCTAACTTCTACTGATTTGACACCATGTTGCAACTCCGAAGACTGGTATTTTAGGGGCATGACTAGGGGCGGACCTAATTGTGTTTTTTTTGGTTCATTGAGTTATGAAAAGAAAAAACAGAATCGTGTGAGCCAATCGTTTTATCTGAAAACGCATGAACCGAAAAAAAGTTTAATTATCATCCGGTGCCTGTGAACATGGTGTTTGCACCTTCTCCAAAATCAGTGAACTGATTTCCGTTACATTTGAGGTGATAACTTGTCTTGACATCACATTTTTTTTTTGCTCGAATCAACTTGCCCAGTCCCATAGGGAGGGTGTGGGGGAAAATGCTCCAAACATTTAGCTCACCTTGCCATAGTCAAGCTTATCAAATCACTTTCCATCCGTAGTCCATCCACACTATGTTTTGGACTTCTCCAAAACTGTTGGGCCAATTCAAGTGAAAGTTTGTGTGAGGGGAGGTCCCGAAGGGCCATTGCATTTTTATTCAACTCAGATTGCCCAGCCCCATAGGGAGGGGGTTGGGGAAAATGCTGTAAATTTTTAGCTCACCTGACCACAGCTCAGAGGGAGCTTTATTAATCTCTTTTTGTCCGTCGTCGTCCGTCCGGCATTAACTTTACATTATCAACTTCTTCTACCAAACTGCTGCACCAAATTCAACAAAATTTGCTGTGCATGTACCTTATCATATGTCAATTCAAATTTGTTCAAATCAAGTTGACCCACCCCTCGGTAGGGCTATGCCCAAAAAGTGTGCTTAAATCTTAAAAAATCTTCTTCTCATGAACCAGCAGTTGCAGAAACTTGATATTTGGTGTGCAGCTTCCTTTCGAGGTGTTGACTCAGATTTGTTCAAGAGAAGTTTGTGGGGCTATATTTGCCGTCGTTATAGGAGGGACAAGAATCTTTGCCCCTCCCAATATTTCTATTTTCCAAACCGAGTGGCAGATTTGGACCAAATTAGATATAAGGGCTTATTGGGTCATAAGTACTTAATTTATGCCCAAATTCTTTTTCCTGTCACCCCATGGGAACCACAGGAGCTAAAAATAGAAAAAAATAAAACGCCCATTTCTCCAAAACTTCACGGCACTGAAAATTCTTATTTGGTGTGAAGCTTCCTTAGGACCAACAGAATGGAATGGTAAAAAAAAATTGCTATCGGTTTTATCATGGGGTACTTTTCTGGGACTTTGAAAAAGTGCTGAATCAGCATTTTTTAACACTGTGGGTAATGGGAAAAACATTTAAGACTACTTTTCTCCCAAACCACTGCTCCAAAACATTTCAAATTTCACATATAACATTTTTGGAAGATTGTTTCACATGTTTATTGAAATCAATTCCCTGGGTCCATATTTGGGCTCTCTATGGGATCCCAAATGTTTAAATTAGTGCAGTATGAGGAATATTCTTTAAAAATCTTCTTCAGATCTACCAATAAGAATCTTTTGATATTTGGTATGCAGCATCCTTAGGGGGGTGAGATTCAAGTTTGTTCAAGCCAAGTCCCTGGTTTCATATTTAGGCTGAAAATTTGGGGTCCCGTTCCGGACTTAGAAATTTTTTTGTTTTTGTTTTTTATGCGTTTCGGTCAATTTTAAGACAAAAAAAAATTTTTTTTTACACTGAAAATGTTGGGACCAGGTCGGGCTTAGAAAATTTTGGACCAAAATCCGGAAATTAGTTTTTGGGTTTTTTATGCGTTTTGGTCAATTTTAAGAAGAAAAAAAAATTTTAGGCTGAAAATATTTTGTTTTTTAGGCATTTTTCTCAATTTTGGGGACGTAAAAGTGCAGGAACTGAAAATAGAAGGAAAATCCTGTGTATTGTGTGGGCACAACTGCTTCATGTAGTCCCTGATTTGATATTTAGACTATCATGTCAGGTGAGTGCCCTCAGACCCCCCTGGGGCCTCTTGTTTTAAAAATCTTCTCATGAACCAGTTGGTACAATGACTGAATATTTGGTACGCAGCTCCCTTTTTGGGGTGCAGAATCTTGTTCAAACAAAGTTTGTGGAGCTATATTCACCTTTGTAATGGGAGGGGGCAAGATTTTTGGCTGCCACCCCAATTTTCTATTTTCTGAACCGATTTTATGATTTGAACCAAATTTGGTGTACAGTATTATTGGGTCATAAGTACTTGACTCAAGCCAAAAAAAAAAAATTTTCCATGTCCCTGTGGGAACCTCAGGAGCTAAAAATAGAAATATTTTCAAATGCCCATACTTCCCGAAGCAGACAGAACAGAGAACTGTTGTTTGATGTGAAGCATCCTTAGGACCAGCAGAATTGAGTGGTAAAAAAATGCCCTCAGTTGTGTCAGGAAGTTCTGTTGGGGGACATTGAAAAAATGCCGAGTGAGCATATTTGCAATAATTTTAAAAAAGATTTTCCTCCAGAACCACTGATCACAATCTTTTGATATTTGGTATGCAGCATCAATGGGTGTGGGGTGAAAGGGGGGGGGTGGCTTTGGGAGGGGAGGTCAGATACAAATTTTTTAAAATGAAGCCCCTTGATTCATATTTGGGCTTAACAAAGGAGCCCGAATTTTTAACTTGGGCAAGATCTGGAATAATATAATCTTTTAATGTTTGGCATACATCATTGTTATGAGGGTCAGATTCAAGGTCGTTTAAATGAAGTCCCTCAGTTAATATTTGAGTTTCCTATGGAAGCCCGAATTTTAAGTAGTGAAATATGAGGGAGTTTCTTAAAAAATATTCTTCAGATTCACCATTCAGAATCCTTTCATACTTAGTATCCATCATCTCTACAGAGGTGAGATTCAAGTTTGTTCAAATTGGGTCCCTGGATTAATATTTGGGCTTTATGTGGTAGCCCAAAATATAACTTAGTGGAAAATGAGGAAATTTATTTAAAAATCTTCACATCCAAGAGTCAGAATGCTTTCATATTTGGTATACAACATCTCCAGGGGATTGAGATTCAAGTTTGGTAAAATCAAGTTCCTGGGTTAATATTTGGCCTCCTTATGGGGAGCCCAAATTTTAACTCAGTGCAATATGAGAGAATTCCTTTAAAAGCTTCTTCAGATCCACCCGTTAGACTGCTTTCATATTTGGTATACAACATCTCTAGGGGGTTGAGTTTCAGGTTTGTTCAAATTGGGTGCCTAGGTTAATATTTGGGCTCCCTATGGTAGCCTGAATTTTAACTTAGTACAATATGAGGACATTTCTTTGAAAATCTTCTTCATCAGATCCACCAGTCAGAATATTTTCACATTTGGTATACAGCATCCTGGTGGTGGAAGGGAAGTGCTCAGACTCAAGTTTGTTCAAGTTAAGTTCCAAGGTTGATATTTGTACTCCCTACCTTTGCATTAATGGAAATCTGGGCATTATTTCTGGGGTCGTATCCCAGTACAAGAAAATCTGGCATGGACAACAGTGGTTTAAATAATTAAATAACTTCATTCCTCAGCAGTGGTAACCAGCCACAGATGCTAATTAAATCCTTCTTGAAACAACTATGGTCGGGTGAGGGCCTCAGGCCCCAAGGGGCCTGTTATTCTCCCCCGACCCTTCGGGGGACTATTGTAATCAGCAGTGTCCGTCTGTCTGTCCGTGCATGCATGCGTCCGTGCGTGCGTCCGTGCATCCGTCACACCCTTGTCCGGAAGATAACTTTAGTTTGGATGATTTTACTGAAACTGAATTTAATATGTGTCTTACTTGGGTGGAAATGCAGGTCAAGTTCGAAAATGGGCACGCTCCACTGATTTCTACTGGATTTATTCCCCTTTTTCGACTTAAAAAATACAGTTTTTGTGTTGTCCGGATGATAACTTTAGTTAGGTTCATTTGATTGAAACGAAATTTAGTATGCCGCTTATTTGGGTGGAAATGCAGGTCAAGTTCAAAAATGGGCACGCTCCACTGATTTTTACTGGATTTATTCCCCTTTTTCGAAAATACGGTTTTTGTGTTGTCCGGATGATAACTTTACTTTGGATCATTTGATTGAAGCGAAACTAAGTATGTGGTTTAATTGGTTGGAAATACAGGTCAAGTTAAAAAATGGCCATGCTCTGTCTATTTTTACAGGAGTTATTCCCCTTTTTCGACTTATAAAATAGACTTTTTGTGTTGTCCGGATGATAACTTTACTTTTGATCATTTGATTGAAAGGAAATTAAGTATGCGGCTTATTCGGGTGGAAATACAGATCAGGTTCGAAAACACAAATGAACTAATTGATCCCCATCAAAACCTACAAGATTTCTGCACTGATTTGGCTCTTCCTGGCTCAGGTGATGTGACACATATGATATCATGTCCTGAACTTTTATTAGCCTCGAACAATAGTTCTGCCTACGCAAACATTCACCCCAGAGCAACTTTTCCTAATTACTCTATGTAACAACCCCGCGATGTGAAGCGGTGTATGTTGAACTGTGCTAAACATATTCTGTTTTACTTGTGAAGTAGGACCCAGTCGCCAGTGCTTCGGGTGTAAGTTCTCTAAAAAGGCCAACATGTGGTATAAACTATTGGAAAAACTTGCCTTTATATCCATGTTGTGTCATGATTGACCATTGTGTATAAATATGTGACGTTACACACCAATAAATAAATTAATCAATTTCCTAATTAACAGGGTTGTCTATGAATCTAAACCGTTGCCTTGCATTGTATGTGGCATGAAAAATGTTTTGTCATTCAAAAGGGAATTCTTGTGACCTTACAAACTTTGTGGTATAAATTATGATTCCGCTACATTGTATCACTATCTGTGCACTACACTATAGGCTTATCTCAACCTCAAATTTTGCATCTAATCAAATTCGGCAAAGGTTTTTTAATTTAATCCCAAATTGAATCTCACTTTTCTTGAAGATACTACACTTTACAGCTGTAAATCTTTCCACTCTTCAATCAAGTATTGTGTTCTACAGCAACTCTGTTTTAGCAAATTATTCAAAAATGCAGATGGCATGGAAGTTTCGAAAACAGTGCCTCTTTCAACTCTTCCATCATTGTGCATTCCATACAAAACACCCAGTCACAGAAGAATTCAAGACAATTTCTCTACATTTTGAAATTTCCAAATCTGTGGAACTTGTTTTGAACTGAATCATTGAGACATTTTCAAACCATATCAAATTTCAAAGCTCACTGAAGTGTAGTAACTCTGAGATTAATAAGAATGATACAAATCTGAAACAAACATGTCCTCTTAATACCTTTGAAAATTGTACTCCTAACACCCTTAACCTCTCATAAAGACCATGCTCTTGGAACAAATTGCATCCTAACAGCTCCCTTGAATTTGCCATCTTGGTCGGGGGACCGGGGGCGTTGCCCTTGTTGTATATTGGATTTGGATCCATGGCTAGTCTCAAATATCATAAGGCTGTGTTTGCTGTGTATTAACCTGTATTAAACTGTATAGTTCTCCAGTGTTTTGTACAATTTTGCTATATATTTAGTCTGTGTGAACACACAATTTTTTTTGTACGGTTTCTTTTTCTTTTTTTTTCTTCTTCCTCTTCTTATTCTCCTGTCTTCTGTCTTCTATGCACTTCCTTGTCCTCACGATAACTCGAAAACGAATTGTCCTATCTTGCTGATTTTTGGCATACTGGTAGACATTCATAACTTCTCGGCCACCTATGTTTTTCAGGTCGCTAGAGCCATTGAGTATGGCCCAGTAGGAGTTTTCACAGCCTTCAGTTTCCTGATACAGTAAATTCTCCCCAAGCAATACAATGTTATGTTCACTCTGGAGACTATGTAAACATCACAGTGGAGTTAACTGTCAAAATGAAATCTGATCTTGTCATTGTAATGGGATGTAAATTCCTGCAACTAAGTTGAGAGAAACCCTTTGCCTTGCAAGGAAATAATTTGTAAATTATTCAATTCAATGCTTTTAACCCTCTCCAGACTTCCATGTGGATTGCACATATTTTATTTCAGGCAGAATAAAGTTAACCCATTCCATAAAACTGCACTGAATAATTGTTGAAACCTATCTTATTCAGTTCAATGCTTTTAACCCTCTCCAGACTTCCATGTTGAGTGCACATATTTTATTTCAGGCAGAATAAAGTTAACCCTTTCCATAAAACTGCACTGAATAATTGTTGAAACCTATCACAAAACTCAGGGTGCCGGTAACAATGCAATACTGACATGGAATAGTCATGGAATATTTTATTTCAGGCAGAATAAAGTTAACCCTTTCCATAAAACTGTGCTGACTAATTGTTGAAACCTATCAATACTGACATGGTCGACTGTACTGTTAACTGTGTTAGTTCTATTTAAAACTCATTTTGTTAGAGGAGTTCTATAGTCTTTTACTGTGCTCGGCTCGGTCTCACCGAGAGAAACCCTTTGTCTTGCAAGGAAATAAATTATAAATTATTCAGTTCAATGCTTTTAACCCTCTCAAGACTTCAATGTGGATTGCACATATTTTATTTCAGGCAGAATAAAGTTAACCCTTTCCATAAAACTGCACTGAATAATTGTTGAAACCTATCACAAAACTGCCAGGGTGCCGGTAACAATGCAATGCTGACATGGTCGACTGTACTGTTAACTGTGTTAGTGCTATGACTGTTTAAAACTCATTTGTTAGAGGAGTTCTATAGTCTTTCACTGTGCTCAGCTCGGTCTCACTGAGATTGCCGAAACCTTTGGTGCCAAAGTGCCATTAAAAGAATGTCTCTGATTTGTCCCGTTCCAACCCTCCGGAGTGCAAAAGCAGGTACTCTCATCTGAGAAACATTATGTTTTTCGCTTTATTTTCTAAACATTTAATTCTATGTGGAATGGGACACCTTTCAGTGTGCCTTCCAAAGTAAGGGATTCTTAACCCTTTATCCAACATAATGGCGAAAACTAGTCAACATTATTCACAGAAACGTCTATTCAGTTTTAATTACCTTTCCATTTTTGCTTGAAAAACATAGCTTATGACCCTTTATTGGATTGAGCTCATTTTTTAAAGGATTATTAGCTTAACTTGACATAGTCAAGATAAGCTATTGCCATCACGCGTGTGGAAGTCTGTTAGTCTGTGACGTCTGTTCACATTTTCCTTTAGCACAGGCTACACCCCACAGTTCTTGTCTGATCATCACAAAATTTCATATGCAGGTATGGGGTCATGTCTAGATGAGAACGTACCCTTTTGGTCGCGATCGGGCAACCGGTATGGCTGCCCTTGCCCAAAACCCCAAAACCATTAGCACAGTCTACAGGTCGTATTTATGAAGGGATTTCATTGTAACTTGGTGGGATGCCTCTGTATAATGCCTAGATGAGAATGTCCCCTTTTGGGCATGATCTATCAACCGTGATGGCTGCCCAAGCCCGAAACCCAAAAACTTTTAGCACAGTCTGCAGGTCATGTTTAATGTGGAGGGATTTCATTGTAACTTGGTAGGATGACTCCTTATGATGTCTAGATGAGAATTTCCCCATTTGGGCATGATTGGGCAACTGTGACGGCTACAGGGGCCCGAAGCCCGAAAACCTTTAGCACAGTCTAGAGGTCATATTTATGAAGGGATTTCATTGTAACTTGGTAGGATGACTCCAAATAATGTCTAGATGAGAACGTTCCATTTTGATCGCGATCATGCAGCTTTGATGGGTGCCCGAGCCCAAAAACCTTTAGCATAGGCAAAAGGTCATATTTATGGAAGGATTTCATTGTAACCTGTTAGGTTGACTCCATATAATGCCTAGATGATGACATCCCCTTTTGGTCGTGATTGGTCAGTTGTGATGGCTACAAGTGCCCAAAGCCCTAAAACCTTGAGCACAGTCTACAGGTCATATTTATGAAGAGATTTCATTGTAACCTCTTTGGATCACTCCAGATGATGCACAGATGAGATTGTCCCCTATGGTTGCGATCATTCAACCATGATGGCTGCCCGAGCCCGAAGCCCGAAAACCTTTAGCACAGTCTACAGGTCATATTTATGAAGGGATTTCATTGTAACTTGTTAGGTTAACTTCATATAATGTCTAGATGAGAACGTCCCCTTTTGGATATGATTGGGCAACTGTGACGGCTAAAGGTGCCCGAAGCCCGAAAACATTTAGCACAGTCTACAGGTCATATTTATGAGGGGATTTCATTGTAACTTGGTAGGATGACTCCAAATAATGTCTAGATGAGAACGTCCCATTTTGATCGCGATCATTCAGCCTTGATGGGTGCCCGAGCCCAAAAACCTTTAGCATAGGTAAAAGGTCATATTTATGGAAGGATTTCATTGTAACCTATTAAGTTGACTCCATATAATGCCGAGATGATGGCATCCCCTTTTGGTCGTGATTGGTCAACTGTGATGGCTACAAGTGCCCGAAGCCCAAAAACCTTGAGCACAGTCTACAGGTCATATTTATGAAGGGATTTCATTGTAACTTTGTAAGATCACTCCAGATGATGCCCAGATGAGATTGTCCCCTTTGGTTGTGATGATGGCTGCCCGAGCCCAAAGCCCGAAAACCTTAAGCACAGTCTACAGGTCATATTGGTCGTGATTGGTCAGTTGTGATGGCTACAAGTGCCCAAAGCCCTAAAACCTTGAGCACAGTCTACAGGTCATATTTATGAAGGGATTTCATTGTAACTTCTTAGGATCACTCCAGATGATGCACAGATGAGATTGTCCCCTATGGTTGCGATCATTCAACCATGATGGCTGCCCGAGCCCGAAGCCCGAAAACCTTTAGCACAGTCTACAGGTCATATTTATGAAGGGATTTCATTGTAACTTGGTAGGTTGACTTCATATAATGTCTAGATGAGAACGTCCCCTTTTGGACATGATTGGGCAACTTTGGCGGCTAAAGGTGCCCGAAGCCTGAAAACCTTTAGCACTGTCTACAGGTCATATTTATGAAGGGATTTCATTGTAACTTGGTAGGATGACTCGAAATAATGTCTCGTTGAGAACGTCCCACTTTGGCCGTGATCATTCAGCCTTTATGCGTGCCTGAGCCCAAAAACCTTTAGCATAGGCAAAGGGTTATATTTATAGAAGGATTTCATTGTAACCTGTTAGGTTGACTCCATATAATGCCTAGATGATGATATCCCCTTTTGGTCGTGATTGGTCAACTGTGATGGCTACAGGTGCCCGAAGCCCAAAAACCTTGAGCACAGTCTACAGGTCATATTTATGAAGGGATTTCATTGTAACTTCTTAGGATCACTCCAGCTGATGCCCAGATGAGATTGTCCCCTTTGGTTGTGATCATTCAACCATGATGGCTGCCCGAGCCCAAAGCCCGAAAACCTTTAGCACAGTCTACAGGTCATATTTATGAAGGGATTTCATTGTAACTTGGTAGGTTGACTTCATATAATGTCTAGATGAGAACATCCCCTTTTGGACGCGATTGGGCATCTGTGACAGCTTCAGGGGCCCAAAGCCCAAAAACCTTTAGAACAGTCTACAGGTCATAATTATGAAGGGATTTCATTGTAGCTTGGTAGGATGACTCCAAATAGTGTCCAGATGAGAACGTCCCCTTTTGGTCACGATCATTCAGCCTTGATGGCTGCCCGAGCCCAAAAACACTGAGCATAGGCAAAAGGTCGTATTTATGGAAGGATTTCATTGTAACTTGTTAGGTTGACTCCATATAATGCCTAGATGATAACATCCCCTTTTGTTCGTGGTTGGTCAACAGTGATGGCTACAGGTGCCTGAAGCCCGAAAATCTTGAGCACAGTCTACAGGTCATATTTATGAAGGGATTTCATTGTAACTTCATAGGATCACTCCAGATGATGTCCAGACGAGAATGTCCCCTTTTGGTTGCGATCATTCAACCATGATGGCTGCCCAAGCCTAAAGCCCAAAAACCTTTAGCACAGTCTTCAGATCATATTTATGAAGGGATTTCATTGTAACTTGGTAGGTTGACTTCATGTAATGTCTAGATGAGAACAGCCCCCTTTTGGACACCATTAGGCAACTGTGTTGGCTACAGGGGCCTAAAGCCCGAAAATCTTTAGCACAGTCTACAAGTGATATTTATGAAGGGATTTCATTGTAACTTTGTAGGATCACTCTAGAAGATGCCCAGATGAGAATGTCCCCTTTTGGTTGCGATCATTCAACCATGATGGCTGCCAGAGCCCAAAGCCCAAAAACCTTTAGCACAGTCTACAGGTCATATTTATTAAGGGCTTTCATTGTAACTTGGTAGGTTGACTTCATATAATGTCTAGATGAGAACGTCCCCTTTGGGCGCAATTGGGAAACTGACGGCTACAGGGGCCCGAAGCCCGAAAACCTTTAGCACGGTCTACAGGCCATATTTATGAAGGGATTTTAATCTAACTTGATAGGATGACTCATTTTGGAATAATTTCACTGTAACTTGGTAACTTTTGTTGATATACGTTAACTGTGAGGGCCACATACATTAACTGTGAGGTCATATTAACCCACCCCTCAGCTCTTTATTACAGTGTACACCTCATATTATTTTTATCATAAACATAGCATACAGGGAACAGAAATGAACATATTCCCAATTATCACAATTTTTGTCTTATTTCATAATCTTTCATAAACATTGAACACTATCCTTTTCATCAAACACAACACACAAGTTAAGCTACAGTGTCATTGACACTTTCATTTATTTATTGGTGTTTAATGTCACATATTTCTGCACAGTGGCTAATCATGACCACTACCATTTTTCAGGTGGAGGAAGTCGGAGTACCTGGGAAGAACCACCGGGCAACAACGAGCAACTGTCAGATCCCCCACATACTAAATCAACACAAGCAGGGTTAGCATTGGCTGAAGAGGGGTGCACCATCGATGTGCAGTACGCTTTAGTACACAGCACCACCATGCACCCACGTGGGCAATGGGGTGAAGTGAAGGACAAAGTGAGGACCTCACGGCTTGCAGCCTGCACCTCTGCCAACTGAGCCACTGCGCCCCCATTTAAAGGATTAAAATGGAGTATTTAAAGGGAATATTTTAACCCTCTGAAGATCTTAATATGGGGGCATTATTCAGAAAGACTGGGAAATGCATTTTATTACACCTTAATGCATTTCTGAAGTTTATGAATGTATTTCATCACTCAAATTATTGGGCAGAGCCAAAAATGTCCATTTCTGATTCGTGTGTCAAACCCTTTGAATGCTGGTCACATATATGCCATTTCTGGTTTCTTATAAAAATGTTCTGATTCCTGTATGAATTTATGTAAATACTGCTAACGAAAACCCATTTCTGGTTCGTTCAAAAATATTTTACTCCTGAAAAATAAGCCTCCATGAATTCTCTTTCTTTATAGTTTATTCCTGATACTTCAACCCCTTTCACACAGACTTAAATTTACTGGTGGCAGTAAATTCTGTTTCTCTAGTTTGACATTTATTTTCTACCCTGAGAATGCATGCTGTGGTACCTGTTCTGTTGCAGTAAAAAGTTATTGAAGTTGGGAATTACAGTACAAGTCAAAATAAGTTGTAGCATAGCAGCAATAAACTAAGTATACTGCTGCTCCGGCACTGATAAGTGAGAGCTTTCCAGAAAATGATGTCAACTTCTGGTCTTATCAGAGTAGGAAGAGAAAGATACATAGTTTATAGTGGCTGTCCTACAACTTATTTTGACTTGTACTGTAGGGCTTTGAGAGTTAATATTTGCTGGCTATTTTTGAAAACTTGACTGTTAATAAGAAGCATTATAGTATTTTGAATTTACATTCACAGTTGGGCGGAATTATCATTCTACCCCAGTAACACATACAGGTGAAAGTTGTGGCACAAAGTCAAGATAAGCTTTGTTCACATTTTCATTGGCACAGGCTACACTCCGTAGTTCTTGTCCAATCATCACAAAATTTCATATGCAGGTTCGAGGTCCTGTCTAGATGAGAACATTGGTCGCTATGGGTCAGCCTTGACAGTGCCAATAGCCCAAAAACCTTTAGCACAGTCCACAGGTCGTATTCATGAAGGAATTTTATTGTAATTTGGTTGGATGACTCTGGATGGCTCTGTATAATGTCTAGATGAGAACGTCCTATTTTGGCCATGATAGGTCAGCTGTGACAGCCACACTGGCATGTCACCTAGATTTGTTTAGCACAGTCTACAGTTAATATTTATGAAGTAATTTCATTCTATCTTGGAAGGATAACATCGGTATGATGTCTAGATGAGACTGTCTGATTTTGGTCACTATCGGTCAGCCATTAGTGCTTCCTGGTCACTTGACCTAGATTCCATTAACACTGCTTAGGGATTTCATTGTAAATTGGTTGGATAACTTGAAATGATATCTAGATGAGACTAGAGCTGTCACGATTTTTTAATTTAGGAATCGATTAATCGTCGCAAATAATCAACAATTAATCGTACCTAAATGCCCCCCCCCTCCTCTCCCTCTCTTTGAAGTCGATAAAAATGAAGTCCAAGTCAGTTGACCTACCTCAAGGAAACAACGAAGACGATCCTTTTTAGGTGCATTCAAAGCTTTGATGTTCTGAACTTTTGAACTGTCAGTGTAATAATCAAGACCGGTCGGCAGTTGCGAACTTCGCAAAGCTTGATGAATGTACCTGGAAGACTATTGCTTCCAACAGCGTCTTGGGGTTTAACATCGATGTTCTTAACTCTTTACCTTCAGAAACAATAGTTTTTTCATCAAATTTTCTTTTAATTATTAAACATCTAAAATGGGATACAATTTACCAATTATTCGACAATGAAAAATACTAATTGATTTCGCCGTGACCGATCAATAGTCAATTAATCGATTAATCGTGACAGCCCTAGATGAGATTTCTATTTTGGTCATGATCGGTCAACCATGACCGCTGAACCGTCATGTGAACTGGATTCCTTTAGCAACGTCTACAAGTTATATTTGTGAAGAGATTTCATTGAAACTTGGTAGGATGACATGTTTTGGAAGGATTTTACTGTAACTTGGTAACTCTGGTTGACATACATGAAACAGTACAGTCTACACTCATATTATTCTTATTGAAAACAATGCCTACAGTGAACAGAAATTAACATATTCTCAATTATCACAATTCTTGTCTTATTTCATAATCCTTTCATAAACATTAGAACATTATTCGATTCATCAAACACTACACACAGTCAAGTTGAGCTACAGTGTCATTGATACTTTCATTTAGCACAGACTACACCCCGTAGTTCTCCGATCATCACAAAATTTCATATGCAGGTTCAAGGTCATGTCTAGATGAGAACATCCCCTTATGGTCGTAATCGGTCACCTGTGATGGTTGCCGGAGCCTGAAATCCGAAAACCTTTAGACAGTCTACAGGTTGTATTTATGAAGTGATTTCCTTGTAACCTGGTAGGATAATTCCGTATAATGTCTAGATGAGAACCCCCCATTTTGGTCGCGATTGGTGGATTGTGATGGCTACACGGGCCCAAAACCCGAAAATCTTTTGCGCAGTGTCCAGGTTGTATTTATGAAGAGATTTTCCTGTATCTTCGTAGGATGAATAATGTCTAGATGAGAATGCCCTTTGTAGGTCATGTTTAGTCAGCTGTGTCAGCTGTAGGGGTGTGTTACCTAGATTCCTTTAGCACAGTCTACAGCTTGCATTTATGAAGTGATTTTATTGCAAATTTGTAGGATAACTCAGTATAATGTCTAAATGAGAACGTTCTATTTTGGCCGTGATTGGTCAACCGTGATGGCTGCACAGGCCTGTGACCTAGACTTGTTTAGTCTACAGTTCATATTTATGAAGCGATTTCATTGTAACTTGGAAGGATAACTCGGTATGATGTTTAGATGAGACTGTCCTATTTTGGTCACGATCAGTCGGCTGTTATCGCCACCTGGTCATATGACCTAGATTCCATTAGCTCTGTCTACAGGTTGTTTTTATGAAGGGATTTCATTGTAACTTGTAGGATAACTTGATATGATATCTAGATGAGACTATCCTATTTTAGTCATGATCGGTCAACCATGACCACCGAGCTGTCATATAACCTAGATTACTTTAGCAAAGTCTACAAGTTATATTTATGAAGGGATTTCATTGTAACTTGGTAGGATGACTCGTTTTGGAATAATTTTACTGTAAGGCCAAATAAAAAAAATGAATTGATTCTCAGGCAATTTTTTTTTCAAATCAGTGAGGGAGGGAGGATTTTATTTTTATTTTTATTTTTTTTAATGTAAAGGGTTGAGTATACTCAGTAAATCCTTTTTTGCTGTCTTTCCACTTGAAAAAGAGAAAAGGTTGTATTTTAGTGTAATTATAGTATACCTTTTATAACTAACTGCTGTAACAACACCTAAAAGGATTTGTATTTTATTGTTCTTTTTAATGGTATAGATCTGTCAAACATCATGATCCATTAGAATAGGCCCCAGTAACCAATGCTTGGGGTAGGAGTCCTTTAAAATGGGAAACATGGCTCTAAATGATTGGTTAAACTTGAGTTTATATCAGTGTTGCGGCCATTATTAACCATTGTGCAGAAATATATGACCTTAAACACCAGCAAGTAAATAAATAATTAAATCATGATCCAGTATATCAGAATTTTCCTTGTTACAGTTTATGGGAGAGTGCCTCTGGGCACTCTCCCATAAACTGCAACAAGAAAAACCAATTTTGTGCAAACACAGCTAAATAATTATATGTCGAGAAATGTGAAAAAAATGACCATTCCATGTTTTCACGAATTCTTAAAAAAACATGACATAATAAAAATGTCAAATGAGGAGGTTCAAATCCAACGAGGGAGGGCCTGAGAATCAAAACATTATTTTTTTTTAGCCTAACTTTGTAACTTTGGTTGAAATACATTAACTGTGAGGACTACATTAACCTAGGCCTCAATTCTTTAGTACAATCTACACCCAAATTATTTTTATTGAAAACGTAGCATACAGGGAACAGAAATTAACATATTCACATTTGTTGCAATTCTTGTCGTATTTCATAATCCTTTCATGAACATTGATTATTATCCTGTTCATCAAACACTACACACAGTCAAGTTAAGCTACATTGTCATTGACACTTTCATTCATTGATGAAGTCACTTGTGCCTCCATGCCTGTTGCTTTGAACTATTACGAGTTAACTCCTGCTGAACTTTTTTCAGCAACATGAAAACAAGACAAAATGGAAGCATTGGTATATAATTTACTGGGGTTATTTCTTTCTGGCCATCTTTGGACTTTCGAGAAAATTTCCTAAAATTTGACCAAAGTTAGTTTGGATGACCCCTTAAAGGTCTGGAGAATTTCAATTATTTTGGCTTTGTTATTATGTGACACCTTGACTTGGAAGTGGTGCCAAGACACACAGATAAAACTTAAATAGAAACCACTGCCAAGGTACTGTAACCTCGATCAGCAAGACTATAGAAAGATAGTATATTGGAACATTTGCTCAACATGTAAGACAAGAAATCCACCAGCCTTAAGGCCTAAAAAACTAAAAATCTGTTTGTCAGGCCCTCCCACACACATGGTCCATTTGGCTGCTGCATGCTCTCTTTTTATAACCAATGTAAACTTGAAAAAAAACTAAAAAGTCAATGTTTTATGTCTGATATTTTACCCAAGTTAAAAAAATTGATAAATTTGTCGCTTGAGTGCAAGAAGGCTTTGCAATGCTTTAGCATTGCAAAGCCTTCCTGCTCTCAAGGGACGAAATACACCACCATCCATGCGATTCTGAAGATTATCAGGCCTAAGACATAAACCAAGAACATGAACTTTTGATGGCAAAGAAATGATTACAGAAATATAAAATAAAAAAAACGCTCACCCACATGCAATTTTACAAATAATGGCCCGAGAAGATCTACTTTGTGGGGCCTAAGGGTTTAACTCTTGTCAATATATAAATGTGAGGTTTGCATTTTACATTGGAATATGTTCTGTTCACGCGAACTGTATTCTCTAATTCTAATTTATTTAAGGACTGAAAATTGGTTCTTGCAGCAGTAGTTTGTGAGAATCGAAAGTGATTCTCGTGAATGGGCTTAAAATTTAAGGCCAGAATGGTATCGCATGTCACTATTTTTTTGTGATTTCTCTGCCTGTGCATTGCACTTATGATGCCATTCTTATGTTAACAGCGATAGATTATATTAGGCCTCACAAAGTAGATACTCTGTTTCTCAGGCCATTTTTTGTAAAATTGCATGCATGCGGGCGGTTTTTTATTTTATTTTTTATTTTTGTAATTATTTCTTTGCCATTAAAAAGTTCATGTTCTTGGTTTGTTTTATGCTTTAGGCCCCATAATCTACAGAATAGCATGGGTGGTGGTGTATTATGTCCCTTGAGTGCAAGAAGGCTTTGCAATGCTAAAGCATTGCAAAGCCTTCTTGCACACAAGGGACAATAACTTGGGTAAATTATCAGACATAATCCATTCGATTTTGACTTTTAGCTCAACTTTGGCAAAGCCAAATTTGAGCTTTTGTCATGGCCAGTCGTCCGTACGTCAACAATTGGATACGGCTCGGGCTAGAGGCCGTATTTATGAACCGATCTTTACGAAACTTCTTGGGTACCTTTGTTATGACCGTGGGACGAGAACGAGTGTTTTTGGGTGCGGTCCGAAATTCAAGATGGCTGCCAGCCGCCATTTTGTACTGATGATGCAGAAATCTGTTTTTTGTACAGAACTTCCATATGAAAGCTCTGATTTGAATAATTTTTTGTATGAATGTTTAGTACCATGGGATATATCACATATAATACGGGTTTTTTTCTCGTGCGTAAATTGTGCAAATTAGACTAATTTTGGTGTTTTTTGGTGTTACTTTCAGCACTGTAAGTGCAAATGCCAATAGTGCTTGGGCTAGAGGCCATATTTATGAACCGATCTTTTCGAAACTTCTTGGGTATCTTTGGTATCACCGTGGGACGAGAACAAGTGTTTTGGGGTCCTGTCCAAAATTCAAGATGGCCACTGGCAGCCATTTTGTACAAAATTAGGTACAATCAGATTTTTGCACAGAACTTCCATTTGAAAGCGCTGATTTGAATAATTTTTTGTGTGAATGTTTAGTACCATGGGATACATCACATATAATACGGGTTTTTTTCTCATGCAGAAATTATGCAAATTAGATGAACTTTGATTTTTTCAGTGCGACTTACACACAGTAAGTACACATGTCAATACGGCTCAGACTAGAGTCTGTATTTATGAACTGATCTTCACGAAATGTCTTGGGTACCTTTGTTATCACCTTGGGATGAGAACGAGTGTTTCTGGGTGCGGTCTAAAATTCAAGATGGCTGCCAGTGGCCTTTTTGTACCGAAATTACGTCTAATCAGTTTTTGTACACAACTTCTATACAGCTCAGACTAGAGGCCATATTTATGAACCAATCTTTACGAAACTTCTTGGGTACCTTTGTTATCACAGCGGGATGAGAGCGAGTGTTTTTGGGTGTGGTCCGAAATTCAAGATGGCCACCAGCAGCCATTTTGTACCAAAATTAGTGCAATCAGTCTTTTGTACAGAACTTCTGTATGAAAGTTCTGATTTGAATAAATTTTTGTATGAATGTTTAGTAACATGGAATACATCACATATTGTAAGGGTTTTTTTTTTCGTGCAGAAATTATGCAAATTAGATGAACTTTGATTTATTCAGTGCTACTAACACAATGTAAGCACACATGTCGATACGGCTCAGGGTAGAGGCTGTTTTTATGAACCGATCTTCACAAAACTTCTTGGGTACCTTTGTTATCACCTTGGGACAAGAATGAGTGTTTCTGGGTACGGTCCAAAATTCAAGATGGCTGCCAGTGGCCATTTTGTACCGAAATTATGTCCAATCAGTTTTTTGTCACAAGTTCTATACAACTCGTATTTATGAACTGATCTTCACAAAGCTTCTTGGGTACCTTTGTTTTCACCTTGGGACAGGAACGAGTGTGTTTTGGGGTGCCTTTGTTATCACTGTGCTATGAGAACAAATATTTTGGGGTTCAGTCAGACCCACTCTGGGACTCAAAGATTTTTTTCTAGTTTAGCATCTGACTGTCACCCACCTTTACAATACTTTACCTATACATTTGTTACAGACAACGGTCAGTATTTATGTACAGACCGTTACAATACTTCATATGTACCTTTGTTATCAGGTCATTACCTAGATGTTTGTCATTGCTGTGTCACATACTATACATGTACATGTCTTTGTCTTGACAAGTTGAGCTACAGTGTCATTGACACTTTCATTTTAAGTTTTGGATAGGTTATAAAAAGAGCGGCAGCCAAAAGGACCATGTGGGAGGGCCAGAAAACAGATTTTCAATTTTTTCAGGCCTTATCATTTCAAAATTTTTTTAATGTTTTTGTCCACTTCTGAATTATTTTCAGTAGATTTTTACTAAAACTGAATATATATCAACTCCTGTATATATATCTTATTATACCACCCACTTGAAAAGTGGGCGGTATATAGCATTCATGGTGTCCGTACTTACGTACTTCCGTACTTACGTACTTCCGTACGTCCGTGACGCTTTGGGGGTACACATTTGCTATCCGCAACTCCTCTTAAACCAGTGAACGGATTTCATTGAAACTCTCAGACATTCTTTTACATACATTGAAGATGTGCACCTCCTATTTTCTTTTCAGATATTTTCTTTTTTTACAATTTCCTATATTGAAAAATGAACTTTGTCAAATTCAATTGACATTCTGTACATTGAAACTTTCAGACATTCTTTTACATATATTGAAGATGTGCACCTCCTGTTCGTTTTCAGATATTTTCATTTTTAGGGTTTCTCATATTTAAAAATGGGCTTTGTCAATTCAAGCTTGTGTGGTGGGGTGTTTACATTTGCTATCCACAACCTCTTTTAAACTGGTGAATGGATTTCAATGAAACCTTCAAACTTTGGTGTCGGTGTTTGTGCTCTCTACATTAAACACTCTTTTACTGTTGTAAAATGTTTCTTGGTGGGAGTGGGTGGTATTATTTAGTGAGTAGTGCTCACAGTTTTTCTAGTTTAAAGACCAGTCTGATGTGAAATTATACTCAAATCAGATAATGACATTTTTGTGTGTGTAAAGATTGAATTGTGTTTGTTTTCACAGTTGAAAGAACTTCCAAATAATACAGCAGAGAATCCCTGGAAAATGGATGATGAAGAAATTGGCAGGAGGAGAGATTTACGAGAAACTCATCTTATATTCAGCATTGATCCTAAAGGATGTGAAGATGTTGATGATACATTGTCTGTGAGGTAAACTGTTTTATCTTACAGCAAGAACGCATCCCCCACTACAAGTAAAAACATCTTGACAAAATACAAGTCTGTATTGAGAGTACCAACCACTACAGTCAATACAAAAAGAGAATGTTTTTTTTTTACCTTGTTTTGACTTATTACAAATATCAAGGTCAACATTTTTAATAAATACAAAATAAGTTAGACTAGATTTTAATTTGTCATGAAGATATTTTTATATTTGCCTACCATGCGTTTAACATGAAAAATAAAACAAAGAAGCACATAGTTGACACGCTAATATAATTTAATCATTTGACCCGCCTCTGCATTTGATTGGTTGAAAGCATACAGCGTGAAAGTCGTCAGAATCATATAAACCAAATCACGCAATGATTTGGAATGTCTCCACTTTCACACACATCTGATCCAACTTTGAAGACTCTTGAAGCCCACTCAATCCAGTTGTCACCGTGAGGGCGTGACAACAGACTGATAGATGGATAACAAGCTTGTAAACAAAGATCAATGATCGATTTTTCATCGCCTCCAGTCAGCGAGAATATAATGATAATTTCTCGGGAACAATTGAATTTAATAAAATATACCAAAGTGGGAGAGGAATAAAAGATCATGCACCCAAACATGATTTTGGGGGAACTTAAAAAAGATGTTTTTAATGATATTGTTACGTAACTTGCTAAATATCTGTCGTCTGCGATCAAAAGTCAAAACAACAAACAATTTGACAATGATTGACATGACCTGTTTGTGGCACACTTTCCTGAGTTTGACTGTTGTCTTTTGCGAAAATTAAAAGCTTTTCGTTCACGTACACATAGTTTTTATATTTTAATATTACAGCCGGATTAAATTATAAGAAATAACTGTTGTTTTCCTTCAGTTTATGCGATATAAAGCAAAAATTTTCAGCACAAGCTTAATCATAACACGCTATGCAATTAATTGGCAATTTTTGAGAATAGCGCTGGCCGGTTTTGGCCGTTACATTGGGTAAAGGGTTAAATAAACTTCAGCAGTTATAGTACCAGTAGAACAGTGAATGGGGATTACGTCATGGACAGTGCAAGAAAGCAATACCATGACTCCATGATCATCAGTCATAAAAAATCAATTCTTAGACGCTGAATGATTGTCAGAACAGATGCCATTAAAAACTGTACTCAGTTCCTTAATTATGCAAACAAGTCAAGAAATGGAGGAATATTGTAAGATAAATTAGTTACAGTAGAATCCTCTTAATTGAATATCCATTTTGCCAGTGAAAATTATTCAATTAACAGGAGTATACAGTTAACAGGGATTTGGTCAGTTTCCTGTATTCTGGGGGTAAACTGAACATTTATTCTATCTTGTTTGACAGAGCTCACAGAGCTCTGTCAAACAAGATATAATAGAATAAATGCCTGTATCGGATGTAGTGAGGCCAAAAAGGTTGATAAATAAGGGGAATTTGGTTCGTGTCACAGTATTTTTTTCGACATATTACAAAAATTTATATACAATTAACAGGAGTTTACTCTACAACCCATATGCAGTTAACAGATCAAATTTGTACTGAAGGTAGGGTAAATGGTTTTGTGTTTGAAAATTATATTCAATTAACAGGGATATACAATTAAGAGGTATCCAATTAAGTGGGCTCCACTGTATTACCACGATGTGGGTTTCCAAGCTGGTGTATTGAAGTCTCGACCCTCGCCTCTGGGTCATATATCAGCTCGTCCTAATGGATAATATATGCCCAGAAAGCTTCTGAGCTGCTCGTGTATGAAGCAATGGAAATAAGTGTGTACCTGTTACCTGTGTACCATTACCAGATGGTGTGACGTGTATAAACCCATCACGGTCAAGGTAATAAATAGAGGCAAAAAAAAATATTTGGCATGTGTTCTGACTTGTTCATGTCCAGTCCATAACTGTTTTGTGGAATGGAATATTGAAATGAAACTGATATTACATGTGTAGCATGAACAGATGGTATGTAATGTATAAAATTCAAGCCAGAACCTCCCAAGGTCAAGATCAAAGAGCAATGCCGATTGCATCTTCTCAGACTTTTACATTACTAATTATTTTCAGTGGTTTATTGCAGAAAACTCCCAAATGGCAACACAGAACTTGGTGTCCACATAGCTGATGTCACTCACTTTGTTACCCCTGGAATGCACACAGACATTGAAGCAAGTTCTAGGTCCACAACTGTTTATTTAGCTGACAGAAGATATGATATGCTGCCATCTGTGCTCAGTGCAAATTTATGTTCACTGATATCTGGTGTAGACAGGTATGAATATGTACTTAGGCCCCACAAAGTGGATCTTCTATTTTTAGCTGCGACAAGCAACTCTATATGTGGCAATGTCTGTCTGTCCTGTCTGTCCTGCCTGCCTGTCTGCGTCTGTCGGTCGGTCGCGGTCAATCACCAACGAGTTTAAATACACTATAACTCCTAAAATACTTGATGGAATGACACCATACTTGGTATGCAAGTGTATCGTCATGATGTCTACACCCTCTCAATAGTACCTGTCATTCGGATAATTTCTGTCACATTTATGGACTCGTCACCAATAAGTTTTTTTGTCACCAACAAGATTTTTTGTTACCAACAAGTTTTAAAACATCATTGGCATTACATGAATCGTCGCAGCTTCGGCACTGTGACAGTGCACTCTAGTTAAGGCAATTTTTGTAAAATTTTATTGGGGAGGGGGGTGGGGCAGGCTATTTTATTGTTTAATTTTATAATTTTTTCTTTGCCATCAAAAGTTCATGTTCTTGGTTTGTTTTAGGTCTCATAATCTACAGAATAGCATGGGTGGTGGTGTTTCAGGTAAAATATTTTTATTTTTTTAAGTTTGCATTGGTTATGAAAAGAGCATGCGTCAGCCAAAAGGACCATGCAGGAGGGCCTGAGAAACATATTTTCAAGTTTTTAGGCCTTATATAACAGGTTTAAATTTGCTATGATTCGCTAGGATAGGTTTTGATTCTGCTTCAAGAATCAGTTTTCAGTTAAATAATTTATAAATTATTGAGTACGGTTATAGCATTGTAAGTACAACCAGTACATATTCCACAGTAAAAAAAAACAAACCTCGTATCTATATATTGATTAGATTTTAACCCTTAAAGGCCTGGACAAGTGTCCTGAATTCCCACCAGCCGACATCCTATACAGTTACAACTCAAAGTCCTGTCCTGAAATGCGCACATATAGCACATTGATATGCGCGTTAATATATGCTTTATGGCCATAGTAAGGCTATCAAATTGTGTGCATGCGGCCTGTGCACAAGCAATGTTTCAGCCAATGGACCTCCGGGTAACCCGGAGGTCCATTGGCAGAAACATTGCCTGTGTTTGCTATGAGGAACCAGGAGAACCTGCCATGCTTTGGATGTCATTCGATATGGCAATTGCGCGCAATTCCTACGCGCAATTAAGCCTAGATAAGCGCACATTTCATGACAGGACTTCTAGTTTTGACTGTATATGGCCAGTGGCTTAGCAGTGATTTCTACTCAAGTATTGGCTGCCTTAATAGGCAGCCAAGACTGGACTAAAAACCACTGCCTACCTAATTTGGCTGCCTGTTAAGACTTGACTAGAAACCACTTCCTGTCTAATTTATCTGTTGTCAGCTGGACTTCCTCATGATGGCATGTTGAGGGCACATGTTCTGAGGTTGTAAATGTTGGAAATAGGCCTTTAAGGGTTAAAGGCCTGGACAATTTTATACATTTTCACTATATACTTTGAAAGTCTATCTCCTGTAGCTTTACTGTTGTTTGTAGTCAAGTCTTGGCTGCCTACAGAAGCCTACATAGGCAGAGCCAAGACTTGCCTAGAAACAACTGACAAGGTACTTACAAAACAAGTTTTGAGTTTACCCAAACATTGAATGTTGGGGCACCTGTTCCTTTGCGTCAAAAAGTTATCAGGCGGAAATAGACCCTTAAGGGTTAAGAACCTGTTTCCAGTTTTGATAAGCTTCTTATCTTCTATATACGTGTAGAACACATGTTCCAACATATAGGCTGGTTGTCTTACCAGTGGGAGTTATAACAGTACCTTAGCGGTGTTTTGTAGTGATGTCTTGGCTTCCTGTATAGGTAGCCAAAATTTCACAAGACACTACTGCTAAGTCAAAGTGTTAACTCTTTGTCAGGGTGCAGAAGATAATTGGAATTCTCCAGGAATTGAACTGTTAGAATGCAAGAAGCCACTCGAATAGCTCTGTTGAAAACCACTAAGGCCACTATAGTGGTTTTACACCATATGCATCAGCTTGATGTTTGCTTAGTAGAACAAAAAATGTTCACATAAAATTGTTTTGTTGCAGGCACTCCAATAAATTTTAACAAATCATATATTTACAAACAAAATTTTGCTTGACCAAGGCTCCCCTTGCTGATAGCAATGGAATCTTTAAAAAAGCATAGTCATGTGACAAATCACCTTTGAAAAATAATTCATCCCTCTACCAGTTAAGGACACTTTTATTCTTTGACAAGAATCAAATGAACAGCTTGCAATAATTGTTGTTGATTTTCATTATGCTCTCTTGCTAGAATCATATGCGAGAATCAATTCTGATTGTTGTATGAATTTTAAGCCCTGTATAACTTACATGACAGTTGCATTAACGTGTACTTCAAGGTCGCTGTTTATTTAGTTGCTAACAGTTATGATTGATATTCTTCCAAATTTCTTCACGCCTATATTATAAGTTACAGGATGTTTAGTGATTGGATATAGTGTCATGAAAACATCGCATAATGTATTTATTATGTCAGCGGACAAAATACAGTATGTCCCTTTAATTAATCAGCCCGGTAATTTATGTTTTGGCATATCGTACTAGTGAAAATGCAAACAAGCAGTCGTAAGTTTACAATGTAAGGGGGAGTAACTCTATCTAGCAATCGTTTCATGCTGAAGTGATTATCGATCGGTAAGATTAACGGTGTTGAATGCTTGTTGTGTTTCGATTTACAATGAGCTATCGGATGGGGTTATCGATCAAAATAAGTTTCTCAATCTGGGACAGATATTATAAACAGATTATTTAATTTTGTTCAGGTGAGTTTAATGAAACTTTAATCCCATTCAAAAGACGATTCCGAACATTGGCTGTAAGATTGCCATTTTTGTGTCGCCTGCCCCACGAAGTGGGGAGCGACATATAGGGATTACTTTTGTCGTCTTGCATCGTCCGCGTCGTCTGCGTCGTCGTCCGTGTCACACGTTCTCTTATCTGCCACTCCTCTTTAACCTATGAATGAATTTGATGAAACTTTCAGTGATTCTTTATCACATAATGGCATTGTGCACCTCCTATTTTATTTTTTGATCCGCTGTATTTTTTCCAGAGTTATGCCCCTTTTCCACTTAGAATTCTGTCTGAAATATTAAAATATAGTGCAGGCGACACACGTTTTCCATGGAAGACTCACATCTAAGTTGAGATGAGGTGGTTGTCTTTTATTTCCAAAAACAATATGGTGGACACACACCAAATATTGATTTCATATGGGATCACTGATGACATCATCAACCTGATATGGCTTGATAGGCTTCCACCATTTATCCACACTGATTGGTTGATCCTAAGAGCTGACATAATATCAGGTTGTATTTAGACAGGCCTAGGTATCGTTCTGTAGATATAAAATCTTCTCAACACTTTCATTAACATGTAGTTCCACCACAGGCCAAATGCTGTTTGTTCAGATGGAAAAGGATATGATATACTGCAGTGTTCAATGTGAATTTGTGTTCACTTGTGTGGACAGGTATGATATTGTCTACATTTCAAAATTCTTTTCAAACTCAAGAAGGTTGCGTCTCATTCTGTCTGTATAAATTGTAATTGTCCACACTGTTTGAGCTCATATTTTTAGCTTAACTTGACAAAGTCAAGATAAGCTATTGCCACCACTCATGTGAAAGTCTGTTAGTCTGTGAGTCTGTTCACATTTTCCTTTAGCACAGCTACACGCTGTAGTTCTTGTCTGATCGTCAAAAAATTTCATATGCAGGTTTGAGGTCATGTCTAGATGAGAACGTCCCCATTTGGTCGTGATCATTCAACCGTGATGGCTGCCCGAGCCCAAAATCTGAAAATCTTTAGCACAGCTACAGGTCGAATTTATGAAGAGATTCCATGGTAGCTTGGTAGGATGACTGTGTAATATCTAGATGAGAACGTCCCCTTTTGGTCATGATCTGTCAACCATGATGGCTGCCTAAGCCCAAAACCCAAAAACGTTTAGCACAGTCTACAGGTCATATTTCATTGTAACTTGGTAGGATGACTCTGTATGATGTCTAGATGAGAACTTGTCCATTTGGTTGCGATATGTCAACTGTGACAGCTGCCTGAGCTCAAAACCTGAAAACCTTTAGCACAGTCTGCAGGTAATATTTATGGAGGGATTTCATTGTAACTTGGTAGAATGACTCAGAATAATGTCTAGATGAGAATGTCCCCTTTTGGTTACAATTGGTCAACTTTGATGGCTAAAGGGCCTGAAGCCCGAAATCCTTTAACACAGTATACAGGTCATATTTATGAAGGGATTTCATTGTAACTTGGTAGGATGATTCCAGATGATGTCTAGATAAGAACATCACCTTTTGGTAGCACTCATTCAACCATGACGTCTTCACGAGCCCAAAACCCAAAAACCTTTAGCATAGACTACAGGTTGTATTTATGATGGGATTTGATTGTAACTGGGAGCGCGGTGGCTCAGTTGGTAGAGGTGCAGGCTTCAAGCCGAGGGGTCCTCGGTTTGAATCCCACCTGCGACAACCATGTTGTGTCCTTGGGCAAGACACTTCATCTCCATTGCCCGCATGGCACAATGACACCCTGTACTAAGGCGTACTGCACGTCGATGGTACGCATGTCTTCAACCAATCTAACCCTGCCTGTGCTGCAGTGCGGAGTTACGATGTTGGGGAGCAGGCAGGTGCTCGTCGTTGCTCGGTGGTTCTCTCCGGGTACTCCGGCTTCCTCCACCCGTAAAACTGTCATGGTCCTGATTAGCCGTTGTGCATAAATATGTGACCTTAAAACATCAATAAATAAATAAATAAATCATTGTAACTTGGTAGGATGACTCCATATAATGTCTAGATGAGAACGTCCTAGAGAGTCCCCTTTTGATCACGATTGGTCAACTGTGATGGCTACAGGGACCTGAAGCCCCAAAACCTTTAGCCTAGACTACAGGTTGTATTTATGATGGGATTTCATTGTAACTTGGTAGGATGACTCCATATAATGTCTAGATGAGAACATCCAAGAAAGAGAGTCTCCTTTTGATCACGATTGGTCAACTGTGATGGCTACAGGGGCCCGAAGCCCAAAAACCTTTAGCACAGTCTTCAGGTTGTATTTATGAAGGGATTTCATAGTAACTTGGTAGGATGATTCCAGATAATGTCTAGATGAGAACATCCCCTTTTGGTAGCGATCATTCAACTGCGACGGCTGCCGGGAGCCCAAAGCCCGAAAACTTATAGCATAGACTACAGGTCGTATTTATGAAGGAATTTTATTGTAATTTGGTAAGATGACTCCATATAATGTCCAGATGCAAACATTCCCGTTTGGTTGCGATTGGTCAACTGTGACGGCTGCAGGGACCGGAAGCCCAAAAACCTTTAGCACAGTCTACTGGTCATCTTTATGAAGGGATTTCATAGTAACTTGATAGCATGATTCCAGATAATGTCTAGATGAGAACGTCCCCTTTTGGTAGGGATCATTCAACCGAGATGGATGCCCGAGCCCAAAACCTGAAAACCTTTAGCAGAGACTACAGATGGTATTTATGAAGGGATTTCATTGTAACTTGGTAGGATGACTCAGTATAATGTCTGGATGAGGATGTCCCCTTTTGGTTCCGATCGATCAACCATGATGGCTACACAGGCCAGAAGCCCAAAAACCTTTAGCACAGTCTTCAAGCCATATTATTATTTCATTGTAACTTGATAGGATGACTCGTTTTGGAATAATTTCACTGTAACTTAGTAACTTTGGTTGACATACATTAACAGTGAGGGTCAGATTAACCTACCCCTCAATTCTTTAGAACAGTCTACACCTCAAATTATTTTTATTGAAAACATTGCATACAGGGAACAGAAATTAACATATTCTCAATTATCACAATTTTTGTCGTATTTCATAATCCTTTCATAAACATTGAACATTATCCTTTTCATCAAACACAACACACAGTCAAGTTAAGCTACAGTGTCATTAACACTCTCATTTTAGACTATCATTAAGGCTATTGAAAAAAATAATTCTTATTTCTCAGGCACCTCCCTCGTTATAGAAAATCTGCCTCATCATCTTTTTTTCACCTGGAAATCTTTTCTATGACACTATTTTGCACTTGCAGGAGAAATATTTAACCAACTATACCTTTTTGACAGAGCTCACAGATCTAGTTGGTTAAATTTTAAACTCCATTATGGGAAATTTTCACTGCTGAAAACATTAGTTTGCCACATAATAGTGTAAGTAGTTAAATTTCTGATTATTTTCAGAACTGTTTTGTGAATCAAAAAAAAAAGAAAGTTTCCCTCATAAAATTGAGGAAAAATTTCCTGAGAACAAGCCTCTCATTTGCAAAATGGGGTCCCCAGAGGGTGAATTTTCTGATGCTACCCCATACAGTGGGTCAATGTATCCTCTAGATAATCTTTCTGTTTTGGATTGAGATCTCGATTCAGACTGAAGTTCACAGAGGGTGAATTTTGTGATGCTCCCCTGCTGTGCAGGGTAGCATCACCAAATTCACCCTCTGGGGACCTCATTTTTCAGATGACAGTCTGCTTATTTTCAGGCTAGCCTGAGAAACAGAAAATTTTTTTCATAGGCCTCATTAATAAAGTGTATATTTCGAAGGTTTATATAAACCGTCTACTCATATTGTTAGGATATTATTTCTTTGTTAAGAGCATGGTAGCTCAATAATTAGAGCATTGGACTTGAAACTGAAAGGTCCATGTTTAAATCCCCACCAGGGGTAACTGCATTGTGTCATTGGGCAAGACACTTCATCTCCATTGCCCACGTGGAGGCACATTTGGGCTTTGTTCACAGGCATACTGCACATTGATGGTTCACTTGTATTCAACCAGCGATGAGCTTGTAGGGAGTGAGGTGGCTCAGTCGTAGACTTTTGGACTTCTATTCTAGAGGTTCCGAGTTCGACCAGCATTGTGTCCTTGGGCACAGCGCTTTATCCCGGTTGCCTGCATGGGGTTATGATGATGCCGTGTACAAAGGTGTACTGCATGTCAATGGTGCACATGTCTTCACCAGCTGTAACCTTACTTGAGCGGAGCTTGAACAGAGTTAGAATGTTAAGCTGACAGCTGCTCAACGTTGCTCGGTGGTTCTCTCTGGGTACTCTGGCTTCCTCCACCCATAAAACTGTCACGGTCACGATTTGCCATTGTGCATAAGTATGTGACCTTAGCCACCAATAAATAAATAATAAGCAACAATGAGCTCGTAGGGAGCGTGGTGGCTCAGTGGTAGACTGTTGGACTTGTATGCTTGAGGTTCCGTGTTCGACCTGCATTGTGTCCTTGAGCAAAGCTCTTTATCCCGGTTGCCTACATGGGGTATGATGACACTATGTACTAAGGCGTACTGCACGTCAATGGTGCACATTTCTTCAACCGCTGTAACCCTGCTTGAGTGGAGCTTGAACGGAGTTAGAATGTTGAGGAGCAGACAGTTGCTCATCGATGCTCCGTGGTTCTCTCTGGGTACTCCGGCTTCCTCCACCCGTAAAATTGTTACAGTCACGATTTGCCATTGTGCATAATTATGTGACCTTAAACACCAATAAATAAATAACGATGAGCTCGTTCCAGTGTTGGATCACATGATAGGGTTTTGTAGAAATTTTTTTTTTAAATAATTTTTCTTCAACTTCAGAATTTACATGTTACACAGGTGGAGGGTGGATTTGGCTGATTTGATGGGTAAAAACTTAAATACTAGACAAAGACATTTCCTTTAACATATCCATGTTAGAAAAGACAACATCCAATAAATCTACTGTGTGAAATCTAGATTAAAGTTATCTAGAACATAGATTCTTTGACCATAATACAACACAGTTCAGTATTTAACCCTTTACCCAACGCAGATAATATCAAAGTGTATTCTTTTAATTAATATTTTTACCTGTGCCGCCATCGGCGAAGCAGGTCTAGTAACCGCTCAACTCCATCCGTCAGTCCATCCGTCAGTCCGTCCAGCCGGCCGGCCGTCCAAAACACTTTTTCCGTCAAAGTTTTCTTGGCTTCTCTGAAAGGGAATGATTATATTTGGCCTGCTGCTTCATAATGATGAGTTGTATCGTGTAAGCAATTTTCAGATCTGCCGTGCAGCCACTTCCTGTTTGCCGATACTTTGAAGTTTTACTGTACCCACTGAACATTGAAAATTTTTATACTGTACCAATGACCCAGACTTAGCTGGTGCTAACTCCACAAAAACCAGGGCCAAACACAAATTTTGCCCCCCAATCCCCAAAATTTGCATCCAAAACAAAAAGAAATCATGTCCTAAAGGACCTCCATAGTACGACTCTACTGCGCATGCGCAGTGACGCAGTCGTCCCGAAATTGGCGCCAAATATCATTCTCTGTTTGGCCCTTCATTAGTCAACATCTCACTGATCTTTGTGCTTGTAAATCTCAGTTTAAAGGATGCCAGACACGTAATTCTTGGAGAAAATGTGATTCTAAGGAGGATAGAAGGAGGAGAGGAAAAAAGAAGTGGCAAAAAATAATCAGGGCTGTACTTAAAATTTTTTGTTGAAATTATGTTAAGTTGCCTATTTTCGAGGCATGGGCCTCTTGTTGTCATTCTTGCTAATTGTTGCACTGCTTATTCAATGTTTCCTCTCCCCTAGCCTTCTAAAGTCCCCCCTTGCAATTCTCCCATGCTTTTGGCATATTTTTGAGAAGTTTCATTTCTAAAATTCCCTGGGAGAGTTGCTTGGTTACAGAATGTTTTCTGTTATTTTTCCCATAGTTACGTTTTCACCCATGGGTGTATAACGTTTGTGTTCTGCATCTTCCATCTGATGTTCTGCAGATTCTCCCCTTGGAGTCTCTGTTTTGCATCAGATAGAGTGTAATTGATGACTGATTCCGGGCCAGTTTTTTCAGTGCCTGGAGTCATGTTTTCTACTGTGTTTACACTGTTTGTTTTCATTGGCAACAGCCTTTTTTGAGGGGGGCTGTTTGCCTTTGTGGTAGTTTATCTCATTATAAGATACATTTATATTATCCGAAAGTGTCTCATTAATTATTTTATATAATTTTAAAATTTTTGACCACACTTTGCCATCGGATCCATCGGGGCTCAACGTTACTTTTCAGCAACTTGGGCTTCTCTGAAAAAATATATTTTTATACTGTACCAATGACCCAGACATAGCTGGTGCTAACTCTTAAAATATAGGGCCAAACACAAATTTTGCCCCCCAATCCCCAAAATTTGCATCTAAAACTAAAGAAAACATGTCCTGAAAGGCCCTCCACACCTCGCCCCCACTGCGCATGCGCAGTGTCAAGGACGTTCCGAAATTGGCGCCATTTATCATTCTAAGTTTGGCCCTTCATCAGTTAACATCTGACTGATCTTTGTGCTTTTAAATCTCAGTTTAAATGATGCCAGACACATAAATATTAGTGAAATGGTGATTCTAAGGAGGATAGAAAAGGAGGAGAGGAAAAGAATGTGTGACAGAATATTATCAGGGCTGTAACTTAAAATTTTTTAATGAAATTATGTTAAGTTACCTATTTTCAAGGCAGCAGCCATTTTGTTGTCATTCTGATTATTTAGTTACACTGTTTTTTCAAGTGTTTTTCCTCTCTCCCTGTCCTTTAATTCCCCCTTGCTATTCTCCCATGCTTTTGGCATAGTTTCTGTAATTATTATTACTAAAATTTCTTGGGAGTTTTAGCTTAATAACAGAATGAATTCTGTTCTTTCCCCATGTTTACGTCTTCACCTACGGGTGGTTAGGCGTTGTGTTCTGCATCTACCATCTGATGTTCTGCAGTTTCTTCCCTGGAAGTCTCTGTTTTGCATCAGATGGGGTATTTTTGGTAACTGATTTCGGGCCTGGGTGCCTGGAGTCTTATTTTAGTGTTTTTACACTCATTGTTTACATTTACAACAGCCCTCTGTGTGAGGGGGGGATTTCTAAATAATTATATCTTTATGTTATTTTAATCATAACTAGATACATTATTATTGTTCGTAAGTGTTGAATAAATTGTTTAAAATATTTTTAAAATTTTTGTCCACACTTAGGCTTGGGATCCATTGGGGCTCAACGTTACTTTTCAGAAACTTGGGCTGTTCTGAAAAAATATTTTTTCAAAATATTTTGATTTCAATTATTTTTTCTATATTAATGGATCATATTATTATTATGTATTTTGATTGCCAGGGGTTAGTGCGAGTACCAGGACTTGTCTTCTTTTCACATTGAAAGGATATTGATCAATTGTTTTAAGAGGAAGTCTTCCTCTGACCTTATTATCATTCTATATGTGGTCAGTGTACTCGCATTAACTCCTGTTCTGTATCGTATGATTTCGATGACAATATGGGAAGCGTATGTCACGGTATGTTGTTGGGGATTTGGACACTCCGGTCCTTTCCCCGCAGGGTCACTCTACTTTATCAATTTCTATTTCAGACGATCAAGATTAGGGTGATGTATCTGTGATGTCTTCCAACAGTGTGCCTCCGTCGTCACAATTAATGAAGGGCTAGCGGAAAAGTGCTCATGTAATACGCCAATTGCCTAAGAGGACCCTAGTAGGTTCGACGGCCTTTGACGTCCGCTAGCTCGCCCGGTGTAGCGTCCATTCACCGAATGGTTCGGCAGCCGGGTTCGTCCGTTGCGGTCTAGAAGGAATTTTGGGGTGATGCGAGCACTATAAAATTAACTTAATGCACACCCAGTGACGGCGGATCGGAGGGAGAACGGAGGAAGCCTTTTAGTCCGGTTCATAGCTCGTTCCGGTCCATCCGGACGGCAAGCGAGAGAGGCCCCTCTCTCGTTCAACAACATCTGGCCCCAGATGTTGTGGTACAAATGTGTCGTTAGCGGAGCATACGTCCGTCGCTCGAGACGCTCCGTTGTATAGGCAGTCCGCTGAGACTGCTAAGGCTTCCTCTTCTCGTCAGCGCACACGACCGCACCTTGGCTGCGTGACCGCCGATATATTACCAGCTTCGCCGATCAAGGATTCTTCGGCGACCAGGTCACACCATCCGGCAGCCAGGGATTCGAGACCGATGGACTCCGGACGTTCGCATAGGAAGTATGCGGGAGCCATCTGATGCGGAGCTGCCCTTGGCGAAGCACCGATAGACTGCGCCTCCGCAGGTCTCGACGCCGGACATTCTTGTGCACATAGCACAGCTTATCGCAGCATCCCAGCAGCCGACAGAAACGGTGTCGGATCGAGAATTATCCGACAGCGCTGGGTCGGTAGCCGGGGACTTGAGGCCTGCAGACTCCGGACGTTCGCATAGGAAGTGTGCGGGAGTCAACGTACACGGAGCTTCCAGCGGCAATGCATCGTAAGTCCGCTACTGCACAGGCCTCGGGAACGGACGTGCTTTCCTTAATAGCACAGTTTATCGCAGCATCCCAGCATCAACTGAATCTGTCGCATATATTTTATCCGACGATGCTGGGTCGGGACGCTCCGCGGAAGCGGGTACGGACGTCCGAAAGTTTCATCCGGTCCGACGGGATACCGAAAGGGATTCGGTGGATTTCAAGCTTTCCCTTTCGGAACAACATATGCTGCGATGCCGGATAAGAAACTGATAGCGTCGGTGGACTTAGAAATTTTTGGTTCGGTTCAGGGACATCGTCCCTCAGTTCCGACATAGTCCAATAATGTCACACAAACTTTCGAATTATTGAACGACGCTATATATATTATTATTTTATGCTTGCTATCCAAGCATTTCTGGTTTCTTGTTCGAAGAGTTATGGAGATGTCTTCAAAAGTGTGCCTCTGTCGTCATAGTTAATGAAGAGTTAGCGGCAATAAGTGCTCATGGAATATGTCTATCGCTTACGGAGTGACATTCGCTAGCTCACCCGGTGTAGCGTACATTCATCGAATGGTTCGGCTGCCGGGTTCGTCCGTTGCGGTCTAGGAAGGAGATTTGGGTGATGCGAGCACTTTAATTACTTTAGTACTCACCCAGTGACGGCAGATTGAGGACGGATCGGAGGAAGCCAACAACATAGGGGACCGCATGTTGTGGTTCAGATATTTTACATTCGGAGCATATGTCCGTTGCTCGGGACGCTCCGTTATATTGACAGTCCGAGAGACTGTCTTTAATGCTTCCTCATCCTCACAGCAGGGCACACGACCGCACATTGGCTACGTGACCTCGAGTATCCGATCAGTTTCGGCATTCAGTGATTCCACAGCGAATAGGTCGCGCCATCCGGTAGCCAAAGGACACGAGGCCTATACACTCCGTTCGCTCGCATATTGGAAGTATGCACGGGGTAACGATCTCGGAGCTTCCTGCGGCAATGCATCGTAAGACCGCTGCTCCTCAGGCCTCAGTGACGGACGTGCTATCCGAGTTAGCACAGTTGTTTCGCAGCATCCCAGCAATTGACGGTTTCTCGGTCGAATCAGGAATTATCCGACGGCGCTGGGTCGGTGCGGTCCGCGGTTGCATCAAGCTACGGACGACCGAACGCTTTATAGGGTCCGACAGGATGGCGAAAGGGATTCGAAAGATTTCGAGTTTTCCCTTTAGTAGTATCGGAAGATGCCTTTCATATCTTCTGGCATTTCTTCCAGTGATTATTGTTCGGACTTCATTGCTGCGATCTTGGATAAGAGACTTATAGCGTCATTGGACTCGGATTTTTCGATCGGTACAGGGACTTTATCCCTGACTTACCGACGCAGTCCAATATTGTCATTACAACATGTGTTTTATTTTTCGACGCTATATATATATTATATATATATACAAGCCTGCTACTAAGCATGATAGTTTAGTTTCTTGTCCGCGTGGCTCATTTCTGCCATTTTATCTTTTTTACATATAGTTTATTTTGGCAGAGCAGGGCATACCGAGAGTTCATATGCGTCTAGACGGTGTGATTAAAGACTGCATATATTCTTTTTCGCCGTTTATGTCTTTTCCAATTTCAATGTTGGGAACGACATTATGTATAGTAGACTTAACTTAGACGCTTTATTATACGTAATCCGCCTTACTGAGGCGTTATCATTACGTCTTCAAGAAAAGATTTACGGGATATTATTCTCAATGTAATTTCTTTTGAGGGCAGTAGTTTGTTCACGTATAACTCCGCCCTTCAGTGGCTGATTGGAGTTGGCTAGACGTGATGCAGCCCTAGCTACATCCACGTGTGGATAGTAGGTTAAGAACTCTCTCAGAGTCGCTTCGTTCTCGGAGGAGCTTCTCTTCGACGGCAACTTTCCGGCAATCCATGAATTGCTTGATTTATACATTCTCTTGTCTATCTAGTGTTACAAGAGATTCAGACTGGGGCAAACATTCGGTGGTTGACTCAGAGAGTGCCGCCGCAGTTGCCGGACCCTAGTGTGGCTGTTATGACGGTTGCCAGTCAAACAGATTGGGATATCCTGATCCCTACGGATTCGAAGTGCCAGGGTCTTTGGGTTCCGCAGTCTTTTAGCTATCAGTTTAACTTCCGCGGAATAATGTTTTTTAGGCTTGCTTTATGTCATTGCATGAACATTATTCAGAAACGCATGCCCAAATTCCTGTCCTTTAATTCGACAGTAGTGGCGTATCTCCGGAACCAGGGAGGCACTCTTTCGTTTCCGTTATTCAATTTAATGGAAAGAATCCGTCTGTTGGTTATAGTACACCAAGTTCAGTTTTGGTCCGTCATATTCTGGGTCGTCTGATTGTTTTATCGCACTCCCGTTCTCTTACGGGTCGCTTGTTGCTGTCAGAATGGACTCTCAACAAACAAGTATTTAATCAGATTTGCTATCTATGGGAGCGCCCAATGATGTTTTATTTATGACACAGCTTGCTAATCAATTGCAGACGTATGTGTTGGCTTGTCCAGATCTCTGAGCTAATACCGTTAACGCTCTATTGATCTATAGGACGGAATGATAGGATACGCGTATCCTCCGGCGCTGTTGTTTTAGCAGGTATTGCTAAGATAAACAACCACAATACATTTCTGTTGATAGCATCTCTATCTTCACAGAGATCATGAGTAATTTACTCTCTTGTCTACTGTGGATCTTAACGTGAAATCTTCCTCTATGTGAGGATCTTTTTTCACTGGGTAAATCGTGTCATCTTTATCACAACCAGCAGGGTCGCAACCTTCATGTATTCCGTTGTGTGGTCCGTATTGCATTGTAAGCACTGTACTGGACGAGCTTTGGACGCGATTTCTTACTATAGGAGATCCTCTTCTTCGCTATTCTATGCGACTAAAGTGGAGGCTCTTCCGTCGTGGTGTAGGGATCATTATGTTCATATGGTTGATCCCTCCATACTACGCATTGCTAGTTTTTAGTATACTTGTTTCACAAGATCTACTGCAGCCTGTTGTTATTTAGGTTATAGGTTTATGTTACCTCATACCTATGCACTCTACGATAGTTTACAATTGAGTCTTTTGTCTCTTTATCTAAGTCAGTTAGTAACTTTTTGATAAATAGACTTAGAATCTTTAGATTAAATTCCTATACGGATTTTAATTTCGGTTCTTATTTAGCTATGTAATCATTTGAGCCTCTGGAAACAGTAGTTTTCAAATTCTGACCTTTTAGACAGTAATTCTGTTGGTTTCTCTTTTACTGTAGAGTCAGTGAGTTTCATGCACTATCGATGGATGATTTTCACTTTCATAGTTTCGGAATCAATACTTCCGTTACTATTTAGGTTGGATTGTTGCATAAGAGTTAGGCTCCTATTTCCGGAACCTATTATTTTAAGGTCCTTCCGTCTTCGTATGGGCATAGGCCTTTACTCTTTCCGGGTACAGTTTATGTATTTATAAACAGATATCTGTTTATTACAAGGGCGTAAGCTTCTTCTGTCTTTGATGTCTAGTAGAAGGACGTTACGCTCCATTTTATTTTTAATGGATTCTATTAACTAGCGTACTGCTTATGGTATATCATTGGCTTAGCAGTTGTGCTTAAGATTTCGGCTCATGAAGTAAGAGTTCTTCTACTTCTTGGGCTTACATTAATAGTGTTGCTATTATAGATTTTTGAAGGCTGCTCATTGCGCTCAGCCATCCATTCATGAATTTTATCTCAGAAATATCGAGTCCATTTCTGGAGGCCTCTGTTGTTAGGTCTATTATCTACTGCTCAGAATATCATTCTCTTAACAGTTGCTACTATAGCTAGGTAGGCTGTCTGTTTCGGCAGTGTCTCCGTTCGGCTGCCCTCTTCGCTCTGGGCTATTTGACCCAGGGCAAGAAAAAGGGGGGGGGGAGGGTGTTCCCTTGGGTCACCTGTTTTTACTATGAAAACAAGGGGATACCTCCTCCGGAGTTAGTAATTCTGAGCTGTTATTGGGATGGTTGTTTAGTGAGAAGTTTAAGTTTATAAAATTCATTCAAGTCTTAGTTTTTAAAGTATAGCTTTTGAATATTGCATATGTCAACGGACATGATTATGCAATTCTCACACACTTTTAGGAGTATAAGAGTCTCTATTCTCTAGACTTACTTTATTATTGGCTTACTTTAAAAATTATTAGTATAAGGATTATTGGATATTAATAGAGTACATGGATGTATGAAGCTCAATTTTTGGAAGGTGTTGTATCTTTCTAATTTATCATAAATAAGAAAGATACATGTAAGGCCTATTACTTCTTTTCCCTACAGGGGATGACTCTATTTTATTTTATTGAGCGTATTCCATTTTGCTCTATGTCCTTGGCCCTCCAGCCTTTTTACTATTCAGCTATGTCTGGGTCATTGGTACAGTATAAAAATGTTAAAAAATTTATAGTAATTTATATATTTTTTATACTTACCAATGACCCAGACGGGGATGGCCCTCCCAGGAGTTGGGAACTCTTGCCTCCCCGCTGAGTACATAGCGCTTACCAGGCACTGGTTATTAGAATGATAAATGGCGCCAATTTCGGAACGTCCTTGACACTGCGCATGCGCAGTGGGGGCGAGGTGTGGAGGGCCTTTCAGGACATGTTTTCTTTAGTTTTAGATGCAAATTTTGGGGATTGGGGGGCAAAATTTGTGTTTGGCCCTATATTTTAAGAGTTAGCACCAGCTATGTCTGGGTCATTGGTAAGTATAAAAAATATATAAATTACTATAAATTTTTTAACTTTTTCAAAATTATTTTGTTTTGCAATTGTTTTTTCATTTATTAATGGATCATGTTATTATGTATCTTTGTGTCAGGGGTTTTTGCGAGTAACTAGGACTTATTGTTGTTCTTTCACAATGAAGGGACTTTGTTCAAATTGTAATAGGAAGAAATCTTCCTCTGACTTTCATGATTATTGTATTAATTGTAGTCAGTGTTCTCGCATTAATCCCTGTCCTGTATGTGAACATTGGGATGAGAAACATTGGAAACGTGTGTCACGATATGTTGTTTCTGGAGAAAGAGCGATGCCGGCTCTTTCTCCACAAGGTCACTCTACTCTCTCAGTTTCTATTTCAGAGGAACCAGAACAGGGTGATGTTTCCATGTTATCTTCTTCAAGTGTGCGTCCGTCGTCACAAATAAATACAGAGCTAGCGGCAAAAGTGCTCATGGAGATTAGACAAATGTCGTCCGCTAGCTCGCCCGGTGTAGCGTCCATTCACCGAATGGTTCGGCAGCCGGGTTCGTCCGATGCGGTCCAAGAGGAAATTTTGGGTGATGCGAGCACTATAAAAATAATAGATGCACACCCAGTGACGGCGGATAGTGAACGAGAACGGAGGAAGCCTTTTAGTCCGGTTCCTAGCTCGTCCAGGTCCAGCCGGGCCGCGAGCGAAAGAGGCCCCTCTCTCGTACAACAACATCTGGGACCAGATGTTGTGGTACAAAATGTGTCTTTAGCGGAGCATACGTCCGTCGCTCGGGACGCTCCGTTGTATAAGCAGTCCGCAGAGACTGTTAAGGCTTCCTCTTCTCGTCGGCGCACACGACCGCACCTTGGCTGCGTGACCTCCGATATTTTGCCAGCTTCACCGATGAAGGATTCTTCGGCGACCAGGTCACACCATCCGGCAGCCAGGGATTCGAGACCGATGGACTCCGGACGTTCGCATAGGAAAAGTATGCGGGAGCCATCTGATGCGGAGCTGCCCTCGGCGAAGCAGCGAAAGACCGCTCCTCCGCAGGTCTCGACGTCGGACATTCTAGTGCAGATAGCACAGCTTATCGCAGCATCCCAGCAGCCGACAGAAACGGTGTCGGATCGAGAATTATCCGACGGCGCTGGGTCGGTACGCTCCGCCGAAGCATCGGGGGCGGACGACCGGGAACATCGGGAGGTCCGACCGGATGGTGAAAGGGATACGGATGAATTGGAGCTATCCCTTTCGGAACAACACAAAGCTGCCGTGGACTTCATCCGGCACTTTCTTCCTCAAGTTGTTCCGTCGGGCCAGACTGCTGCGCTTCCGGACAGGAGAATTATAGCGTCATTGGACTCTGATTTTTTCGAGCGGTTCAGGGACATCGCTCCCGAGTTTCCGTCGCAGTCCAATAATGTTGCAAGAACATTTGAATTATTGAACGACGCTATTTTTAAACTTGCTTCCAGGACAGGGAAAGCAAGTTTCTTGTCCGCAAATACTCTCAACCTGCCTTTCATTAATGCAAGGAATAAATTCGACACGGCAGGTCAGGGTATACCGAGAGTTCCTCTGCGTATGGACGACGAGGCGGAAGACTTAGAGCTATCATTACCGTCGTCAGCTTCTATTCCAACCGCAGTGTTGGAAACAGCTATTGCGTCTAACAGAGCCAATTTAGATGCCTTATCTTATGCAGATCACCTTACTAAGGCGTTATCACTGTGTCTTCAAGGGGAAGAGTTTCAGGATATACAATCCTCCTTAAGACTTCTTTCAAGGGCAGTAGCTTATTCCACGTGTAACTCCGCCCTTTCAGTGGCAAATCTGGAGTTGGTTAGACGTGACGCAGCCCTAGCTACATCCACACTAGTGGATTCTAAGGTGAAGAACTCTCTTAGAGTCGCTTCGGTCTCAGGAGATCTTCTCTTTGACGGCAAGCTTTCCGCTATTTATGATAATATTAAAAAGAAAGCTAGTGATTCTCTGTTGTTTAGATCCGCTCCTAAAAGGTCGGATACAGCAGACACGAATCAGGCGGGCACTTCTGGGTCTTATCCGCCCAAGAGAGGTTCCTATAGAGGTTCCGGTGCGTCCTCTAGCTCTTATTCGAGAGACCGTCAGGATAGTGACTCTCGTTCGGGACGTCCTTCAGGCCGGGACAATCGGTCGAACGCCCCAAGGTCGACGAGGCGAGGTGCGGGTCGTGGAAGACGTGGTTTCTCCTACCGCAGGCCTCGCAGATCCAGGAGGTGATGGCTTAAACCTCTATCGCGTTCCGGTTGGCGGAAGGTTGTCGAGTTTTTCTCAAGAGTGGGCGTCGATTACGGACGACCCGTGGGTGAGAGGAGTGACTTCGGAAGGTCTAAAGATATCCTTCAAACGAAAGCCTCCATTAACTCGAAGTCCAAAATGGACTCATCTTCCGTCAAATCCTCAGAAAAGAGACGCTCTGCTATCAGAGGTGCAGTCTCTTTTAATGAAGAACGTGGTAGAGGTCGTAGAAAACCAGGAATCGCTGGGATTCTACAGCCATCTGTTTCTGGTTCCGAAACCAGACGGCTCGTTCCGTCCAGTTATAGATTTGAGCTGGATAAACAAGCTGATCGTCGCTCCGAAGTTTTATATGGAGACGATTCGATCGGTCAGAGCGAGTATAGACTCAGAATTGGAGTGTGAAAATTCATTCGCTCGATGTAGACGTTCTCTTGTCAGATCAAGTGAAACAAGAGATTCAGACTTGGGCAAACATTCAGTGGTTAACTCAAGGAGTTCCGCTGCAGTTGCCGGATCCGAGTTTTACCATTATGACGGATGCCAGTCAAACAGGTTGGGGTGCATCATTAATCCCAACGGATTCGAGATGCCAGGGTCTTTGGGATCCGCAATTCCTGTGCAAGCACATAAACATCAAGGAAATGATGTCAATTTGGCTTGCGTTACGTCACTGGATGGACATTATTCACGATGCTCATGTCCAAATCCTATCCGACAATACGACAGTAGTGGCGTATATACGGAATCAGGGAGGCACTCATTCAGTTCCGTTGTTCAATCTAACGGAAAGAATCCTTCTGTTTGCGTTGGAACATCACGTTCTTCTTTCGGTCCGTCACATACCGGGTCGTCTGAATGTGCTAGCAGACTCCCTTTCACGAAAGGGTCGCTTGTTGCCGTCGGAGTGGACTCTCAACAAACAAGTATTCATTCAGATTTGCTACCAATGGGAACGGCCAATGATAGACTTATTTGCGACACATCTCAACAATCAGTTGCAAACGTATGTGTCCCCGTGTCCGGATCCAAGAGCATTTGCAGTAGACGCTCTGTCGATCCCTTGGGACGGAATGATAGGTTAATTCAACAAGTATTGCTAAAGATAAAACAATCTCAGTGCAAGATTCTGTTGGTAGCATCTCTGTCGCCACAGAGACCGTGGATAAATCTACTCAGGTGTCTGTTGTGGGACCTACCGCGGAAGCTCCCTCCACGAGAGGATCTTCTTTGGCAGGGGAAATCGCGCCAACTACATCACAACCCGCAAGGTCTCAACCTTCACGTTTTTCCATTGTGCGGCCCTTCTTGCATGGCAAGCACTTTACAGGACGAGCAGTGGACGCAATTTCTAACTGTAGGAGGACCTCCTCTTCGCTAAACTATGCGGCTAAGTGGAAGGTTTTCCGTCGTTGGTGTAGGGATCATTCTGTAGATATATTTGATCCCTCTATACCAGACATTGCTAACTTTCTAGTATACTTGTTTGACGAAATCAAACTGCAGCCTGTTACTATAAAGGGTTATAGATCTATGTTATCTGATACCTATGCACATCATGATAGTTTACAAATTGGATCTAATGTCTCTTTATCGAAATTGGTTAGAAACTTTTCGATAAATAGACCCAGAACTCTTAGATTAATTCCTAAGTGGAATTTAGCTTGGGTTCTCCTTAAATTGAAGGAAAAGCCATTTGAACCTCTTGGGACAGTAGATTTCAAATTCTTATCTTATAAGACAGCTTTTCTCTTAGCTTTCTCTTCTGCCAGAAGAGTCAGTGAGCTTCATGCACTATCGGTGGATGATTCTCATTATCGTAGTGTTGGGAACACTATCACCTTCACTACTAATGTGGGTTTTTTAGCTAAGAATCAGGCTCCTAATAAATATCCGGAACCTATTGTTATTAAGGCTCTTCCGTCTTCAGACGGGCGTAGGCCTTTACTCTGTCCTGTTAGAGCACTACGTATCTATAAACAGAGATCTCAGTTCATCAGAAAGGGACGGAAACGTTTCTTTCTGTCTTTGATGCCTAATAGAAAGGACATTTCAGTCCATTCTATTGCTAGATGGATTCAGTTAACTATCCGTACTGCGTATGAAGATTTATCTTCTTCTCAGCAGTCTGTGCTTAAGATTTCTGCTCATGAAGTAAGAGCTCTTTCTACTTCCTGGGCTTATGCTAATAGTGTTGCTATTACAGATTTAATGAAGGCTGCTTATTGGTCTCAGCCATCCACATTTACAAATTTTTATCTCAGAAATATTGAGTCCATTTCTGGAGACCTGCATTGTTTAGGTCCGTTATCTGTTGCTCAGAATGTCGTCCACTAAACAGTTGCAACTATAGTTATGCAGGCTTTCTGTTCCGGCAGTGACTCCGTCCGACTGCCCTCTTCGCTCTGGGCTATTTGACCCAGGGCAAGGGGAAGGGGGGGGGGGGGGGGGGTGTTCCCTTAGGTCACCTGCTTTATAGTGAAAAGCAAGGGAATGCCTCCTCCAAGACAGTATTTCTGAGTCGCTTCCGGGATGGTTTTAAAGTGTAATATTAATGTTTAATTTCATTCATGTCTTATTTTTAAAGTGTAGCTCGGTGTGAAGCATTTGTATATGTCAAGTGTCAAACGGGCTTTAATATACAATACTCGGACACTTTTAAATGATTATAAAGAGTCTCAATTCTCTGGACTACTTTATTTATTGGCTTGCTTTAAAAATAATTAGTATAAGGGTTATACTGGATGTTAATAGAGAACATGAATGTTATTGTGCTCAATTATTAAGGGTAGTGTATCTTTCTAATTTAAATATTAAATAAGAAAGATACATGTAAAGCCTAATACTCCTTTTCTCCTTAAGGGGTTACCTCTTTATTTTATAATTGAGCTTATTGGATTTTCCTCTATGTCCTAGGCCCTCCAGCCTGTTTACTATTCAGCTAAGTCTGGGTCATTGGTACAGTATAAAAATGTTAAAAAATTTATAGTAATTTATATATTTTTTATACTTACCAATGACCCAGACAGGGATGGCCCTCCCTGAGTTGGGAACTCTTGCCTCCCCGCTGAGTACATAGCGCTGACCAGGCACTGCCAGTAAGAATGATATTTGGCGCCAATTTCGGGACGACTGCGTCACTGCGCATGCGCAGTAGAGTCGTACTATGGAGGTCCTTTAGGACATGATTTCTTTTTGTTTTGGATGCAAATTTTGGGGATTGGGGGGCAAAATTTGTGTTTGGCCCTGGTTTTTGTGGAGTTAGCACCAGCTAAGTCTGGGTCATTGGTAAGTATAAAAAATATATAAATTACTATAAATTTTTTAACTTTTTCGTCAAACTTTTCTCGGCTTCTATGCAAGGGATTGATTTTATATTTCATCTGGAGCCTGATAATGATCAGTTGTATCGTGTATGCAATTTTCAGATCTGCCGTGCAGCCACTTCCTGTTTGCTGATTCAATTGCATGCAGCAATGCAGGTCCAGACCCGGTATTGGTCTTGGCTTGTTTAAAATTAAAAAAAAAAAAAAAAAATTTTCAACAAAAGTATATCATGTGACCCCTCATTGGAACGAGCTCAATGTTGAAATATTTTGAAAAATTTATTTTCTTTCGACTGCTCAATTTTCAAATTACGTTAGATAAAGGGCTAATTCTGACTTTGATCACTTCTTATTGTAGTAAAACAGGTCTACCAGCATCATGTCTCTAGGTAGTAAACTTGAAAGTTACATTCTTGGCAGTTCGCAGCTTGATGCCTCATTGGTTAGAGTATTGGACTTGAAACCAAAAAGTTGATGGTTCAATCCTTACCCATGCCATCTGTGCTATGTCCTTGGGCAAGATACTAAACTGGTTGAGTGCTGGAAGCCCATATTTGGGCTTTAATCTCATATGCAGGTATTGCAACTTGTGGATGTCCTTCATATTCTCCTAGAAGATGAATTATTTAGTCTGTTGGGAATTTCCTTGTAATAATCATGGGAGAGTGCCAACAGGCACTGCTTTCCCATAAATTGTTACAAATCAAAGACTTGTGAGGAAATTTTGACGTCTATAAATAATTCAGCACTCGAAAAGTTAATCCTGCATGTCCATGTGGGGGCACATTTGCAATGTGTATTGCACGTCCATGGTGCACTTGTCTTCAACCAATGCTAACTCTGCTTGTGTTGGATTTGTAAGTTGAAGATTCTGACAGCTGCTTGCCACTGCTTCATGGTTTAGTCCATCACATAAATCTGGTTGATATGATATGACCGTGACTATTGAAAGTGTTGTTAACCCTTTACCGTCCTGCGCTCTTCACAAAAATTACCAATTTTCATTATTTTTTTTCATTTTTTCTCTCAAAAAACATACCTTATGACACCTCATTGGAATGAGCTCATAGAGCTCATTCAACTGAGGGGTCATGAGCTATGTTTTTAATACAAAAAATGAAAATATTTAGTTATTCAATAATTTTGTTTGCAAGTGTCATCTGCTTTTCATGTTAGATAAAGGGTTAAACCCCCAGTAATCCCCAAAAACATTGATGGTTAGGCCACACAAAGTAGATTTTCTGATTTTCATGTCATTTTTGGGTAAAATTGCATGTGGGTTGGCGCTTTTTAGCTCACCGAAGGGAGCTAAACTTATCACTTGCCGTCCGTCATCGTCGTCCGTCCAACGTCATGAACATTTTTCAAACAACTTCTCCTTTCAAACCGCATGGTCGATTTCCTCGAAACTTGGTATGGATGTTCATTACCATATGTCAATTCAAGTTTGTTCAAATGGAATGGACATGCCCACTTGGGGCTCCATAAGGGGCATAACTCTGATAGCACCCTATGTATATTAGAGAAATTACTAAAAAATCTTCTTCTCCCACACAAGTGGGCAGAATCATTTGATATTTGGTATACAGCATTATGGGGTGGATCTGATTCAAGTTTGTTCAAATCGGCCCCCTGGATTCATATTTTGGCTCACTAAAGAAACCCAAATTCGAACTTTGTGCATTTCAGGCAAATTTCTTAAAAAATCTTCTTCTCCAGATCCAGCAGGCAGAATCTTTTGATATTTGGTATGCAACATTGGGGATCTGATTCAAGTTTGTTCAGATTGGCCCCCTGGGTTAATATTTGGGCTCAGTATAGGAGCCCAAATTTGAACTTGGTGCATTTCAGGCAAATCTCTTTAAAAATCTTCTTCTCAAGATCCAGCAGGCAGAATCTTTTGATATTTGGTATGCAGCATGCTTAGGGAGGTGAGATTCAAATTTGTTCAAGCCAAGTCCCTGGGTTTATATATGGGCTCACTGTGGTAGCCCGAATTATAACTTTGTTCAAAATGAGGAATTTTCTTTAAAAGTCTTCTTTTTCAGATCCAGCAGTCAGAACGTTTTGATATTTGGTATGCAGCATCCTTAGGGGGGTAAGATTCAGGTTTGTTCAAGCCATGTCCCTAGGTCCATATTTGGGCTCACTGTGGGAGCTTGAATTGTAACTTAGTTCGAAATGAGAAATTTTCTTAAAAAATCTTCTTCTTCAGATCCAGCAGTCGGAATGTTTCGATATGTGGTGTGTAGCATCCTTAGGGAGGTGAGATTCAAGTTTGTTAAAGCCAAGTCCCAGGGTCCATGTTTGGGCTCCCTGTGGGAGCCCGAATTATAACTTAGTCAATATGAGGAATTTTTCTCTAAAAATCTTCTTCTTCAGATTCAGCAGTCGGAATGTTTTGATATTTGGCATGCAGCATCCTTAGGGGGTGAGATTCAAGTTTGTTCAAGCCAAGTCCCTGGGTTCATATTTGGGCTCACTGCGGGAGCCTGAATGATAACTTAGTTCAAAATGAGGAATTTTCTTTGAAAATCTTCTTTTTCAGATCCAGCAGATGAATGCTTTCGATATTTGGTATGCAGCATCCTTAGGGGGGTAAGATTCAAGTTTGTTCAAGCCATGTCCCTAGTTCCATAAAATTTGTCTCTCATGACTTCATTCCTTTGTAGTGTTGATGAACCATGTCCAACTGAATGTGACCCCAAATACTTTTTTGAACCACTTTGGCCGGTGAGCAATTAAGGCTCCTTGGGGCCTCTTGTTTATTTTATTTTTAGCTCACCTGAGCACAGCTCAAGGGGAGCTTTACTAATCACTTTCTGTCCGCCGTCCATCTGGCATTAACTTTACATTATCGACTTCTTCTAACAAACTACTGGACCAAATTCAACAGAATTTTCTGTGCATGTACCCTATCATATGTCAATTCAAGTTTGTTCAAATCAAGTCGACCTGCCCCTCGGTAGGGCCACGCCTAAAAAGTGTGCTTAAATCTTAAAAAATCTTCTTCTCATGAACCAGCAGTAGCAGAGAGTTGATATTTGGTGTGCAGCTTGCTTTTGAGGTGTAGACTCAGATTTGTTCAAGAGAAGTTCAAAGAGCTATATTTGCCTTCGTTATGGGAGGGGCAAGAATTTTCGCCCTGCCCAAAATTTCTCTTTTCCAAACCGAGAGGCAGATTTGAACCAAATTTAATATAAGGGCTTATTGGGTCATAAGTACTTAATTTATGCCAAAATATTGTTTCCTGTTGCCCCATTGGAACCGCAGGAGCTAAAAATAGAAGAAAATTAAAACGCCCATATCTCCAAAACTACACAGCACTGAAAATTCTTATTTGGTGTGAAGCTTCCTTAGGACCTACAAAATGGAATGGAAAAAAAAAAAAAATGCTATTGGTTTTATCATGAGGTACTTTTTTTGGACTTTGAAAAAGTGCTGAGTCAGCATTTTTTAACACTGTGTGTAATGGGAAAAACATTTAAGACTACTTTTCTCCCGAACCACTGTTCCAAAAGCTTTCAAATTTCACATATAACATCTTTGGAAGATTGTTTCACATGTTTATTGAAATCAATTCCCTGGGTCCATATTTGGGCTCTCTATGGGAGCCCAAATGTTTAAATTAGTGCAGTATGAGGAATATTCTTTAAAAATCTTCTTCAGATCTACCAATAGGAATCTTTTGATATTTGGTATGCGGCATTCTTAGGGAGGTGAGATTCAAATTGTTCAAGCCAAATCCCTGGGTTCATATTTGGGCTGAAAATTTGGGGTCCTGGTTCGGATTTAGAAATTTTGGAACAAAATCTGGAAATTAGTTCTTTGGTTTTTTATGCGTTTTGGTCCATTTTATGAAGAAGAAAAAAAAAATTTAATCTGAAAAAATTTTGTTTGGGACTTCAAAAACTTCCAAACAAAAATCAAAAAAAAATCTGTTTTTATGCATTTATCTCAGTTTTGGGACATGCAAGTGCAGGAACTGAAAATAGAAGGAATATCCTGTGTATTGTGTGGGCACAATAGCTTTGTCTAGTTGGTATATGCTTTTCTTAGGAGGGACGTATGCAGCTTATTCAAGTCAAGTCCCTGGTTTGATATTTAGATTACTATGTCAGGTGAGCACCTTAAGGCCCCCTGGGGCCTCTTGTTTATTTTTGTAATTATTTCTTTGACATCAAAAGTTCATCCTCTTGGTTTGTTTTATAGTTTAGGCCTCATAATCTGCAGAATAGCATAGGTGGTGGTGTATTTCGTCCCTTGAGTACAAGAAGGCTTTGCAGTGCCTTCTTGCACTGAATGGACAAATTTATCAATTTTTTAACTTGGATAAAACATCGGACATAAACCATTTAATTTAAATTTTTTTAAAGTTTGCATTGGTTATAAAAAGAGAGCATACGGCAGCCAAAAGTGCCATGCGGGAGGGCCTGAGAAACAGATTTTTATCTTCTGTAAGCCTTATTTCAAGACAAGTCTTGTTTGCTTGGATAGGCAGTTAATCCTTGCCCAGAATCAAAGCAGTGCCAGAAGACGATTGTTAAAGTGTGACATTAATTTATAAAAGGATTAAAACAAATTTTGTTGTCAGATTTATTTCATCACCCTATAATATAATTGTCTTGGAGTAAATTAATTTATTTGTTCAATTTATTTTAGATATTCAATGAGTGTAATTTGGGAATTAGATTCCAACTATCAGGTTGTTGATGTATGGTACGGAAGGACGGTGATACGGTCAAAATACAAATTATTCTATGAGGTAAATATTTAACAGCTCTCAATCTGATAAATGAACCATATATATTACTGTGCACAAAAATAAATAGAACGTAATCGCTTGACTGGACTGGTTACGTGAAATAATTCATGAGAGGTGAGGGACTTTGTACAAATACAATGTAGTTCCTCGCCTCGAATGAATTATTTCACGTAACCAGTCCAGTCAAGCGATTACTTTGTTTATTACTTTTCACTATTAACGATAATTGTATTATTTAACCCTTTACCTAACGTAACGGCCAAAACCGGCCAGTGCGATTCTCAAAAAATCGCCAATTAATTTTCATTATTTGTCACTAAAACATAGGTTAAGACCCCCTCATAGGAATGAGCTCGTTCCAATGAGGGGTCATAACCTATGTTTTTGAGACAAAAAATGAAAATAATAATTATTCAAATTTTTTTTTTTGCAAGTGTCGTCTGCTTTTCATGTTAGGTAAAGGGCTAAAAAAACAAAAAAAACAATGAAGTCCCCATTACACCCATGGCAAAGCGTCTTCATTTGCATGCACAGATACATGACACAATTGTTGATTGCATAATTCACTTGTGAAGTTATTGTTTATAATCAAACCTGGAAATCCCAGTAAATCACACTTTGGAAAGTAATAAATATAGAATAAATAGGTACTGGGAGCCGGTAATCAGATTTAAACCACTTGTGGGAAAACGGTTTCCAAATCTCATGGTTAAAACCCTTATCCTACAATTGATATAAATCTGATTACTGGCCCTAGTACCTATTTGTTTTATTCAGGCCATGCCTTTAATAAATAATCGACTTTGTCATTTAAAATGGAGAAAAATACGATATTTTCTATTAGAAACACATGAGTTTGTCTTGTTTACATCTCAGTGCTTGATTGACAACAAGACACATCGTCAAAGTTGATTGAATTTGCCTTACTTTTTCAGTCAAATTATTATTAACATTTCTTAATTTTTTTCTTAATTTTTTTAAAAATATTTAATTGTAGGTATTTTAAACTTAATAAGTCATTGCAAGTAGTAGACAATAACATAAAATGTCGTATTTTGTAATGAAGCATCACGAAGTGTACTGCTATAGGTGTAAATTTTCGTAATGGAATTCCCATTGAAAACGTTTTAACTGCAGTAGAAGCTTCACACCGGTAGTGGGGTTAAAAGCTAAAATTTAACATAAGGGCTTTTCACAGGTAGTGACATGGTATAAACATTCTTCTCTGTTGTTTGGTCAATATAAAATAAGCATGTATAGAATATAGTCACCATATTAAAGACATGAGGCAGGTGAATACAAAAAAAAACAGATGTTGAAATCATATCTTGACCTACTTTCAAATTTGGAGAGCTGAAACTCTACAGATACAGGTGACTCCTATATCTCCCCCATACCCCAAAAATAGGTGGTCTTAACCCTTTTAACCTGAGCGGATGCTTTTTCGGCCCAGGAACATGATGCATCATAATTACGTTAAGTACGATAGCTGCTAAGTGAATGCGTGCAGTAGACCCATCACTATTTCAGCGTGCAGCCCAAAGGTAGCCCAAAGGCTGCACGCTGAAAATATTAATTGGTCTACCACCCAAATAATCGATATGGACTCTCCCGATTGCTGTCAGATGCTTTTCCATCCCAGGAACATGATGCGTCATAATTATGTTAAGTATGATAGCTGCTACTTTCAAATCTGGATAGCTGAAACTCTACAGATACAGGTGACTCCTATATCCACCCCATACCCCAAAAATAGGTGGTCTTAACCCTTTTAACCTGAGCGGATGCTTTTCAGGCCCAGGAACATGATGTGTCATAATTGCGTTAAGTATGATAGCTGCTAAGTGAATATGTGCAGTAGACCGATCAATATTTTCAACGTGCAGCCCAAAGGCTGCACGTTGAAAATATTTATTGGTCTACCCCCCAAATAATCGATATGGACTCTCCCGATTGCTGTCATTATTTATTTCTTTATGTTTAAGGTCACATATTTATGCACAATGCCTAATCATGACCGTGACAGTTTTACGGGTGGAGGAAGCCGGAGTACCCGGAGAGAACCACCGAGCAATGACGAGCAGCTGCCAGCTTCCCAACATCGTAACTCCGCACTGCAGCACAGGCAGGGTTAGATTGGTTGAAGACAGGCGTACCATCGACGTGCAGTACGCCTTAGTACACGGCGTCATCGTGCTCCCACATGGGCAATGGGGGTGAAGTGGCTTACCCAAGGACACAACGCGGTTGCCACAGGTGGGATTCGAACCGAGGACCTCTCGGCTTGCAGCCTGCACCTCTACCTACTGAGCCACCGCACCCACGATTGCTGTCATTGAACTGACATGGAAGATACCACCAGGGTTCAAAGGGTTAATATTTATCAGAGAGTTACTAGAATCATATTTGTATTATAATTTAAGATTGCACAAGCTATGCATGATGGCATTGGAATAGATCAATTGATAGAAAATATTCCCGAGTTGAAAGATGTTCCTCAAGATGACTTAAACTCACGGTGAGATTTAATCTTTATTTGTCTAATGAATGTTGAATATTTTTAGCTCTGTAAATTATTATCCTACTTAGGAATTTTATTACCAATGGTAGCAGGCCTGGCATTTTCAGGAGAGCGATTTATTCGCTCGTCTACTGCTCGCCTTGAAAAAATTGATGAGGGTGAAAACTAGCCCTCCTGGCCTAAGAAAATAATGATTACCATATCCGCCTATTCCAAAATCCCACATCTTTTCAGATCTTTGCTATGTTAGTGGTCTCAGTAAGATGGCCACACTACCCCCTACCCCTTGCCGAGACCTGGAGGTGGGGAGGGGCAGTGTGGCCACTGACATAGACTACCTTTTTGCAGCATGTACAAAGCCCACTAGGCACCATTCATTAATAGTAAGGCTTCATTTTGTCACATTTGGAGGGAGCGCTGTGGAAATGGCATTTCCGGTTCTTGCTAGATCACCGAAGTTAAGCTACATCAAGCCTTGGTTGGGTGAATGTCTGAGCAATCGATTTGGACTGCTGCATTGTGACCTTAGGCACATGGGAGCACGATGACGTGTACTGATGTGTACTAAGGCATACTGCACATCGCTGGTGTGCCTGTCTTCAACCAGTCTAACCCTGCTGGTGCAGCAGTGCAGAGTTATGATGTTGGGGAGCTTGCAGCTGCTTATCGTTGCACGGTGGTTCTCTCTAGGTACTCCGGCTTCCTCCCCTCGTAAAACTCACCAACACGATATGATATTGGCCGTTAAAGTGTCATTAAACCTTAATAAATAAATAAATAAGCTTGAGGAGTGCTAATCCCTCATGTAGGCCATGCAAGGGGAGTGATTTTTAGCCCTGCTACATTTTTAAGAATGCCTGCCTGACCTGTGGTAAAATGCTAAATTACTTTTTGAAAGACAATAGTTTTTTTTATATTTTATTGGAAAGAGCAGATGAAGAGTCTCTGATACACAGTACCTGAACATTAGGGACCTGATAACCTCCGATTTCAGCTCGAATTGAATCTCGAATCGAATCACTGCTAAGGTGTCGAATCAAATCAAATCTCTAATCCTGATACCAGTCAGCCAGTAGAGAGATACTATGGTTGACTTATTCCAACATACGTGTGGCGTTATAAATTAGATGAGCCCAAAACTGTTGGAATCATGGTGAAAACTGTGAAATTACACAGACCCAGACATTTTTTTTTAGCTCAGCTGACTGAAATCACGGTGAGCAATTGTCATCACATAGCGTCGGTCATCCATCATCTGTTAACCCTTTACCTAACGTAAAGGCCAAAACTGGCCAGCGCTATTCTCAAAAATTTCCAATTAATTTTCATTATTTTTTTTCATTTTTTGTCTCAAAAACATAGGTTATGACCCCTCGTTGGAACGAGCTCGTTCCAACGAGGAGTCATAACCTATGTTTTTGAGACAAAAAATGAAAAAAATTAGTTATTCAAGAATTTGTTTTGCAAGTGTCGTCTTCTTTTCATGTTAGGTAAAGGGTTAACTTTGGATATCAGTCTTCTCTGCAACCACTGGACCAATCCCAACCAAACATGGTGTAAATTATCTTCTTGGGGTAACCTTCCAAGGTTTCTTCAAGAGAAGTAGCCAAGCCTAGTGGGCTGTGGGTAGTACCCAAGAATCTTCCCATAAACCACCAGTCATAATGCTTTGAAATATGGCTTTCTTATATGCTCAAGATACAAGTTTGTTCAAAGAATGTTTCTCGGGCAATATTTGGGCTTGTGCTGGGAGGGGCAACATTTTTGGCCCTGTCCCACATCTGTATTTCTTGAACCGGTGGGCCAATTTGAACCAGGTTTGATATGCAGTAGTATTAGGGGACAGTCACTTGATTTATGGCTGACAAAAAAATATTTTTGTGCCCCCCCACCAGAACCCCCCCTCCTCCACCCCGCCTCCCCCTCCCCACCCCCGTGGGAATCCCTGGAGCTAGAAATAGAACAAAATTAAAATGCCTGTACTTCCCAAAGTACACAGAACAAACAATTATTGTATAGTAAACAACATCCTTTGGACCAATCGATTTGAGTGGGGCCCAAAATATCTGCATCATGTGAACCATATGGGGATGGAGGGGGGTGGGGCAGTGGGAGAATAATGAAATTATGCGGAGTCAGCACTTTTTGAAAATGAACAAATGTAGAGCATTCTCATGGTGGCAAATTTAACTTTCTTTAGGCCTAAAAAAATAAAAAATCTGTTTCTCAGCATTTAGCATTGCAAAGCCTTCTTGCACTCAAGGGACGAAGTACATCACCACCCATGCTCTTCTGTATATTATGAGGCCTAAAACTTGAGCCAAGAACATGAACCTTTGATTTAAAGAAGAAATTACTGAAATAAAAAAATAAAATAAAAAAATGCTCGACCGCATGCAGTTTTACAAATATTGGCCTGAGAAACAGAAGATCTACTTTATGTAGCCTTAAATCAGGTCCATGGGTTCATATTTTGGTTCCTATGAGACCAGATTTTAACTGCGACTTGGAGGCTAATACTGAAATAATTCCAGTCATTATGGTGACAAATGACCCTAGTATTACCTGTGATTTCTAATCACGAAAATTCGAGCCTATATACGAGGAAATTGATCTTTTCTAACAACGACCAGTATTGCTAGATGTAGTCGCCAATAGAGCTAAACAGGACAGGAGTTATTGAGCCCTTCCTCTATTCAATTGCGCTCACGTGAAAATTAGAATGGACGTTGTGCACTAAATAATAAGATTCTCGTATACCCAACAATTTACACTCTTTGTATTGGTTGTGTCAAATCGACACGCCCTTGTTCTGTTATGTCATGTTTGGATCTATTGGCGACTGCCTCTAGTAATACGACCAGTATTGCTGGAGGTAGTCGCCAATAGAGCTAAACAGGACATGAGTTGTTGAGCCCCTCCTCTATTCAATTGCGCCCACGTGAAAATTAGAATGGACGTTGTGCACTAAATAATAAGATTCTGGTATACCCATCAATTTACACTCTTTGTATTGGTTCCTTTCTTAGCTCTGTGTTACGCTGTTAACGTCATGTTCTGAATGATATTGAACGACCGTCTTTTACCGCATCATACGGAAGCTCTTAACTGCACCTACAACTATCAATTTGTTCTAGGACGGGCCCTTGGCCCTGCTCAGTCTGACACATTTTATCCCTTCCCTTGACATTTACTTACAACTCAACCTTGACGTCCAAATCGTCATATTTATTGTATTATGCTTGTATATATGTTTCTTTATTTTGTATTTGTTATGAACATTTATATTTCTTTATTTCCCCACCTCTCACTCTTGAATACCCATGGTTATTCCCCTTCCCTTACAGCTTTAGCTTCAGCCTTCCCACTGACATGTCCTCTCTTATGCCAAATCTATATGAACCAAGGAAGAGACTCCCGAGTGTGACCCGCTGTACCAGTGAAAAGATTCACATGGTAATAACACACGTAATCCAACGGCAACTCAATGTATGATATAGTTAGTTATCGAATCCGTGTGGGCCTTTTTGCTGGTACTGCTATGAGTGGTGTACGGCGCAAGAAGCAAATAGATCCCCGAACATGTTTCCTCGCAATCTTACTACTCAACTATGGAGTGAAAGCGCTTTGTATTATGCTGTCTCTAACGCTCACTAATGGGTGGCAACAAACTGTCCTAGCTATATTGCTAAATACTACTAATAATTACCGGATCTATTCCATTGACAAGGATCATACAATTTATCACTACGAACATCGTCCATTGCCTACAATGCAAAGGTCGGTGGCCCTGGACATACACCAGCTTTCAACCACTCTCTATGCTTGATAACCATTGGCACCGCCATATGGCTCCGAATTCTGTGTATTATCTCTGGCGATATAGAAACAAATCCTGGTCCTGAACATATATCACTGACGCACTGTCTAGACACATCTACCGCCTCCTCCGTTTCCTTGCAAAGTTCTAAATGTCAGAAGGGATTTTTCTTTCTACATCTCAATGCTCAAAGTCTAAAACCAAAAATCGACGTTCTTAGTTGTGAAGTCAACCCCTTCGATGTCTATGCCTTCACTGAGACATGGCTAGACAGTGACGACCTAGACACCGATATTGAATCACCGGACTTCTATCCTCCACTGAGAAAGGATTGTGGTACTAGAGGTGGGGGAGTGGCAATATACCTTAAAAATAACTTATGCTTCAAGCAACGCCACGACCTGAATATTAATAATCTTGAAAGTCTATGGGTACAAATCTTTACTGATAATACCTCCATTCTTTTTGGTGTTATATATCGACCACCCCACTCAACCGGCGAAGTCTGGGACCTAATTTCTGTGTCATTCGAAAAAGCATTAGATACCAACATAACAAACATAATTATAACTGGAGACTCTAATGACAATCAACAAGTAAATCGAGTCGGGACACTGCAACAAATTCTTTACCAGTACAACCTCACTCAACTAGTTGATGAACCAAAGCACTTCATCGAAAATTCAAACTCATTGATCAACCTCATAATTGTCAATGATCAAACACTAAATAACACCTGTTGCGTGGAAGTGATGGACCCATTTTTTGACGAACTAATTAGATATCCCTGTCCCGTTGTACTAACCCTTAACATCCCCCAAAAGAAATCGAAAATTTTCAAAAGGAAAATTTGGTCGTACAGCTCCGGTGCTTATGACGAACTCAACAGGGAACTAATAAACCTCAACATGAATAATATCTGGCTTGAAACACCACTTCCCGAATGTGTTGCCAAACTTACTAACATCTTAGATCAGCTCGCCATGAAATTTATTCCCAACAAAATGACTATCTGTAGAGCTAATCAGCCACCCTGGATGCACAACAACATTAGGAAACTTATCCGACAAAGGAAACGCTTGTACCGCAAGGCAAAAAAATTTAAAACTCCAATCTCATGGGAAAATTATCGTCTCAAACGGAATGAAACTGTCTCGGAAATTCGGAAATCAAAGATAAACTATTATTCCAAAATAGACGAAAAGCTCAGCTCACCGTCAATAAATCCTTCCGAATGGTGGAAGACATTCAAACACCTCATCTCCGGCACCAACAAATCTATCCCCGCTTTGGAAATTGACAATAAACCCATAACATCAGACCGCGAAAAAGCAGAACTCTTCAATAACCACTTCTGTAGCATTGCAACAGTCGATGATATCTCTCGCAACCTCCCACCGATTAGTAAACATTCACAGCAAGATGAACTTAGCAATATTAGTATCACTCCTGAAGACACGCTGGAAGCTCTGCAGTCCCTCAAGGTGTCTAAAGCTTGTGGACCAGATAATATTAGCCCATACCTCCTTAAAAGATGTTCCACTAGTTTATGTGATCCCCTAGCGTCTCTGTTCAATTTGATGTTGAACGAATCATTTTTCCCTGGAGAATGGAAATGCGGTAATATTACCCCTGTATACAAAAACGGTGATATCCATTTGATACAAAACTATCAGCCTATTACCTTGTTGAGCTGCCTTAGTAAAGTTTTCGAGAAATGTATCTTCAAAAAAGTCCTTCAATTTCTAAAAGACCACATGATACTCACTCCACTTCAGTCCGGATTTCTCCCATTTGACTCAGCTGTACTGCAACTGACTGATATTTACAACTCATTTAGCTCGGCGCTTGATGAAGGTAAAGAAATACGGGTGGTATTCTATGATATCAGCAAAGCCTTCGACAAAGTCTGGCACAGAGGCTTACTTTTTAAACTTGAACAAATTGGCATCACCGGTCCCCTCCTAAAATGGTTTGAATCATATCTAAACGGTAGACATCAGCGTGTCGTTCTTAACGCATCATCATCGTCTTTGAGACAGGTTTTTGCTGGAGTGCCCCAAGGATCTATCCTAGGCCCCCTACTATTCTTGATATACATTAACGATATTGTGGAGAATATCACAAGTACCATACGTCTATTTGCTGATGACACGACACTATACCTAATTGTAGAAGATCCCAACAGAGCATTCGAAATAATGGAAACCGATCTTAAACTATTGGAGGAATGGTCCGACAAATGGCTTGTCAAATTTAATCCCACCAAAACTGAAAGTCTATTAATTACTAGAAAAACCAACCAATCTAACCACCCGCCCCTAAAAATGTTCGATACTCTGATTAAAGAGGTACCCAACCACAAACATCTTGGACTGACATTTGACAGCCGTGGAACATGGGCTGTCCATATCGCTGAGATAACAAAAAAGGCCTGGAAGCGTATCGACACTCTGCATCGTTTCAAGTATAGACTGGACCGAAAAAGCCTAGAACAAATTTATTACGCCTATGTCCGCCTGGTACTCGAATACGCAGACACTGTCTGGGACAACTGTACTGCAAGCGAGACCGAGGAAATTGAGAAAATCCAAGTGGAAGCAGCACGGTTGATCACAGGGGGCACCAAAAGTACTCGCAAAAGACGTCTATACGTCGAAACTGGATGGGAAACCCTATACTTCTTTTCTCCCATCTACCACGCATCTATGGAATAGTATTCCCCCGGAAATAAGATGCAATCCCTCACTATCCTCCTTTAAGAGTTACTTGAACCGCAACAGCCAACGGGTGCCTATCTTCTATTATCACCACTTCACACGCCTTTCCCAAATACTGCACACGCGCTTGCGTCTAAATTGTAGCAATTTAAACGATGATTTGTACAACAATCATCTCTCTGACACGCCTCTGTGCAGCTGTGGTGATCAAGAAACATCGGACCATTTTTTCTTCCACTGCCCTATGTATACACAAATTAGACTGCAAACGCTATCTTCTATTCCCCACCCTTTAACGACTGACATTCTGCTATACGGCTGTGAATACTATAGCATAGCAATTAATAAGTTTATTTTCGACAAAGTCCAGCAATTTATAACCCAAAGCAAACGCTTCTCTTAGTCATGTAAATGTGCTAGGCAACTTCTATATTATCTATAATCTAATTGCGGTACCGAACCCTCTGACTGGTCATACTACCTCTTCCTTGGTTGATCCGCCCCTCCTCCCCAACTTTACCACCCCACTTTCTCTACAAGTTAGTTTATCTTATTACGTTTCCATTTCTCTGAAACAAATATATGTAAATATTTGAAAGAAAGAACAAATAGTTCACCTGTATCAGCCATCTTAAACCGTTTTTACAATGATGTCCGGAGACAGCCTCATATAAGCTTCAAGCTTACTGCTGAATCCCTTTCAGTTCTAATTTATTAATGTCTTACTGCTTTGATTATTCCTTGTAATATTTTTGTAAAATTTGTTCTGAAATAAATACTGTTTAAACTAGATTTTAACTTAGGAAACATGAGGAATATTGTTTCTTCTTCTTCAGATTCACCAGTCAAAATGTTTTCATAATTGGTATACAGACAGCATCCTTACGGGGCTTATATTTACGTTTGTTCAAATCATGTCAGTGGGTTTATATTTGGGATATAATACACCACACAGAAACTTTTCATATTTGGTATCTATCATCCCTACAGGGACGAGCTTCAAATTTATTCTAAGTAGGTCTGTGGGTTCCAGTGTGCAAAATTTTACGAGAACGTTTGTTTCATTCGCGTGGTGATTACGCAAATTTAAATCGATGCGAACGGATAGCCAAAAGTTGCATCTTGAATGGTAAAGTCTGAGTAATTTAACTGGTAGAGTGCTAATTTTTATACCCCCACTTTCGAAGAAAATGGGGGTATACTGGATAACATGCGTCCGTGCGTCTGTCCATCTGTGAGTCGTCCGAGACTATTCAAAACTTAAGTAAATTATTATTTTTTATAATATTTGTTGGTCATAGGTATGCCCACACTAGTTATTTTCTTTTTTATTATTTTTTTTATATTATTACTTGTTCACTTAGAAATTGTGTCCGTCCGAGCCAAATTTTGTCTGTTCAGCCTGTATCTCGGGTATCGAATATTCTATTGCAAAGAAATTTGCCATGAACACTGCTTATGGTATAGGCTTTTAAAAAAGGATTCAACGATATTTCTCACCTTCTCCTTTTTAGAGTTACCCCCCTTTTTTGACTTAGAAATTGTAGGAAATAGACATTATTTGTCTGTTCAGCCTGATTTCAGGTATGGGTTATCGGATTTCAGTGAAATATGGCATGCAGTTTGCTTGTGACAAAGGCTTCTGCCTCATTGCATAAAATTTCCAAACACCAAACAATTTACCATACCTTTTGACTTAGAAATTGTAGGAAATTGTTGAAAACTTTCGAAGAAAATGGAAGGGGGGGGGGGGGTATACTGGATTGTGTCCGTCCATCTATGCATCCATCCGTCAGTCCGTATGAGAATATTCATAAATAATATTTGTTGGTTATAGGTATGCCCACACTAGGCAGTACACCACATGGGGGTATGCACTGGACGAAGTCCAGCTCTTGTTTTCTCAGCCTCAAGATTTGTTCACTCATTTTTGTCTTGTTACAATTAATGGGAGAGTGCCTGTAAGCACTCTCCCATAAATTGTAACAATGCAAATCAATGGAAATGAAGTAATTGTACTTCCAAAATAATATAAAGGACATCAACAGAATATAAATCCTTTAACTTTAAGTACCTGTAGTTCAGAATAAAGTCCAAATATGGGCTTCTAGCTCTCTATCAGTTCATCAGGCTTTTTTGTGTCTTGATAGATTTTTCGACTTTTGCCTTGAGAGGCTATATATATTTCAATTCCATACAATATATGAATGCCTATTAATGATAAAAAGACAGTTTCCCAAGAATTTGTATGTAGCCAAGCATTCTGTTAGCCATCCCCAAACCATAGAAATGGTCGGTCGGTTAGCCATTTTTCAAATTTTGCACACTGGGGTTCATATTTTGGTTTTTCATGGGAACCCAATTTTAAGTTAGTGTAATATGAGAAAAATTATTTGAAAATCATCTTCTTTTGATCTATCAGGAAGAAACTTTTCATATTTGGTATTCAACACTCTTAAGTAGGGGCAGATTCAAATTTGTTTAAATGAAATCTCTGGGTTCATGTTTGGGTTCTCAGTGGGAGCCCAAATCTTAACTTAGTTTAGTATGAGAAACATTCTTCAAAAATCTTAGGGTATACTATTCAGAATCTTTTGAAATTTAAAACACTACATCCTTTTGGGAGTCAGATTCAAGTGTGTTCAAATTAAGACCCTGGGTTCATATTTCATCTCCCTGTAGAACAATATGCTATCTGGTAAGTAAAAATATTTTATTTCAGTGTAATGTTCGGTTTTCATTAACTCCTTGCATGCTGCTGGCAGATATTCTTGACCAGGACACAAAATCTCTTGCCAATGAAGTATGTATAATTTGGGAACATGTACCCAATTTTTCTCCCTGTAATTTCAATGCACTTTTTGACCAATGATTTCTTGAATTAAATTTAGAAAAATTTTCATTTATCAAATCTAGTCATGGCTGCTTTATAGCAGCCATGACTAGATTTGATGAAACCTATTTTGAAAATACTCAGCAGGTTAAGAGTTAATAATGAATGTGTAAAGACACACAACCAGAAAACCCTAATTTGTCAAAAAATAAACAAATAAAAAAAATCCTTTCTCTCGGTCATGTCCTTGTTGATTGTCATTTCAATCCATTTCTTCACACAACTAATGGCTTCCAGAAGCACTGAATACTTCAATGAATTTCAACCAAAATTTTAACCAACCCAGGCGATCTTTTCAGAGGGAATCATTTCTGTTCTTTTTTTAATATAATCTCAAGGCTAACATAGATTGTGTGTTTTGAGTAGTAGACATCATTTTTCATAGCCTTTTTGGTGACAGTCATTGTTGTATGTAAAAACATGCAAGGTGACACTTCCTTTTTGCCTTAGTTTTCTCTGATGCCTTAACAGTAATACTCTTTTTCCTTGTAGACAATGTGATGCAGGTGAGTGGCTTAGGCTCACTTGAGTCTCTTGTTTTCAACTCTTGAACTGTGTGTTGCATTGAATTGTTGTCAAGTCTTGTCTGCATCTATTGACAGCTAAAACCTGTCTGGATGCCACTTTGAAGGTAATTTTAAGTGTTAGGAATGGCAGGAAGACCATTTCCATTCAATATAATTAGATCTTATTTATTACTTTCCAAAGTGTGATTTACTGGGATTTCCGAGTTTGATTATAAACGATAACTTCACAAGTGAATTATGCAATCAGCAATTGGGTCATGTATCTGTGCATGCAGACGATGATGCTTTGCCGTGGGTGTAATGGGGACTTCATTGTTTTTTTTGTTTTTTTTAACCCTTTAACTTACTTGAAAAGCAGACGACACTTGCAAAAAATATTCTTCAATAATTGTTATTTTCATTTTTTGTCTCAAAAACATAGGTTATGACCCCTCATTGGAACAAGCTCATCGGTCATAACCTATGTTTTAAAACAAAAAAAATGATAATTAATTGGCTATTTCTGAGAATGGCACTGGCCAGTTTTGGCCGTTATGTTAGGTAAAGGGTTAAATAATATAATTATAACTATATTGTAAAACACTCGTGTGCAATCGGCACATGTGTTTGTACAATGTCCCTCACCTCTCATGAATTTTTTCACGTAACCAGTCCAGTCAAGCGATTACTCTTTATTTCTGCAGTTTGTATTTGTAATATACTACTGAATAAAGATAGATTTTATTTAACAATCTTCTGAACAACATTTGTATGTTGGGAACCAGTCCTGAATGCATAAAATTTGTCAAAGTTGATTTTGGACCTTGAAGTAAAGAAGACAAAAACTGATTTTCTATTTTACTTGACAATTTTAGAATTAATGAGTTGACTGATGCTATAAATACTCTCATGTCTATAGCTCGACATTTGAAAGCTCGTAGAGTAAAAGAAGGTTGTCTTGAGTTAGAGAGTGTTGAAGTACGAGTTGAAATGGATGACAGAAAGAAGGTAGAAGACTTATCTCCAAAAGAAGTAAGTATTCTTGGAAGATATATTTAAAACACCAAAAAGTAGATCTGTTTCTCAGACCATTTTTTGTTTGTAAAATTGCATGCAGGAGGGTGGTTTTCTATTTTATTTTTTAATTATTTCTTTGCAATCAAAAGTTTATGTTCTTGGTTTGTTTTATGTTTTAGGCGTCATCTACAGAATAGCATGAGTGGAGATGTATTTCGTCCCTTGAGTGCAAGAAGGCTAAAGGATTGCAGAGCCTTGTTGCATTCAAGGCTCAGTTTTATTAACTTGGGTAAAATATCAGACATAAACCATTTAATTTTTATTTTTTTTTAAGTTTGGTTATAAAAAAAGGAGCATGTGGCAGCTAAAAGGACCTGAAAAACAGATTTTTAACTTTTATGGCCCAATATTTTAGTGAATATTTTGAGCCGCTAGGTAGCTATGTCTTAACATTTTTATGTGTATCAATTATATAGTACCATAATACAATACTATGATTCAAACAAGCCAGAAAATAAGCAGACTGACATCTGCAAGATGAGGTGCCCAGAGGATGAATTTAGTGATGCTACCCTGCCCAGCAGGGTAGCATCACTAAATTTACCCTCTGGGGACCTCAATCTGAATCAGGGTCTCAAAACTAAACAGAACGAGGTACCCAGAGGATAAATTGGCCCACTGTATGGGATAGCCTGATCAAATTCACCCTCTGGGGATCTCATTCTGCAAATGTCAGACGCCCTATATTTTTATACTGTACCAATGACCCAGACATAGCTGGTGCTAACTCTTAAAATATAGGGCCAAACACAAATTTTGCCCCCCAATCCCCAAAATTTGCATCTAAAACCAAAGAAAACATGTCCTGAAAGGCCCTCCACACTTCGCCTCTACTGCGCATGCGCAGTGTCAAGGACGTTCCGAAATTGGCGCCATTAATCATTCTAAGTTTGGCCCTTCATTAGTTAACATCTGACTGATCTTTGTGCTTGTAAATCTGAGTTTAAATGATGCCAGACACATAAATATTAGTGAAATGGTGATTCTAAGGAGGATAGAGAAGGAGGAGAGGAAAAAAATGTGTGACAGAATATTATCAGGGCTGTAACTTAAAATTTTTTAATGAAATTATGTTAAGTTACCTATTTTCAAGGCAGCAGCCATTTTGTTGTCATTCTGATTATTTAGTTACACTGTTTTTTAAGTGTTTTCCTCTCTCCCTGTCCTTTAAGTTCCCCCTTGCTATTCTCCCATGCTTTTGGCATAGTTTTTGTAATTATTATTACTAAATTTTCTTGGGAGTTTTAGCTGAATAACAGAATGAATTCTGTTCTTTTCCCCATGTTTACGTCTTCTCCTACGGGTGGTTAGGCGTTGTGTTCTGCATCTACCATCTGATGTTCTGCAGTTTCTTCCCTGGAAGTCTCTGTTTTGCATCAGATAGTGTGTTTTTGGTAACTGATTTCGGGCCTGGGTGCCTGGAGTCTTATTTTAGTGTTTTTACACTTATTGTTTACATTTGCAACAGCCCTCTGTGTGAGAGGGGGATTTCTGGAAAATAATATCTTGATGTTATTTTAATCATAACTAGATACATTATTATTGTTCGTAAGTGTTGAATAAATTGTTTAAAATATTTTTAAAATTTTTGTCCACACTTAGGCTTGGGATCCATTGGGGCTCAACGTTACTTTTCAGAAACTTGGGCTGTTCTGAAAAAATATTTTTTCAAAATATTTTGATTTCAATTATTTTTTCTATATTAATGGATCATATTATTATTATGTATTTTGATTGCCAGGGGTTAGTGCGAGTACCAGGACTTGTTTTCTTTTTCACATTGAAAGGATATTGATCATTTGTATTAAGAGGAAGTCTTCCTCTGACTTTATAACCATTCTATATGTGGTCAGTGTACTCGCATTAACTCCTGTTCTGTATCGTATGATTTCGATGACAATATGGGAAGCGTATGTCACGGTATGTTATTGGGGAATTGGACACTCCGGTCCTTTCCCCGCAGGGTCACTCTACTTTATCAATTTCTATTTCAGACGATCAAGATTAGGGTGATATATCTGTGATGTCTTCCAACAGTGTGCCTCCGTCGTCACAATTAATGAAGGGCTAGCGGAAAAGTGCTCATGTAAATATGCCAATTGCCTAAGAGGACCCTAGTAGGTTCGACGGCCTTTGACGTCCGCTAGCTCGCCCAGTGTAGCGTCCATTCACCGAATGGGTCGGCAGCCGGGTTCGTCCCTTGCGGTCTAGAAGGAATTTTGGGGTGATGCGAGCACTATAAATCAACCTAATGCACACCCAGTGACGGCGGATCGGAGGGAGAACGGAGGAAGCCTTTTAGTCTGGTTCATAGCTCGTTCCGGTCCATCCGGACGGCAAGCGAGAGAGGCCCCTCTCTCGTTCAACAACATCTGGCCCCAGATGTTGTGGTACAAAATGTTTCGCATTCGGAGCATACGTCCGTCACTCGGGACGCTCCGACATATAGTCAGTCCGGAGTAGACTGTCAATAAGGCTTCCTCATTCTCATAGTTGCGCACACGACCGCTCTTGGCTACGTGACCACGGATATCCAGTCAGCTTCGCCAGTCAGAGATTCATCGGCGACCAGGTCACACCATCCGGTAGCCAGGGACACGAGGCCTGCAGACTCCGGACGTTTGCATAGGAAGTGTGCGGGAGTCAACGTACACGGAGCTTCCGGCGGCAATGCACCGTAAGACCGCTACTGCACAGGCCTCGGGAACGGATGTGCTTTCCTAAATAGCACAGTTTATCGCAGCATCCCAGCATCAACTGAATCTGTCGCATATTTTTTATCCGACGATGCTGGGTCGGGAAGCACCGCGGAAGCGGGTACGGACGTCCGAAAATTTCATCCAGTCCGACGGGATACCGAAAGGGATTTGGAGGATTTCGAGCTTTCCCTTTCGGAACAACATATGCTGTTGTGTATGTCATCTGACTTGGTCTTCTATAGCTTCTTTCGTCGGACCAGAATGCTGCGATGCCGGATAAGAAACTGATAGTGTCGGTGGACTTAGAAATTTTTGGTTCGGTTCAGGGACATCGTCCCTCAGTTCCGACATAGTCCAATAATGTCACACAAACTTTCGAATTATTGAACGACGCTATATATATTATTATTTTATGCTTGCTATATCCAAGCATTTCTGGTTTCTTGTTCGCAAAGTTACGAAGATGTCTTTCAAAAGTGTGCCTCTGTCGTCATAGTTAATGAAGAGCTAGCGGCAATAAGTGCTCATGGAATATGTCTATCGCCTACGGAGTGACATTCGCTAGCTCACCCGGTGTAGCGTACATTCATCGAATGGTTCGGCTGCCGGGTTCGTCCGTTGCAGTCTAGGAAGGAGATTTGGGTGATGCGAGCACTTTAATTACTTTAGTACTCACCCACTGACGGCAGATTGAGGACAGATCGGAGGAAGCCTGTTAGTCCGGTTCCTGGCTTGTCCAGGTCCGTCCGGGCTGTAAGCGAGAGAGGTCCCTCTCTCGTCCAACAACATAGGGGACCGCATGTTGTGGTTCAGATATTTTACATTCGGAGCATATGTCTGTCGGTCGGGGCGCTCTGTTATATTGACAGTCCGAGAGACTGTCGATAATGCTTCCTCATTCTCACAGCAGGGCACATGACCGCACATTGGCTACGTGACCTCGAGTATCCGATCAGTTTCGTCATTCAGTGATTCCACGGCGAATAGGTCGCGCCATCCGGTAGCCAAGGGACACGAGGCCTATACACTCCGTTCGCTCGCATATTGGTAGTATGCACGGGGTAACGATCACGGAGCTTCCAGCGGCAATGCATTGTAGGACCGCTTCTTCTCAGGCCTCAGTGACGGACGTGCTATCCGAGTTAGCACAGTTGTTTTGCAGCATCCCAGCAATTGACAGTTTCTTGGTCGAATCAGGAATTATCCGACGGCGCTGGGTCGGTGCGGTCCGCGGTTACATCAGGTACGGACGACAGAACGCTTTATAGGGTCCGACAGGATGGCGAAAGGGATTCGAAAGATTTCGAGTTTTCCCTTTAGTAGTATCGGAAGCCGCCTTTCATTTCTTCTGGCATTATCTTCCAGTGATTGTTATTTCGGACTTCATTGCTGCGATCTTGGATAAGAGACTTATAGCGTCATTGGACTCGGATTTTTCGATCGGTTCAGGGACATTGTCCCTGACTTACCGACGCAGTCCAATAATGTCATTACAACATGTGTTTTATTTTTCGACGCTATATATATACATACAAGCCTGCTACCAAGCATGATAGTTTAGTTTCTTGTCCGCGTTGCTCATTTCTGCCGTTTTATCATTTATACGAATAGTTTATTTTGGCAGAGCAGGGCATACCGAGAGTTCATATGTGTCTAGACGGTGTGGTTAAAGACTGGAAATATTCTTTTTTGCCGTTTATGTCTTTTCCAACTTCAATGTTGGAAACGACATGATGTATAGTAGACTTAACTTAGACGCTTTATCATACGTAATCCGCCTTACTGAGGCGTTATCATTACGTCTTCAAGAAAAGATTTACGGGATATTATTCTCAATGTAATTTCTTTTGAGGGCAGTAGTTTGTTCACGTATAACTCCGCCCTTCAGTGGCTGATTGGAGTTGGTTCGACGTGACGCAGCCCTAGCTACATCCACACGCGTGGATAGTAAGGTTAAGAACTCTCTCAGAGTCGCTTCATTCTCGGAGGAGCTTCTCTTCGACGGCAACTTTTCGGCAATCCATGAATTGCTCGATTTACACGTTCTCTTGTCTATCTAGTGTTACAAGAGATTCAGACTGGGGCAAACATTCGGTGGTTGACTCAGAGAGTGCCACCGCAGTTACCGGACCCGAGTGTGGCTGTTATGACGGTTGCCAGTCAAACAGATTGGGATATAATACTGATCCCAACGGATTCGAAGTACCAGGGTCTTTGGGTTCCGCAGTCTCTTAGCAACCAATTTTCTTCCGCGGAATAATGTTTTTTTAGGCTTGCTTTATGTCATTGCATGAACATTATTCAGAAACGCATGCCCAAATCCTGTCCTTTAATTCGACAGTAGTGGCGTATCTCCGGAACCAGGGAGGCACTCTTTCGTTTCCGTTATTCAATTTATTGGAAAGAATCCGTCTGTTGGTTATAGTACACCAAGTTCTGTTTTGGTCCGTCATATTCCGGGTCGTCTGATTGTTTTACCGGACTCCCGTTCACTTACGGGTCGCTTGTTGCTGTCAGAATGGACTCTCAACAAACAAGTATTCAATCAGATTTGCTATCTGTGGGAGCGCCCAATGATGATTTATTTACGACACAGCTTGCTAATCAATTGCAGACGTATGTGTTGGCTTGTCCAGATCTCTGAGCTAATGTTGTTAACGCTCCATTGATCTATAGGACGGAATGATAGGATACGCGTATCCTCCGGCGCTGTTGTTTCAGCAGGTATTGCTAAGATAAACAACCACAATACATTTCTGTTGATAGCATCTCTATCTTCACGGAGATCATGGGTAATTTACTCTCTTGTCTACTGTGGGTCTTAACGTGAAATCTTCCTCTATGTGAGGATCTTTTTTCACTGGGTAAATCGTGTCATCTTTATCACAACCAGCAAGGTCGCAACCTTCATGTATTCCGTTGTGTGGTCCGTATTGCATTGTAAGCATTGTACTGGACGAGCTTTGGACGCGATTTCTTACTATAGGAGATCCTCTTCTTCGCTATTCTATGCGGCTAAAGTGGAGGCTCTTCCGTCGTTGGTGTAGGGATCATTATGTTCATATTGTTGATCCCTCCATACTACTCATTGCAATTTTTTAGTATACTTGTTTCACAAGATCTACTGCAGCCTGTTATTATTAAGGTTATAGGTTTATGTTACCTAATACCTATGCACTCTACGATAGTTTACAATTGAGTCTTATGTCTCTTTATCTAAGTCAGTTAGTAACTTTTTGATAAATAGACTTAGAATCTTTAGATTAAATTCCTATATGGATTTTAACTTCGGTTCTTATTTAGCTAAGTAATCATTTGAGCCTCTGGAAACAGTAGTTTTCAAATTCTGACCTTTTAGACAGTAATTCTGTTGGTTTCTCTTTTACTGTAGACTCAGTGAGTTTCATGCACTATCGATGGATGATTTTCACTTTCATAGTTTCGGAATCACTACTTCCGTTACTATTTAGGTTGGATTTTTGCATAAGAGTTAGGCTCCTAATATCCGGAACCTATTGTTTTTAAGGTCCTTCCGTCTTCGTACGGGCATAGGCCTTTACTCTTTCCGGGTAGAGTTTATGTATTTATAAACAGATATCTGTTTATTACTATGGCGTAAGCTTCTTCTGTCTTTGATGCCTAGTAGAAGGACGTTACGCTCCATTCTATTGTTAATGGATTCTATTAACTATCGGTACTGCTTATGGTATATCATTGACTTAGCAGTTGTGCTTAAGATTTCGGCTCATGAAGTAAGAGTTCTTCTACCTCTTGGGCTTACATTAATAGTGTCGCTATTATAGATTTTTGAAGGCCGCTCATTGCGCTCAGCCATCCACATTCATGAATTTTTATCTCAGAAATATCGAGTCCATTTCTGGAGGCCTCTATTGTTAGGTCTATTATCTACTGCTCAGAATGTCATTCACTTAACAGTTGCTACTATAGCTAGGTAGGCTGTCTGTTTCGGCAGTGTCTCCGCTCGGCTGCCCTCTTCGCTCTGGGCTATTTGACCCAGGGCAAGAAAAAGGGGGGGGGGGTGGGGGGGGGTGTTCCCTTGGGTCACCTGTTTTACTATGAAAACAAGGGGATACCTCCTCCGGAGTTAGTCATTCTGAGCTGTTATTGGGATGGTTGTTTAGTGAGAAGTTTAGGTTTTTAAAATTCATTCAAGTCTTAGTTTTTAAAGTATAGCTTTTGATTATTGCATATGTCAACGGACATGATTATGCAATCCTCAGACACTTTTAGGAGTATAAGAGTCTCTATTCTTTAGACTTACTTTATTTATTGGCTTACTTTAAAAATTATTAGTATAAGGATTATATTGGATATTAATAGAGTACATGGATGTATGAAGCTCAATTTTGGAAGGTGTTGTATCTTTCTAATTTATCATAAATAAGAAAGATACATGTAAGGCCTATTACTTCTTTTTCCCTACAGGGGATGACTCTATTTTATATTATTGAGCGTATTCCATTTTGCTCTATGTCCTTGGCCCTCCAGCCTTTTTTCTATTCAGCTATGTCTGGGTCATTGGTACAGTATAAAAATGTTAAAAAATTTATAGTAATTTCTATATTTTTTATACTTACCAATGACCCAGACGGGGATGGCCCTCCCAGGAGTTGGGAACTCTTGCCTCCCCGCTGAGTACATAGCGCTTACCAGGCACTGGTTTTTAGAATGATTAATGGCGCCAATTTCGGAACGTCCTTGACACTGCGCATGCGCAGTAGAGGCGAAGTGTGGAGGGCCTTTCAGGACATGTTTTCTTTGGTTTTAGATGCAAATTTTGGGGATTGGGGGGCAAAATTTGTGTTTGGCCCTATATTTTAAGAGTTAGCACCAGCTATGTCTGGGTCATTAGTAAGTATAAAAAATATATAAATTACTATATATTTTTTAATTTTCAGGCCTGAATTCAAAAATGGACAGAGAATTTTCACTGGTTATATATTGATGACACACCAAATAGGCCTAAAAATGTTAAAAATCTGTTTCTCTGGCCCTCCCGCATGGTCCTTTTGGCTGTGGCATGCTCTCTTTTTATAACCAATCCAAACTTTAAAAAAATCAAAATTGTCTGATATTTTACCCCAGTTAATAAAATTGATAATTTTGTCCCTTGAGTACAACAAGGCTAAAGCATTGCAAAGTCTTCTTGCACTCAAGGGATGAAATCTGCCACCACCCATGATATTCCATAGATTATGAGGGCTAGAACATAAAACAAACCAAGAACATGAACTTTTGATGGCAAAGAAATAATTACAAAAAAACGCTCACCCACATGCAGTTTTACCAAAAAAAGTCCTGAGAAACAGAACATCTGCTTTGTGGGTCATTATTTATTTTGGTACTTTAATTTGGTAAAACGGTGGAAATTTGATTAACTTTTACCAAAAATGACTAAATTTTTTTATTTTTATATTTGTCAAGATTAAAACACAACATTAGGGTGTGTGAAGTTTTTTATGTTCGTTTCTAGGTACCTTTAACCATTTTTACGAAATTTGATTATATTTATTTATTAGTGTTTTAAGGTCACATACTTATGCACAATGGCTAATAGTGACCGTGACAGTTTTTACGGGTGGAGAAAGCCGGAGTAACCGGAAAGAACCACCGAGCAATGACGAGCAGCTGTCAGCTCTCACGGAATTTGATTGATCTCTTTTCATTGGTGCAATTGAGATATGTAACCCTTTGTACACATTTACATTGAAAACCCCCAGAAAAGATAGAAATTTAAGTGAAAACATATGTTGAATTTTGTGGGTACAATGTTGCTATACAGTTGGTTTATATATTCATAATTTACTACAAATACATTTTGCCCTCCTCTTTTTTTTCGTGAGATTGAAATATAATGTTTACATTTTGGCAGGAGCAGATGCCAGTTTTACTGTTCCTGAATAATATATTTTGAAAGTATTTTCTTTGATCAGTCTTTGCAGATCAGTCCATGAGAAAGATGATCTTATAATGTGTCAGCCGGTCATATATGTGTCTAAAATAGCTGTACAGTGGAGCCCACTTAATTGGACATCTCTTAATTGTATAGCCCTGTTAATTGAATATCATTTTCAAACACAAAACCATTTACCATACCTTCAGTACAAATTTGATCAGTTAATTGCATATGGGTTGTAGGGTAAACTCCTGTTAATTGTATATAAATTTTTGTAATATGTCGAAAAAATTACTGTGACACACACCAAATTCCCCTTATTTATCAATCTTTTTGGCCTCACTACATTCAATACAAGCATTTATTCTATTATATCTTGTTTTACAGAGCTCTATGAGCTCTGTCAAACAAGATATAATGGAATAAATGCTCAGTTTACCTCCAGAACACAGGAAACTGACCAAATCTCTGTTAATTGTATACTCCTGTTAATTGAATAATTTTCACTGACAAAATGGATATCCAATTAAGAGGATTCTACTGTAGCAACAGAGTCATTGTAATATCAGCTGATTGGGGGCGTGGTGGCTAAGTAGGTAGAGGTGCAGGCTGCAAGCCGAGAGGTCTTTGGTTCGAATCCCACCTGCAGCAATCGCGTTGTGTCCTTGGGCAAGACACTTCACCCCCATTGTCCACGAGGGGGCATGGTGAAGTGTACTAAGGCGTACTGCATGTCGATGGTGCATCTGTCTTCAACCAATGCTAACCCTGCTTGTGTGGGATTAGTATGTTGGGGAGCGGACAGTTGTTCGTCGTTGAGTGGTGGTTCTCTCCGGGTACTCCCGCTTCCTCCACCCGTAAAACTGTCAAGGTCATGATTAGCCATTGCGCACAAATATGTGACCTTAAACACCAATAAATAAATAAATAAATAATATCAGCTGACACAGACGTCTTTTATATTTATTTTTTTCAGTCTTACCAAAGTTACACTATTGCTAAATCCTCCTCTTTTCTCTCAGTTGGAAAATAATGCAGATTTAAAAGAATCCTAAGAAAAACCTTAGGAGAGTATAAAACCTCAAACACACACACACACAGAGTCTTGTCTACCCTACATACCGAGGTACCCCATTGTTTGTCCTTTGTGTGGACTAACGGTTTCTACCTCGTTTTGCCGGTACAGTTCTGGGAAAACAACCAAGGTAAAGGGTTTCTTTTGTCTTTTGTACCTCGGTAAGGCAAAACACGCAAACTCTTTTGTCTAGTTACCTCGTCAAGTTGGTAAGACAAACCCAGCCCCCACACACACACACACGCTAATCTACGCGTTATGACCATAGTAAGGCTATCAAATTCTGTACATATGGCCTGTGCACAAGCAATGTTTCAGCCAATGGACCTCCGGGTAACCCGGAGGTCCATTGGCAGAAACATTGCAAGTGTTTGCTATGAGTAACCAGGAGAACCTGCCGTGCTTTGGATGCCATTCGATATGACAATTGCGCGCAATTCCAACGCGCAATTAAGCCTAGATAAGCGCACTATTCATGACAGGACTTCTAGTTTTAACTGTAGACTACTTGATTAGTCCTAGACTACTTCATTGCAACTCATTTGCTACTTTATTTGCAACTTTATTATGTTATTTTTTCCAATGTACCCCACCCCCAAATTTGTGTTCCAAAATACTCTTTCAATGAAGAAATTATTTTCTAACATTTTTTAACCCTTCATCTAATATAACGGCCAAAAGCTGCTGGTGCTGTTCACAAATATTGCCATTCATTGTTCATTATTTTCTTGTTTTTTGTGTCAAAAACCTAGCAATCTGTATCCTCAATAGAACTGCAGTTTGACAGTGATTTGATATGCATCCTCCTTCAGTGCTGCAGATTCAAGTTTGTTCAAAAAAAGTTTCTCAAGCCAGGCTTGGCATTTTCAGGAGAGTTATTTTTTCGCTCGCCTATTGATCGCCTTAAAAAAATTTGAGGGCGAAAACAAGCCCTCCTGGCCTTAGAAAATAATAATTACCCATTCCTAAAGCTCTTTTGATCTCTGCAATGTTAGAAGTCTCTGTAAGATGTCCACATTGCTCCTCCCACACCTCCGTGCCTTGCCAAAGCCCGGAGGTGTGGGAGGGGCAGTGTAGCCGTCTCACAGAGGCTACCTTGTTAGCAGCACCAAATAAAATGTACAATGCCAACTAGGCAGAATTCATTAATAATAAAACTTCATTTTGCCACTTTAAGCTTTTGTAAGCTTGAGGAGAGCTAATCGCTCCCCTAGGCCATGCGAGGGGAGTGATTTTTAGCCCCCCTACATTTTTAAGAATTCGAGGTCTGTCAAGCAATATTTGAGCACATCATGGGAGAGACAAAAATTAGGGCCGCACCCAACGTTTTAAGAACTGAACAGCTGATTTGAACCAAAAGTGGTTTTCAGTGTTATTATATATCTGATTAATGAAGAAAATGTTTTGTCACTACTTTCACTATCCAGGGAGTTAAAAATAGAAAACATTTCAGACATTCATAATTCCTGAACTGCATGAGACTTGTTTAGTATGATGTGCCTTTAGGATAGTAAAATGAAATGGATGATAAAAATTCTCACATTTGTGTCATGGGATTTTCTGATGAATTTTTTTTTTTTATGTTTTGTTGATGTTTTTAGCTCACCTGACTGAAAGTCACAATCACCTATAGTGATCACTCGCTGTTCATCATAATGTTTGCTTCTGCTCCTCCTAAGCTGCTGAACCAATTTAAGTTAAATCTGAGGTGATTGCTTGTACTGACATCACATTTTGTTTTTGTTCAAATCAATGTGCCCAGCCCCATAGGGAGGAGGTGGGGGAAATGCTCCAATATTCTTGAAAAAATCTTCTCATGAACCAGTGGGTACAATAACTTTGATTCCTTGAGTTAAATTTAGATGAATTTTTAATCAAATCTAGTCATGGCTGCTGTTCAGCAGCCATGAATAGATTTGATGAAATTTTTTTTCAAAATACTAAGCGAGTCAGGCGTTAGAAGTCTCATAGGCATCGCCAGGGCAGTTTGGAGGTGCAAATGAACCCCTTTTTACATTTTTTTCAAGAACGGAGAATGCAGACAAATCCCCAAAAGGTCACCAGAGAGCTCCATTTGATACTAAATTTAAAGTTTTTCCTGGGGAGGGGGAGAGGTTGGGGAGGAGGTGCTGTGTACCTTTTTCATAAAAGTCGAACCCCTTTTGAAAAATCCTGGTGACGCCAATGAGTTTTTGAACTCGGAAGTACAGTACGTGGAGAGTGGATTGTAACTAAATCACCCACGGAGTGGTGTTATCACCCAAGCTATAACTTTAAAATTTTGTACATATCAACAAAAACAAAAGCAATGTTTCAGACAATGGACCTCCGGGTTTAACCCGGAGGTCCATGGGCAGAAACTTTGCTTGTGCTGGTTATGCTTTGCAACAAATTTGCAATTATTGCTTGGGTGGAATCCCCACTCTGCGGGTGATTTAGTGATAATACACTCTCCACGTACTGTACATGTCATCAAGGACTTGAAAATGACTCAAGGTTAAAAGTTCCAAAAAGGGATTAGTGTTAGTCAGTAATCTTATTGGGGACATTTTAACCCTTTACCCAACGCAGACGATATCAAAATTTATTATTTTAAATATCATTTTTTTAAATTTTTCAAAAACTTTCAACAAAACCATATCATGTGACCCCTCGTTGGAACGAGCTCAACGAGCTCGTTCCAACAAGGGGTCACATGATATGGTTTTGTTGGAATTTTTTGAAAAATAATATTTTTTCAAATACTGAATTTGCATATTACGCAAGCGGATGCGGGCGATTTGTTGGGTAAAGGGTTAAAAGGACTTGTTGTAGTCTTGAGCTACAAAATTTATTTGATGGTTCAATAAATGATTTTAACAATTATAAATTGTTTTATTTCAGCATCAAGAAATACATGACACAATTGCAGAGTGTATGATATTTGCAAATCATTGGGTTGCCAAGAAGATTGCAGATACCTTTGTAAATCAAGCTCTGGTTTGTCATCTTTTCTCACTAAATTTTTAAAAATGTTGTTGGTATTTGTTTGACTGCATTTACTGATTTCAAGCACTAATTATACAGGGATCCAAATAAAATGATGAAATACAATTATTGGCAAAGGGAATAAATATAAAATATATCAGACTTTTGTTTTCAAAACTCCTCATTTGTAATCCATTGCCACAATATCTACGGCTTGATTTATTTCAGAGATATACCGTATTTATTCTATATATTGGGACACTCTATAATTTGGGACACACATTTTTTCCAGAAAATTTTTTTTTTTTTATGCTCCAATGTTTGGGACACTCAGGAGACTTGTTTCCAGTTGGCCCAGTCACCTGAAAACGGTGCAAAATGCTCAATATTAAAGCTAAGTTTGTGTCTAATTTTCCTTTTTAAACAATAAAAAATTGATAATACATACTGATTTGTGTTGTTTTTATTTAAATCTGTTCCTAAGTTTTAATATTTACAGTCCGGACTGACGCGAGGAAGACTATTTAATATTACATTGTGACAGTCTTCAACCCTTTTACCGAACGCTAGTGGCAGATGACACCCATAAAAAGAATTCTTGTGTAACTAAAAATTTTCATTTTTTGTTTCCAAAACATAGCTTATGACCCCTCATTAGAACGAGTACAATGCGCCTGTTTCAGTGAGTGGCATAAGCTATGTTTTGGAAGCAAAAAATGAAAATATAAAAAAAAATTGGATGGCGATTTTCGTATATAGTGATGGAAAATGAATCACACACAACTTGATTCAGCATCAAAACAAGACCAGGTTGTGTTTTTTCCCCATTTTCTAAGATGTGGGACATCTGTGAAAATATATATTTTTCGCTGTCCCAATACATAGAGTAAATACAGTATGGATTTTCAGAAGAGAGATGTCCTGGTCTCGAATGATATGTACAAAGTTTAGAAGTTGTATAATAGAAATTCTCAGAAAACTTCTCATCTGGTGTTGAGTTTGTGGAGCTGGAGTGAGATATTATTTAGGTTGCTTTGGGTAGAAGGGAAATGTTTTGAGTAAATCTACTGATGGGCCACAGTGCTAATAATCCTCTGCCTCTTTGGTCAACGGTAGGTACTGCTATAGTGTATCAGCCAGTGCTTGCTGTAATATACCAGTGGTCACATCCAGAATTGACCACTCTGGTTTGTGTGACAGCGATCTGCGGAGCTTGCCAGATCCACACACCCAGCCACTGGCCCTAGCATTGGGAAATGTATTTGACTTTTTAAAAAAAAATGACCATAAACCAACTGGGTGGCATCAAGGGTACTCTGTTTGTATCTCACTTTAACTCCAGGAAACAGTATATCAAACATATCAATGTCCAGCTGGTGGTGCTGATGGTCACAGCATCTGTCATTCTAGTGTCTTGGGCCATATCGTCAGCAATCTGGATATTGCCACATCAAATGTGTGTTCTCTCTCAACCCTCCATGTGTAAAAGACTGCAGTGGCAGAATCAACTTCAAACTCAGCTCTGGCATTTTGACCCACTGGATGTTGGCAGATAGCGTCAGAGGGCGAGGGGCCTTTATGTCCAGGTTGATGAATAGCCACCCCACTGTGCAAACATTGCTGCATGTAGCTCATCAATAAGATCACCCATAGTAGATGATGTTGTATATAGTTGGGCAGTATCTTTCTCCAACTAGGTAATCAACTTTATAATTATGAATACCCCTTGTATGAACAGGGGCTGGGAGCTTGGTGGCCCAATCTAGCTAACATACTGCCTCTCCACTTCCTTTCCCCAAAAGCTGAACAGGGGCTGGGAGGCATTATGTGACCCAGTGTGTGTCTGGTGGAACACGGACTGGGAGGCATTACTCTTGGAAAACAGGGTGGAAGGCATTGAATTCCTTGAAAGTCCTTGAATTTCTAAACTCCTTCCCAAGGATGTGGAAATTCCTTGAATTTAATAACCACTCCTGGAAACTTCTGAAAAGCTGTGTTGAAGACGATCAATTTAGAAAAGTTCTTTCAGAATTAAAAATACAGCCGAGGTGTAGATGTTTTGATTACAACTTTTGATTATGAAAAAGTCCCATTGCTTTTGGAGATCAAATAATATCAGTTCAGGGTATTGTTTTAGCCAGTTGAAGCATGTGATTCAGTTTCAGCATGCAGAACTTTACCAGTAGAAATATTAACATTTTATGTTTCTCTGTGATTGTTAATCAGTTGTAATGCAATTGTAGTGGCCTGGATCAAAAATTTATTCAGAAAAGTAATGCCAGATGGAAAGCGTAAATTCCAAGAAGAGTGGTTGCAGAAACAAAACTGTGTTTCATGGTAGGAGCCAGTTGTGGGTGACAAAAACATAGCATGTTGTCGTCTGTGTTTAAAAATATTAAGTGTCATGAATATGGGAGAGTCTACGCTGAGGTCACATTTATATCGATGAAGCATATTAAAAATGAAAAAGAAAAATCTAAGACAATGTCAGTTTCAGCTTTCGTACAAAATGTGTGTAACCAAATTGACCAGTTGGTTTATCAACCTTCAAATGAAATACAAAATCATAGCAGTGTTGACAAAAGTACTAAGCCAATGGTGAACACCAAAATGCAATCCCGGCAGCAACTTTTATTTTCCAAGTCCGCCTGCAAGACATTAATAAATGTTGGATTAAAAATGTGAGGGGGAGGGGGCAGTGGCTCCGTAGGAAGAGTTGCAGGCTGCAAGCCGAAAGGTCCTCATTTTGAATCCCACCTGTGGCAACTGCGTTGTGTCCTTGGCAAGACACTTCGCCCCATTGCCCACATGGGGGCACGGTGACATTGTGCACTAACGTGTACTGCACATCAATGGTGTACTTGTCTTCAGCCAATGCTAACCTTGCTTGTGTGGAGTTTGTATGTTGGGGAGCTGATAGGTGCTGGCCATTGCTCGGTGGTTCTCTCCAGGTACTCTGTCTTCCTCCACCCATAAAACTGTCATGGTCATTCATGATTGGCCATTGTGCAGAAGTATTTGACTTTAAACACCAATCAATAAATAAATAAATAATAGTAGAACTGAGTCTGATTTACAGTGTGCATGTAAGTGACTTTGATATTTCTCATTTCAATAATTTATATTGAACTGCTTGTAGCCTTTGTATGCAGACCATTTGCGGGCAATAGAAATACAGTATGAGTAGAAACAAGCTGTAGAATATTGATAAGGACAAAAATGGATTTTGTTGATAATTTCAGCTCTAAATATATTTCCTAGGCCATCTCTCGAGGAGAGCTCTCTAAGAAATGATGTCAAGTGTTGAAAATATCAACTGAGAGGAACACAAAATATAAGAATTAAATTTTAACTCTTTAATCTCAATATCTAATAATTTGGCCCCTTCTTTAATGCATACAGCTGCCTTATATTCCATGAAAACCCTTAAATTTCCCCATTTTGGCTCCTGGAAAGCTCTTGAAAAATTAACCAGAACTTCCTGGAAATTCCTGGAATTCATCTCTCATTAGGTGTAGGAATCCTTATAGGGGCTGAAACAGGTGCCACCAAAGAGAGTTGAATCACTCAACTTTCCCTGCTGATAGATATAGAGAGATTATATAGAATAAATAGGTACTAGGGACAGGAAACAGATTTAAACCACGAGTAGGATGAGGGTTTTAACCACGAGGCTTGACGAGTGGTTAAAACCCTCATTCTACGAGTGGTTTAAATCTGTTTCCTGTCCCTAGTACCTATTTGTTTTATTTCTACCATGCTCTTTATCATTTCTCCACTTCGTCACTTAAAACCAACAAACATTTCGAAAACGCCCCTTCTGTTGACAGTTCAATGAAAAACTTTAACGTGCGTATGAATACATATCGACTGGTGAGAGTGATACACCAGTGCCTTACCCGAGGTGAATTCATATAACCGAATATTTCCACCAGCATGGGAATTCAGATCATTCCATAAGAAAATCAGAAATAAATATTTATTCAGAAATAAACAACAGCGTTTTTGTTCATCTCATTGGGAACTATTTTTTGTCAAAACAACATTCTGGTCCGCCTCCCGACCTTCGTTCGAAATTCAAAAAGCAAGGTCATCAGGAAGTTACTTAGTTTTTTGTTTTGTAGTTAATGTTAAAGTTTGTTGTGTATTCAACAAGTTATTTGAATTTGTTGGCATTCTGAAATCGCCACACATGTTAACATTTAGTGTGTTGGAACTTTCCTGGGATTGGGAAACGACATTGTTTTTAGGAACTTCCGTAATTTCGTGTGTTGTTGGAATCAATTCAGGAGTAACATTGGAATCCGGACTACGACTTATTGTGGAGGTGAGTGCACTGACATTTGATTTTGATGTAGTACTCAACAGCCTGGAGCATCTTTCCTGTTCTGATTCACCTGTTACAGAATAGTTATTTATACTCGACAAATTTTTATGTCCACTAATAGTAGCAATGTCAATTGGCTCCACTTTATTTTCTCTCAACTTCTGTATAAGATGCTTCCTGGCACTGGTATTTGTCAATCTTGAGCTCAAATTTGCACTTTTGGCCATTTTAGACATAATTGTTGACAACTTTGTTTCACCAACTTTCTGCCGTTTAAACCACCAGTCTCATGCATTATTTACAGACGTTGTCCTTGTCGCTATATAGAAGGGATCGTCCTCTTCACTAAATCCGATTGGTCGCTTTTTGGCATATAGTTTGTAAATGTATACAGGATTTCTCTCATCGTCATTTCCAGTACTATACATTCGTGGAGAAATTTCCCGAAAATTCCGAACGTCTTCCCCTGTCCGTGTCTTTGTCTGGCATTCATTAAGAAGCAGATACTCCTTGCCCTCACTTTCATGGGGTAACATCACCCCATCTCAAATTATAGTGTTCTTTTATTCCACGAAGTCCGAACTGGATTGTATTATTGAACCATAATGTGTTCAAAATTGAATTCGGTGTTGAGCCACCGAGCAAACCATTACTGTAAAGTTTATCGATTTCATGATCTCTAATTGGTTGGGTGCGGTTTGGTTTATTTCCTTTCCCAAGACGTTTTAGCTGTTTTTGTTTTGCAGTCAAAGCTCTTCGGGCCGTATCAAATCCGTCATCTGCCCTATTCATGATTGATGTGCCATATTTATGCCTTTTCAGGAATCGGTCAATACTAGAAATCTGCCCTCTTAAGGTGCTTGGCTCATAATTGCTGCCATCATTTCTTCGCACGCTTATTATATAATTTGCAACTAAAATGTCCAATTCGGCAACCGGAATTTCATTAATTTCCCTGGTTTCATTTTTGTTTCGAAGAAATGTCCTAAATGTGTTCATATCAGATAGGGATTTCTTTAAGGTCCCTTTGTTCTCCTGGGCTGTTATAAACTCATCAGTTTCATCAAAATTCAAAATTACAAATTTATTTGAATGCTCTTGTGCATTCTCAATTGGCAGTTGGGGCTCACATGATGCAGTATCTGATTGATTTTCAATGTCATTAATAGCATGTTGCTGATACGATTCTTTTGGAGTGGTTAATTCATTGGAATCAGCAACTTTCGAAGAAATTTTTCCAAGAGGTATGGCAATAATTTGGCCTTTTATGTCAATCACCTCCCTTGTCTATTTCTGAGTAGGCCTATTCATAATTGAATTTGAAGTTGAAGTTGAACTTGAAATATCATTTTCGTCAATTTCGTCGTTAAATTCTTCTGCAAAACAACTCATAAATTGCTGGTCATTGAAAATGTCCTCCAGATCACTGGCGATATTAAAATCACCGTACATATTGTCCATATTTAGTAAATTTCGTCTTTCTTAAAACTAATTTTAGATCGTAGCACAAGCAGACGCAGAAACACATGAGTTTTGTTTATCTTTGTGTCTGTGGGCAGTACTTCCGTCAGCACATGATGTTTGATTGACAGCTACGCACATCGTCAATGCTTATTGAACTGAACTTGTATTTTTAGTCAAATTAATATTATCGGCCCTCAAATTATACTCTAAATGTGTAATTGTAATCAACTTTATACTTAAATAGCCATTTAATATCGTACCAGTGCCGTAAACGACACCTGATCCGACGCTGATTGTCGAAAACATCGTGAAGTGTGAATGTATTGAAGTCGGGAAATGCGATCATGTCAAAGGTCAAGTTCACTTTAGTTCCTACTATAGGTTAAAATTTTTGTTTGGGAAATCCCATTGAAAACGTTTTAAGTACAGTAGACGCTTTTAACCCTAGTGGGATTAAAAGCTGAAATTTAACATGCAGGCTTTTAACAGGTAGTGACTTAGTTGAGCATGGTAGAAATTACCATTATGTGGATGTACAAAATATGTATTCGAGTCTCGCTCCGGGTTCTAAGGGCAGATCATGATGAGTCGAAGATGAGTTGTGATCTACCCTTGAAACCCAGAGCGAGACTCTGATGATGAGTCGTGATCTGCCCTTAGAACCAGGAGGGGCTCGGATACATATTTTGTACATCCCCATAATGGTAATACTCATTTTATCTTACAATATATTGGGGATAAGTCAAGAATGTAGACGAATATATAACAAACTCTTTATTCGTACGGATGAACAAAAAGAAATAAAATAGAACTCGCGCGAAAGGAACGTGCTTGTATGTGACCCCCTGATACAAACATCTGTATCAGGGAGTCGGATACACGACAGTTGCAGAGTTAATACAGACAAAATACATGTTGATTGTAAGATAAAATGAATTAACCCATGAAGGACTATTTCTGACTTTTACGACCTCAGAACAGGTGCCCTTAACATGCCATCATGAGGAGATCCTGTTGACAACACACAAATTAGGTAAGCAGTGGTTTCTAGTCCAGTCTTGGCTGCCTATTAAGGCAGCCAAGACTTGACTAGAAATCACTGCTAAGCCACTTGATGCATAGAGGCTGTGGGCTGGTGGGAACTCAGGACTTTTGTCCAGCCCCCAAAGGGTTAAATGTTAAATTTATCACTAGAATGTAAAACAGTCACCACATTTTAGTTACAAAGTCTGGGGGAGTAGATAGGAATCACCCTGTCCGTCCGTCCGTCCGTCCGTCCATCTGTCCGTCCATCCATCCGTCTGTCTGTCCGTCTGTCCATCCTTATAAGCGCAACTCCTCCTAAACCGTTTGAAGAATTTTCATGAAACTTTACACAATAGAAGAACTCCATATGCAGATGTGCATGAAGCAACATAATTCCGTTCTGACATTTCCAAGGGGAGATAATCTAACTTATACATTTCAGGCGCAGGGGGTATCACTTTGTGAGCTTGATCACAGTACCTCTAGTTAATTGATAGTCCTGTTAATTTAATATTTTTCATGAGCAATATGATTATTCCATTAACTCTGGAGATATTTATACATTTTACATCCTGTGTTTCTGGAGTTGTTTCTAGGCAAGTATTGGCTACTTGTATAGGAAGCCAAGAATTGCCAAGAAACAACTGCCAAGGTATGTGGAATGAAACCTTTGAGTTTACTAAAGATGTGCGGTTAACCGAAAATTCAGTTAACCAAAACAATTCCAGAAAACCCATTGTCGCGGTTTCCAGTTTCAATGTTGAAAAACTCTAATCAGGTCTTCACTTCTTAGAGTAATGAGAGAAACAACCTAAAGTTAACTTTGTTTTCAAACTTTTTGAGTTGCAATACCCCGTTTTCAGAACAGCTACACTAACTGGTATTGCGTTTGAGTGAGGCATGTACCGTGAAAATAGTTGACAGAATTGACTTTTCATGCATCAGGTTTTCACTTGAGTTGACAAAAGTCATTAACAGTGTTACAGACAATTCAAACTTGAATGTTTTACTTCGATACACATATAATGCCGAAGACATGATCAACTTGAAGGAGTGGTATCAAGTGGAGCCTTGAAATGTGCTATCAAATGGAGACTTCTGGTGGCTTTTCAGGAGCAAATGCACTTGTTTTTTATGGATGGCAGAAATGTTCTATTTTTGACAACTAAGGCTTAAAAAAGTTAAAAATCTGTTTCTCAGGCCCTCCAGCATGGTCCTTTTGGCTGCCGCATACTCTCTTTTTATAGCCAATGCAAACTTGAAAAAGTACAACTATTTTACCCAAGTTAATAAAATTGATAAATTTGTCCCTTAAGTGCAAGAAGCCTTTGCAATGCTTTAGCATTGCAAAGCCTTCTTGCACTCAAGGGACGAAATACACCACCACTCATGTTAATCTGTTGATTATGTGGCCTAAAACATAAAACAAATGAAGAATATGAAGTTTGATGGCAAAGACTTAATTATAAAAAATAAAATAAAAAATACTCGCCTGCTTGCAATTTTATAAAACATGGCTTGAGAAGCAGAAGATCTACTTTGTGGGCCGTAATCTTAATTGATTATTTTGGCAATTCAAATTTAAAGAGGTTACCCATGTTAGTGTATTCATATTATTCTTTCAACATTTTTTTGGAGGGGGGGGGGGGGGGGGGGAGGGGGGAGAGGGCTCCATAGTATAATCTTATTTGCACATTAAATAAACTTTCCTTGAAATAACCAATGATAAAAATCTTGCCATTCAGCAAGATTTTGGAAGCATCACATGATTTCTGACAGAAATAAAACAAATATGGAACTAGCAAAATGACCACATACTTCACTTAACTGGAAGAGTGCTGGAAGCCCATAATTGGGCTTTATTCAGAAGTAGAGGTACAATGTCTTAAAGGCCTCATTTTCTGTGGATGTGCTTCATATTATCTTTGAAGTGAAAGTATTTGGGGAGCGTGGTGGCTCAGTAGGTAGAGGTGCAGGCTGCAAGCCGAGAGGTCCTCTGTTCAAATCCCCTCTGCGGCAACCGCATTGTGTCCTTGGGCAAGACACTTCATCTCCATTGCCCGCGTGGGGGCACGATGATGCTATGTACTAAGGCGAACTGCACATCGATGGTACACATGTCTTCAACCACCCTAACCCTGCCTGTGCTGCAGTGCGGAGTGACGATGTTGGGGAGCTGGCAGCTGCTCGTCGTTGCTCAGTGGTTCTCTCCGGGTTCCGGGTACTCCGGCTTCCTCCACCCGTAAAACTGTCACGGTCATGATTAGCCATTGTGCATAAATATGTGACCTTAAACATCAATAAATAATAAATAATAGTGAAATTATTTCATCTGTAAGGATTTGCCTTGTTACCATTTATGGGAGAGTGCCTAGGCACTCTCCCATAAATGGTAACTAGGCAAAGACATGTGTACAAATTTTGGTGATCAAAAATAATTTAGCACTCTACCAGTTAAATACAATATTTTTATACAACAACCAATGGCCCAGACTAGCTGGTGCAAACTCGATATTATCTAGGGCCAAACACAAATTTTGAACGCCCTCCCCCAATCCCCAAAATTTGCACACAAAACTGAAAATTAAAAGTCCTCCATACTTTGACCTGAGACCGGAATTGGCGTCAACATCATCATTCTTTGTTTGGCCCTAAAGTCAGTAACAATGATCTGACATCTGTGCTTTAAAATCTCCTTTTTTGGGGATGCCGGACACAAATCAATGCAAGAATTGGTGGGCCCAAGGCTGTTAATGGACGATGGGAATGAACAACAGTGGTTTCAAACGTTCAGGACTGTAACTTTATGCTAATTATAAAAGTTATTTCATGTTTCCCATTTTCAGGACATACGCCTGACGTCATCATTCTTGCTAATGATTAATCCACTGCTTGTTAAGTATTCCTTCCCTATCCTTCCATGGACCCTCCCTGTTAAACTCCTAAGCCCTTTTGGCTATTTTTTGTTGAAATTTTTTTATTAAATTTCTTGGGAGTTTAACGTGTATTACAGAATATTTATTCTGTTTATCCCCATGGTTACGTCCTCACCCTAGGAGTGTTAGGTCGTTTTAGTCTTGCATCTTCTATCCAATGTATCATTTTTATACGCCCGTTTTGAAAAAATGGTCGTATTATGGTATACCACTGTCCGTCCATCTGTCCATCCATCCGTCCACACGTCGTACAATAACTTGAAAACGCTTCAAGAAATTTTTGTGATTTTTTGGTGGAAAGTATATGTTGATGGAAGGAAGCTCCCTTTCGATTTGTGTCAATGTCCGATTTGTCATTCCAGAGTTATGGGACTTCATTCTTCAAAATATAGGCAATTTTCCACATGTCGGACAATAACTTGAAAATGCTTTGAGCAATTTTCATGATTTTTTGGTGGCAAGTATATGTTGATGGAAGGAATCTCCCTCTTGTAATTAATAACGGGCATATCATGCGCTCATGGCGCAGCTGTTTATTTCTTCGTATGAAGATATAGCTTTGCATCTTGTAGCATTTAAATTGGTTACTGACTTTGGGCCTTTTTGTGCCTGATGTCTTGGTTCCGGTTTTTTCCTTGACGTTGTTTACATTGGCAACGTCCTCAGATATATGTAGTATTTATATCATTTTACTGTAGAATTACTTTAGGATTCATTGATTATTATTCCGGTAGTGTAGCTCATAATATTTGGATTTTGTCCACACTGAGGCTCTATCGTGATGCCCTTGGTCTCATAATGTTCCCTTTGGGAACTTAGGCATTTTTTCAAAAATTTTTAGAAAATTTTCTTATAAATTTTTGAATTTTATTTTGATTGCGATTTTTCATGTATCTTTATCATATATTTTGTTGTGGAGATTGTAGGAGTGCTATCAACTTTGTCTTTTGATGGTAATTATAAAGCTTACTGCTCTAAATGCAAGGTGAGGAAATTGTGACACCCATCCAAAGTGTGCTACCGTCGTTGTGTTTGTAGATTTGGGTAGAGCGAGCACCTCGAAATCAAAAGCTCACCCAGCGATGAAGGAAATAGGGAGGAAGTTACCAAGCTTCTTTTAGAGAGACTCACCGAGGTCTAATAGGACCGTGAGCGGGAGAGGCCCCTCTCTAACCCAACAACATTTGGGGCCAAATGTTGTTTTGAGAAACTTGCACAAGTCAGAACCAAGTTTTCTTTTTCGTGAGGATCGGCGAGGTCTGATAAGAGTGGGAGAGGTCCCTCTCTAACCCAACAACATTTGGGGCCAAATGTTGTTTTGAGAAACTTGCACGAGACAGAGCATATGTCCGCCCCATGCTCGGGATGCTACATCTAGACTGCAGCCAGGGTCAGCTTCAGTCACAGCTTCCTCCATTATGTTATAAAAGCACACACGACCACATGCTAGCTACCCGACTTCGGATATCCAGCCAGTTGCACGAAGACAGAACCAGTCTTCGCCTGTGTCGGCCCATCCGGTAGCTAGCGATCCAAGCTTTGTTCTTAGTCCCAGGAGTAGCAAGCGCCGAAAAAATAGAAGACCGCTACTCCTCAAGCCTCAGTAATGGACTTGCTGTCGCAGATTGCACAGCTGATCGCAGCATCCCAGCAAGTGCAAGAGCAGCCTCCCACAGACTCCGGTGGTGAGCTGTCGGACAGTGCTAGGTCGGTCCAGTCATCTGTACACGCAGATGTGAATGACCGAATGTCACAGCTGAATCAGTCGGATGGTGAAAGGGACAAGGAAGAGGATTACCCTTCCCTTTCGGAACAGCATATGGTAGCAATGAATTTTATTCATCAATACTATACTGACTTTGTTCCACCTGATCAGCAAGCTGCGACTACTAGAGAGAAACTGCTGTCATCTCTGAAGCAGATTTCGTGTGGAGGAGAGAGGATGTTTTTTCCTTGCCGAAACAGTCTCGACAGGTGTCGGAGACCTCCGGCCATGTTAACTACGCCATATTCAACCTCTCTAGTGCTAAAAGGAAGGCAGTTTCTTATCGACATCTTCAATAAATATACCGTTCCTTGGACCATGTTCATTTAAAACAGTTGGAGAAGATGTCCAGAGAGCTCCTCTGCATTTAGATAAGCAGGCCGGGGATGAAAATATGTCCCTACCTGCATCATTCAATATACGCTCGGAAGTGATGGAATGTGCTATTTTATCCAATAGAGCGAATCTGGCTGCGATGTCCTACGCAGATCACCTCACCAGAGCTATGGCACAACGTCTTAATGGGAAGGAATTTTTCGCTTAGAGTTCTTTCCAGGGCAGTCATGTATGCCACGTACAACTCCACCCTGACAATGGCAAAGTGGGAGTTGATCAGACGTGATGCTGCCCTTGCGTCGTCATTACTTATAGATGACAAGGTGAAAAGCTCTCTCCGAGTCTCTCCGATCTCTGGATATACTCTATTGACAACGAGCTTTCGTTAGTCTATGAACAGGCTACAAGAAAGCTTCCAGTACACTGCTACTGAAGTCTGCGCCTCAACAACATGCTTCAGCAGACCGGGGTAATCGAGGCCATTCCACTTAAATGAGCCAACAGGATGAGGTTCTTCGCGGGGAGAATGTAGTTTCTCCTTCCATAAGCCTCGTTAGTCGTAAGGTGATGAATAAGACCGCTATTGCTTACCAGTTGACGGAAGGTTATCATCTTTGCAAGAAACTAGATTTATGTCACAGAAGATTAGTGTGTAAAAGTGTCTCGGAAGGCCTATGGCTATGATTTTGAACAAAACCCCCACTTACAGGATATCCGTGTTTGACAAATCTTCCGGCGGATCCTTTCAAAAGGGAGTTGCTCCTAGTGGAGGTACAGGCTCTCTTATGAAAGGAAGCAATTGAGGTTCTCGAGAATAGACTTCTGTTGCTTTCCAGAAGATGAAATTGTGGAAGATCAGTGGATGAGAATGTAGTCTCGGCAGGCCTGCGGCTATCAGTCCGAGCAAAGCTCCACTTAGAACAAGTTCGTGTTGGACATATCTTCTGGCAAATTCTTCCAAGAGAGTCTCTCCTTGCGGAGGTATAGGCTCTCCTATTGAAGAAAAGCAATAGAGGTCGTCGAAATATTCTCCAGGTTTTTTCAAATCACTTGTTTTTCATCCTGGAGTCGGACGAATATTGCATAGATAGGCTGAGACAGCTGTCTTGTTTGGAATAGAGCCGTTAGAGGGAATAGGTATGTCTTTTCCATCTCGATGTTGTATTCCTTGGCATCAAGACAATTAATGTCATTGTGGATGTCATAGTAGCCTTATGTACTGTTTACAGCGGTCTTTTCTTGCAGCTAGTGTTGTAAGTCTCCATTTAGGAGCTTTCAAGGCCACAAGTGACACAGATATGTCTTCAATAGACGAAGAATCATAACTGCATAGCTACCTTGAGATTACTGATTCTTTGGGAATTACAGCTGTTAGAATAGTTGCTTGTCATTCCCTACCTTGTGCGATGATGGTTGTAAGTCTTTGTTTAGTGAGCTTTCAAGTCGCTAGTTACACCGAGATATCTGTCTTCACAGAAAGGAAGACTTCTAGCTACATTAGCCAGGCTCTGACCACTGTCTTTTGGGAATAAAACTGATAAAAGTACAGTGCTTTTCAGTATGTTTTCCTAGGTGTCATAGACTTCATTCTTAATGTTTACACCATAGAAAAATAGTCAGGGCAATTACAAGTTGCCCGCTAAAAATTGGCAAAAATGAGAAAAGGCTGATCTGAGGTTACATAAAAACGATTATTTTCAAGAATCGAATGTGCTTGAGTGTGATAAATGGGCGTTTTCATTCGTCGAACAAGTGACCATTTATATGAAATCACAGGAGAATCAGTTGTCCATTGTCGCTTTTTGCGGATTTTTTTATTTCTATTTAATTCCGTTTCAGTCAAAGCTTCAAGTTTTGAAACAAAAGTAGGTGACTTACGTGACTCAACAAAATAACCCAGTTTGAAAGTAGGTTACGTCGCTTAGGATGCCAAAAATTTATACACAACGGACGTATTTTCTAACACTGTATTTTTATTTTGTTTTGCTGACAACTGTTAACTGTTGGGACTCCTATTTCCAGAAAAGCTTGAATGGAATTAAAACATGTGAAAAAAAGCTTTAGTGATGACAAAGAAAGCTTTGTACAGCACACAAGGTTCTTGGAAAAAGTACCTTCCAAGCAACCTTCTTACATCTGGTCCTGTTCAAACTTTCAGACTTAGGAAATTATTAGCTTAGTAGACTTTGGTGAAAGGCAACCACAGAAGGGTGCTGGGGTGGATTGGCATGAAGAAGAGGGGAGGGGGTCATGAAGGAGAGGGTAGCAATGGGGGATTTTCAATCAATAATTACTTTGTGATTTTGAAACCTGGCATAGATGCTTCATAGACAACTGGACCTGGATTAATCAGGTGTTAATGGAGGACCATAAGCTGAAAATATTAAGGGACGGCAGGGGGTGGTACGTAAATAGTCTTAATTTTCCCCACTTGCCTATGAAGTCTCCCTGCTTGACTCTGCAGCCTCCCTATTTTTTCTGGAGAGACATGAAGTCTCCCTAAAATTCCCCCCCAGGCTGGTCCCTGGTTACTATTCTATTTGATGACTAACACAAGAGTGATTCAAGTAATGTGGGTGAGGGGGGTGCAATATGAATTTTTCATCTAACCCCTCCCCCTCCCTACCCCCATCAGTGTGCTAAGAGGTGATTACAGGGCAGGACATAGTTTTCTTTCCATAAGCCTCATATGCATTTAGTATATACATGCCTTTCATGGCTTCTCGATTGTCGGCTGTGTCCTGTTCTCATGGCAATCTCATGAGCACATCCACTTTTTAATTGGTTTGTTTTCTATGGTTGTTCATTTATAAGTCATATACGAGCATATGATTGTTTATCAATAAAATTGCTAGCCTTCGTGTACGTGTATGGTTGACATGTCGGTTATCTGGGTGACATTCTTCAATGTGGCAATTAGTCCACTCTGAAAAGTTTCGCTCAGAGCAGTCTGGCCTTTCTTACGATGTATGAGTTTATTACTCAGTTAACTGCATATTAACATTGTATTATTCATTCAGTTTCCTGGTTACACTTGTATCAATTGGTCATACCGTGGTTACAGGCTGTATTCAGATGAGTACATGCGGGATTTCATTGCTCGCGTGCATAATATGTGTATTTATAAGCAGACGCATTATTGACAGATTATATAAATTCTTGCTCTGCTTATTGAGCTCATGAGAATTTTTGGGGCTATTTGGATCAGTTATGGAAATGCCAATAGGCCATCTATGCAAATGTTCTCATTTTTTGGTATCATTATTCAGAGTAATATTTTCTTCTCCGAACAGTCATTGGTTGTTATGAACCAAAGAAACAATGAATTATTTCGTGGATGGTCCGTGACGGGTCTGTTAATCATAGCAAGTTCCATGTTCTGATCCAGGTTTCTATGAGATATAGTGCACATTCTCGTATATTCGCACGTGTCAATAGGAGTGTTAATATTGGAATTAATTGTACACCTGAATGGGGTTGCCTGTTGGTTACCTAAGAAGTAATAGATATATCACTAGTTTGTGTACTATATGGGTAAATAATTGTACCGTTGTGCAGGGGTGGTACATAAATGGTCTTAATTTTCCCTACTTGCCTATGAAGTCTCCCTGCTTGACTCTGCAGTCTCCCTATTTTTTCTGGAGAGACATGAAGTCTCGTCCAAATATTGGAGGACACCTGCACAACTGTACAATTATTTACCCATATAGTCCACAAAATAGTGATATATGTGATTTAATCCACAGCCCCTCAATGTTAACAAAAGTCAAAAAAATTATAAGTTTGACACTAGTAAAACCACATTTTAAAACACTTTTTGCTTGCTCTACCCCCGAAAAACAAAATGGGCATAACCCATTGCTTGCTAGAAAGTCTATTGAAGTTATGACATGCATCAGGAGTTCAGATATTGTGAACAGATCTGTGGCTTCGACGTGAACTCACATCGCGACGTAATTTGTTCTCCCGCTAATATAATGTCTCAGCTCAAGGGTGGAACACTTATTCAATCCCTCATTGAAAGTGCGGCAGATAAATTTAATAATCGTTCATTTTTAAAGCATTTGGAAGAATAATTCTTTTTTTTATCTGAAGAAGAAGTTCGCTTTCCCTCAGGGGTGGCGGGTGGTGGTGCCTGATTGCTGTCTTAATATTTGAAAAAGGGCATTTTTTTAGGTTATTTATTTATTTACTGGTGTTTAAGGTCACTTTTCTGCAGCTTTGGCTAATTGTGACCGCAAAAAAGGTGTAAAGTCAAGTTTAGCCAATCGATTACACCCATGCTGCCCATTTTAGGGGACTTCTACCCTGGTCACTGGTGACCAGGTCCTATTTTACCAGTAAAACTGAACTTGTTTACCACAGCAAACAAACACTGCTTCACTTCCGAGGTTTCCACAGGAGTCCTTTTTAGTTTACCAGGGCTGTTGGTTATTAAAAGCAACAAAAAATTAAAAAGTACATTATAATTTGGACACGATGCACACTCAATTCAGTAGCTCTGTCGAGAAAAGCTTGTTGATAATTCATGTGTTAGAAAGTTTTTCACACCTCCTTTACAGCATCTTTACTTTTGAATGGTTATGATTACAGTACCGTGCAGGGACCAGCCTAGGGGGGAATTTTAGGGAGACTTCAAGTCTCCCTCCAGAAAAAATAGGGAGACTGCAGAGTCATGTAGGGAGACTTCATAGGCAAGTGGGGAAAATTAAGAATATTCATGTACCAGCCGCCCCTTCATATTTTCAATTTATGGTCCTCCATTAACGTACAAATAATCCAGGTCCAGTTGTCTATGATGCATCTGTGCCAGGTTAAAAAAATCACAATGTAATTATTGACTGAAAATTCCCCACTGCTACCTTCTCCTTCATGACCCCTCACCTCTTTTTCGTGCCAATCCCCCATCACCCTCCTGTGGTTGCCTTTCAACAAAGTCTACTAAGCTAATAATTTCCTAAGTCTGAAAGTGTGAACAGGACCAGATGTAAGAAGGTTGCTTGGGAGGTACTTTGTTAGTTAATAAACAAAATACATTCTGGGGTCGAGTATTTTGTAAAAGAAATGTCATTCCGCATCATTTTTATGGCATTCCGGCGTCATTTCATGTCATCCCGATGTTTAGGAGGACCCTTTTTCAAGATCGTCCACATGCACACTTGTGTCCTGTACAAAGCTTTTCTCAACATCACTAACGCTTTTTTTCATGTGTTTCAATTCCATTCGTGTTTTTCTGGGAATAGACAGCCCAACAGTTAACAGTCGTCAGCAAATCGAAATGAAAATAATGTGTTATAAAATACGTCCGTTGTGTATACATTTTCGGCATCCTAAGCGACGTAACCTACTTTCAAACTGGGTTGTTTGTTGAGTCGCGTAAGTCACCTATTTTCGTTTCGACACTTGAAGCTCCGACTGGAACGCAACAAAATAGAAATAAAAAAATCCGCCAAAAGCGACAATGGACAATTGCTTGTCGTGTGATTTCAAATAAATGGACGTTTATTTGACGAATTAAAATGCCCATTTATCACACTCGAGCACATTCGATTTTTGAAAATACTCGTTTTCATGTAAACCTCGCATCACTCAGTTCAGCCTTTTCTCATTTTGGCCAATTTTTAGAGGGCGACTTGTAATCGCCCCGACTATTTTTCTAGGCGACTTTGGGCTTAGAAGGGCGACTTAATCGCCCTAGTCGCCCTCACGGCTGGTCCCTGGTACCGTGACAATCGTACAAATATCTAGTTATTGGGACTGTTTCAAAACCGTCCCAATATCCAGATATTGGTACTGTTTTACTGAGCTGTTCTCATCAAAACCGTACTTGGTGTGATTTTATAGGGCTTGTTTTCATGACCGAGAACAAAAAAAATATTAGGTAGCTGTGGATTAAGCATGTTTTCTCTTCAGACACTTTCCATAAGGATTCTATTGGACAAGTGTATGGTTGTATCCATTATTCACCAGTTTTCGACCTATCTACGTATTCCGTCTCTGGTATACATTTGAAGCATGCGCCGAGATTGCCATTATAGCCTTGGCTTATGAAGTGGCGTTAAGCACCAATAATTAATAATAATTAATATTTGGGTGCCCGTTGGATAAATATACATTGTTTAATTGGTTCTGCTTTTCACTGATTCCAGAGCGCTCCCCTCTTTGTTTTGAAGAATGTTCCTTCAAAAAATGTGGTGTGGGGAGGGGGAGGGGGGGATTTTTAGCTCATCTTGACAAAGTCAAGCTGAGCTAATCTCATCGCTCTCCGTCGGTCGTCCGTCAGCACCATGTTTTGGTCTTCTCCTCCAAAGCCACTGGGCCAATTCAAATGAAAGTTTGTGTGAGTGATGGTCCTAAAGGGGCGTTGCACTTTTGTTCAACTCAACATGCCGAGCCCCAAAGGTAGGGAGTGGGGGAAAAAGCTCCAAAATATTTTTAAAATCTTCTCATGAACCAGTGTGTACAATGACTTGATTTCTGCTATGGAACTTCCTTTTGAGGTGTAGAATCAAGTTTGTTCAAACAAAGTTTGTGAAGCAATATTTGGCTTTGTAATGGGAGGGGTAAGATTTTTGGCCCCGCCCAAAATTTCTATTTTCTGAACTGATGGTCCAGTTTGAACCAAATTTGGTATGTGGTATTATTGGGTCATAAGTACTTGAACCATGCAAAAAAAAAAATTCCTGCATTCCCTGGGAATATTTTCAAATGCCCATATTTCCCAAACCACACGGAACAGAGAGCTGTTATTTGGAATGAAGTATCCTTAGGACCATTAGAATTGAATGGTCAAAAAATTACCATCGGTTATGTTAGGGTCTTCTGTAATGGGCATCGAAAAAAAGCAGAGTCAGCATATTTGCAAAAATTTTAAAAAATCTTTTCTCCAGAACCAATCATCAGAATCTTTTGATATTCGGTATACATCATTCATAGGGGGGTCAGGTACAAGTTTGTTAAAATAAAGCCCAGTGGTTCATATTTGGGCTCAATACAGGAGCCCAAATTTTTTACATAGGGTAATATGGGGAATATTCTTTAAAAATCTTCTTCTTCAGAACCACCAGTCAGAATCTTTTAATGTTTGATATACATCATTGTTATGAGGGTCAGATTCAAGAATGTTCAAACCAAATCCCTACAGGTTAATTTTTGGGCTTCCTACGGAAGCCCAAATTTTAACTTTGTTCAGTATGGGGGATAATTTTAAAAAATCTTCTTCTTCAGTTCCACCAGTCAGAATGCTTTCATATTTAGTATGCAACATCTCTAGGGCTGTCAGATTCAAGTTTGTTGAAGGTATATATTTGGGCTCGCTATGGTATATTAATTTTTACTTAGTGCGATATGAGGAAATTTCTTTAAAAATCTTCTTCTTCAGATCCACCAGTCAGAATGCATTCATGTTTGGTATACAACATCTCTAGGGGGGTCAGATTCCAGTTTGTTCAATTCGAGTGTCCGGGTTAATATTTGGGCTCCATATGGGAACCTGAAATTTAACTCAGTACAATATGAGGGATTTCTTCAAAAATCTCCTTCTTCAGATCCACTAGTCAGAATGCTTTCATATTTGGTATACAACAGCTCTAGAGGGTTAAATTCAAGTTTATTCAAATCGCACCCACAGGTTAATATTTGGGCTCGCTATGGTAGCCCAAATTTTAACTTAGTGCAATATGAAGAAATTTCTTTAAAATTTCTCTTCTTGGGATCCAACAGTCAAAATTTTGTATTCAGTACCCTCTAGAGGTGTGTAACTAAGATTAATCCACATAGGTTGTATCAAGGGGCTTCATAGGGGATCTCCACATTTTACATTATGATCAACTGAAGAAAAATGCATGATGCCCAGATTATTTTTGTCACTCCTGAGGGACTCAAGGATTGACAGTGCAGCCTATGGATATGGATTGCTTAATGTAGACTCACTCTTGGACTCTGTTTATATTGTGTTCTGTTCAAGATGGGCACTTCAGTCCCCCGTGGGGCCTCTTGTTTGTAAATCTCCTCCGGCTTGATAAGTGTGTTACTCTGAGTGAAGCTGTTTTTGTCTGTAGATTATATCTGATCCTAGATACAGCATGTTTATTATTTATATATGGCGTATGTTTGTGGGGGTTAGTCTCTCACTCTCAAATACGCCATTCTAATTTATGGGGCTCAGTCCAGACTAGCCTTAAAATTGGGTGCTCGTTACACCCAGTTAGCATAATCTTTCATGCTAAGAATATGGAATTACTTGGATATGGCTCCTCACGAAAGACTCCACAAAAACCCTAGTTCATGCCTTTGTAACTTCACATTTGGATTATTGTAATGCCTTACATGTAGTGTTCAACCTTCCATAATATCATTACTCTCGCCTGCAGATGGTACTAAATGCATCAGCCCAAGTGGTATGTAGGGTATCATGATCTCAACACATCACTCCTGTTCTGAGGGATATGCACTGGCTGCCAGTCAAGTACAGAATAATTTTCAAAACTTTATTATTAGTTTTTAAGACACAAAACAACATGTCACCAGCAGAACTCCTTAATACAAAGTATGCGTGTCAATACAACCTGAGGTCTGATGGTAAAATGCTACTACATGTTCCAAAACATAGGTGTAAGACATTTGGAGATAGGTCATTCTCATTTGCTGGCCCTCACTTGTGGAATAATTTATCAGAACACCTAAAAAGACTGTCAAATGTCAACCTTTTCAAGAAAGATCTCAAAACATACCTGTTTCAAAAAGCCTATAAGTGATGTGGACTGTGGATACTGTATATATTCGCTTTGTATATTTGCACAAGCTCAGTAACATGTACAGTGCCTCAGAATATGGTTCTATATCTTCTGAACTATAATTTTGGCGCTACATGTATATAAATATGTATATTATTATTATTATTATTATTATGTCTTCTTTATTATTGTAATTCCTTTTAAATTTGATTTCCTTTCACCTTGGAATGCAGGCTTAAGAGCTATATTTGGTCTGCTAATTCTTAAGTCCTAGGCCCTCCGCCTTTTTACGATTCAGCTAGTCTGGGCCATTGGTTGTCGTATAAAATTATGATAAATTTTAAGTAATGTGTATATTTTTTATACTTACCAATGGCCCAGATGGGGGATGGCCCTCCCATGAATGGGCACACATACGTCCCCGCTGAGTTATTATTAGTACGCTCATCTACAAAGAATGATGTTGGCACCAATTCTGGTCTCTTCCTGACCACTGCGCAGAGAGTAACAGTATGGAGGGCCAGATAGGACTTTTAATTTTCGGTTTTGTATGCAAATTTTGAGGATTGGGGGGTTCAAAATTTGTATTTGGCCCTAGATAATATCGGGTTTGCACCAGCTAGTCTGGGCCATTGGTAAGTATAAAAATATACAAATTATTTTAAATTTATAATTTTCATTGTGCCAAAATATCCTAATATTTTTATACTGTACCAATGACCCAGACATAGCTGGTGCTAACTCTTAAAATATAGGGCCAAACACAAATTTTGCCCCCCAATCCCCAAAATTTGCATCTAAAACCAAAGAAAACATGTCCTGAATGGCCCTCCACACTTCACCTCTACTGCGCATGCGCAGTGTCAAGGACGTTCCGAAATTGGTGCCATTAATCATTCTTAGTTTGGCCCTTCATCAGTTAACATCTGACTGATCTTTGTGCTTGTAAATCTCAGTTTAAATGATGCCAGACACATAAATATTAGAGAAATGGTGATTCTAAGGAGGATATAGAAGGAGGAGAGGAAAAATGTGTGACAGAAAATTATCAGGGCTGTAACTTAAAATATTTTTATACTGTACCAATGACCCAGACATAGCTGGTGCTAACTCTTAAAATATAGGGCCAAACACAAATTTTGCCCCCCAATCCCCAAAATTTGCATCTAAAACTAAAGAAAACATGTCCTGAGAGGCCCTCCACACTTCGCCCCTACTGCGCATGCGCAGTGTCAAGGACGTTCCGAAATTGGCGCCATTTATCATTCTAAGTTTGGCCCTTCATCAGTTAACATCTGACTGATCTTTGTGCTTTTAAATCTCAGTTTAAATGATGCCAGACACATAAATATTAGTGAAATGGTGATTCTAAGGAGGATAGAAAAGGAGGAGAGGAAAAGAATGTGTGACAGAATATTATCAGGGCTGTAACTTAAAATTTTTTAATGAAATTATGTTAAGTTACCTATTTTCAAGGCAGCAGCCATTTTGTTGTCATTCTGATTATTTAGTTACACTGTTTTTACAAGTGTTTTTCCTCTCTCCCTGTCCTTTAAGTTCCCCCTTGCTATTCTCCCATGCTTTTGGCATAATTTCTGTAATTATTATTACTAAAATTTCTTGGGAGTTTAGCTGAATAACAGAATGAATTCTGTTCTTTCCCCATGTTTACGTCTTCACCTACGGGTGGTTAGGCGTTGTGTTCTGCATCTACCATCTGATGTTCTGCAGTTTCTTCCCTGGAAGTCTCTGTTTTGCATCAGATGGTGTATTTTTGGTAACTGATTTCGGGCCTGGGTGCCTGGAGTCTTATTTTAGTGTTTTTACACTCATTGTTTACATTTACAACAGCCCTCTGTGTGAGGGGGGGATTTCTAAATAATAATATCTTTATGTTATTTCAATCATAACTAGATACATTATTATTGTTCGTAAGTGTTGAATAAATTGTTTAAAATATTTTTAAAATTTTTGTCCACACTTGGGCTTGGGATCCATTGGGGCTCAACGTTACTTTTCAGAAACTTGGGCTGTTCTGAAAAAATATTTTTTCAAAATATTTTGATTTCAATTATTTTTTCTATATTAATGGATCATATTATTATTATGTATTTTGATTGCCAGGGGTTAGTGCGAGTACCAGGACTTGTTTTCTTTTCACATTGAAAGGATATTGATCTATTGTTTTAAGAGGAAGTCTTCCTCTGACCGTATTATCATTCTATATGTGGTCAGTGTACTCGCATTAACTCCGGTTCTGTATCGTATGATTTCGATGACAATATGGGAAGCGTATGTCACGGTATGTTGTTGGGGATTTGGACACTCCGGTCCTTTCCCCGCAGGGTCACTCTACTTTATCAATTTCTATTTCAGACGATCAAGATTAGGGTGATGTATCTGTGATGTCTTCCAACAGTGTGCCTCCGTCGTCACAATTAATGAAGGGCTAGCGGAAAAGTGCTCATGTAATACGCCAATTGCCTAAGAGGACCCTAGTAGGTTCGACGGCCTTTGACGTCCGCTAGCTCGCCCGGTGTAGCGTCCATTCACCGAATGGTTCGGCAGCCGGGTTCGTCCGTTGCGGTCTAGAAGGAATTTTGGGGTGATGCGAGCACTATAAAATTAACTTAATGCACACCCAGTGACGGCGGATCGGAGGGAGAACGGAGGAAGCCTTTTAGTCCGGTTCATAGCTCGTTCCGGTCCTTCCGGACGGCAAGCGAGAGAGGCCCCTCTCTCGTTCAACAACATCTGGCCCCAGATGTTGTGGTACAAATGTGTCGTTAGCGGAGCATACGTCCGTCGCTCGGGACGCTCCGTTGTATAGGCAGTCCGCTGAGACTGCTAAGGCTTCCTCTTCTCGTCAGCGCACACGACCGCACCTTGGCTGCGTGACCGCCGATATATTACCAGCTTCGCCGATCAAGGATTCTTCGGCGACCAGGTCACACCATCCGGCAGCCAGGGATTCGAGACCGATGGACTCCGGACGTTCGCATAGGAAAAGTATGCGGGAGCCATCTGATGCGGAGCTGCCCTCGGCGAAGCAGCGATAGACTGCGCCTCCGCAGGTCTCGACGCCGGACATTCTTGTGCACATAGCACAGCTTATCGCAGCATCCCAGCAGCCGACAGAAACGGTGTCGGATCGAGAATTATCCGACAGCGCTGGGTCGGTAGCCGGGGACTCGAGGCCTGCAGACTCCGGACGTTCGCATAGGAAGTATGCGGGAGTCAATGTACACGGAGCTTCCAGCGGCAATGCATCGTAAGTCCGCTACTGCACAGGCCTCGGGAACGGACGTGCTTTCCTTAATAGCACAGTTTATCGCAGCATCCCAGCATCAACTGAATCTGTCGCATATATTTTATCCGACGATGCTGGGTCGGGACGCTCCGCGGAAGCGGGTACGGACGTCCGAAAGTTTCATCCGGTCCGACGGGATACCGAAAGGGATTCGGTGGATTTCAAGCTTTCCCTTTCGGAACAACATATGCTGCGATGCCGGATAAGAAACTGATAGCGTCGGTGGACTTAGAAATTTTTGGTTCGGTTCAGGGACATCGTCCCTCAGTTCCGACATAGTCCAATAATGTCACACAAACTTTCGAATTATTGAACGACGCTATATATATTATTATTTTATGCTTGCTATCCAAGCATTTCTGGTTTCTTGTTCGAAGAGTTATGGAGATGTCTTTCAAAAGTGTGCCTCTGTCGTCATAGTTAATGAAGAGTTAGCGGCAATAAGTGCTCATGGAATATGTCTGTCGCTTACGGAGTGACATTCGCTAGCTCACCCGGTGTAGCGTACATTCATCGAATGGTTCGGCTGCCGGGTTCGTCCGTTGCGGTCTAGGAAGGAGACTTGGGTGATGCGAGCACTTTAATTACTTTAGTACTCACCCAGTGACGGCAGATTGAGGACAGATCGGAGGAAGCCAACAACATAGGGGACCGCATGTTGTGGTTCAGATATTTTACATTCGGAGCATATGTCCGTTGCTCGGGACGCTCCGTTATATTGACAGTCCGAGAGACTGTCCTTAATGCTTCCTCATCCTCACAGCAGGGCACACGACCGCACATTGGCTACGTGACCTCGAGTATCCGATCAGTTTCGGCATTCAGTGATTCCACAGCGAATAGGTCGCGCCATCCGGTAGCCAAGGGACACGAGGCCTATACACTCCGTTCGCTCGCATATTGGAAGTATGCACGGGGTAACGATCTCGGAGCTTCCTGCGGCAATGCATCGTAAGACCGCTGCTCCTCAGGCCTCAGTGACGGACGTGCTATCCGAGTTAGCACAGTTGTTTCGCAGCATCCCAGCAATTGACGGTTTCTCGGTCGAATCAGCAATTATCCGACGGCGCTGGGTCGGTGCGGTCCGCGGTTGCATCAAGCTACGGACGACCGAACGCTTTATAGGGTCCGACAGGATGGCGAAAGGGATTCGAAAGATTTCGAGTTTTCCCTTTAGTAGTATCGGAAGATGCCTTTCATATCTTCTGGCATTTCTTCCAGTGATTATTTTTCGGACTTCATTGCTGCGATCTTGGATAAGAGACTTATAGCGTCATTGGACTCGGATTTTTCGATCGGTACAGGGACTTTGTCCCTGACTTACCGACGCAGTCCAATATTGTCATTACAACATGTGTTTTATTTTTCGACGCTATATATTTATATATATATACAAGACGGCTACTAAGCATGATAGTTTAGTTTCTTGTCCGCGTGGCTCATTTCTGCCATTTTATCTTTTTTTACATATAGTTTATTTTGGCAGAGCAGGGCATACCGAGAGTTCATATGCGTCTAGACGGTGTGATTAAAGACTGCATATATTCTTTTTCACCGTTTATGTCTTTTCCAATTTCAATGTTGGGAACGACATTATGTATATTAGACTTAACTTAGACGCTTTATTATACGTAATCCGCCTTACTGAGGCGTTATCATTACGTCTTCAAGAAAAGATTTACGGGATATTATTCTCAATGTAATTTCTTTTGAGGGCAGTAGTTTGTTCACGTATAACTCCGCCCTTCAGTGGCTGATTGGAGTTGGTTAGACGTGAGGCAGCCCTAGCTACATCCACGCGTGGATAGTAGGTTAAGAACTCTCTCAGAGTCGCTTCGTTCTCGGAGGAGCTTCTCTTCGACGGCAACTTTCCGGCAATCCATGAATTGCTTGATTTATACATTCTCTTGTCTATCTAGTGTTACAAGAGATTCAGACTGGGGCAAACATTCGGTGGTTGACTCAGAGAGTGCCGCCGCAGTTGCCGGACCCGAGTGTGGCTGTTATGACGGTTGCCAGTCAAACAGATTGGGATATATACTGATCCCTACGGATTCGAAGTGCCAGGGTCTTTGGGTTCCGCAGTCTTTTAGCTATCAGTTAACTTCCGCGGAATAATGTTTTTTAGGCTTGCTTTATGTCATTGCATGAACATTATTCAGAAACGCATGCCCAAATTCCTGTCTTTTAATTCGACAGTAGTGGCGTATCTCCGGAACCAGGGAGGCACTCTTTCGTTTCCGTTATTCAATTTAATGGAAAGAATCCGTTTGTTGGTTATAGTACACCAAGTTCAGTTTTGGTCCGTCATATTCTGGGTCGTCTGATTGTTTTATCGCACTCCCGTTCTCTTACGGGTCGCTTGTTGCTGTCAGAATGGACTCTCAACAAACAAGTATTCAATCAGATTTGCTATCTATGGGAGCGCCCAATGATGTTTTATTTATGACACAGCTGGCTAATCAATTGCAGACGTATGTGTTGGCTTGTCCAGATCTCTGAGCTAATACTGTTAACGCTCTATTGATCTATAGGACAGAATGATAGGATACGCGTATCCTCCGGCGCTGTTGTTTTTAGCAGGTATTGCTAAGATAAACAACCACAATACATTTCTGTTGATAGCATCTCTATCTTCACAGAGATCATGAGTAATTTACTCTCTTGTCTACTGTGGATCTTAACGTGAAATCTTCCTCTATGTGAGGATCTTTTTTCACTGGGTAAATCGTGTCATCTTTATCACAACCAGCAAGGTCGCAACCTTCATGTATTCCGTTGTGTGGTCCGTATTGCATTGTAAGCACTGTACTGGACGAGCTTTGGACGCGATTTCTTACTATAGGAGATCCTCTTCTTCGCTATTCTATGCGACTAAAGTGGAGGCTCTTCCGTCGTGGTGTAGGGATCATTATGTTCATATGGTTGATCCCTCCATACTACTCATTGCTATTTTTTAGTATACTTGTTTCACAAGATCTACTGCAGCCTGTTGTTATTTAGGTTATAGGTTTATGTTACCTCATACCTATGCACTCTACGATAGTTTACAATTGAGTCTTTTGTCTCTTTATCTAAGTCAGTTAGTAACTTTTTGATAAATAGACTTAGAATCTTTAGATTAAATTCCTATACGGATTTTAACTTCAGGTTCTTATTTAGCTAAGTAATCATTTGAGCCTCTGGAAACAGTAGTTTTCAAATTCTGACCTTTTAGACAGTAATTATGTTGGTTTCTCTTTTACTGTAGAGTCAGTGAGTTTCATGCACTATCGATGGATGATTTTCACTTTCATAGTTTCGGAATCAATACTTCCGTTACTATTTAGGTTGGATTGTTGCATAAGAGTTAGGCTCCTATTATCCGGAACCTATTATTTTAAGGTCCTTCCGTCTTCGTATGGGCATAGGCCTTTACTCTTTCCGGGTACAGTTTATGTATTTATAAACAGATATCTGTTTATTACAAGGGCGTAAGCTTCTTCTGTCTTTGATGTCTAGTAGAAGGACGTTACGCTCCATTTTATTGTTAATGGAGTCTATTAACTAGCGTACTGCTTATGGTATATCATTGGCTTAGCAGTTGTGCTTAAGATTTCGGCTCATGAAGTAAGAGTTCTTCTACTTCTTGGGCTTACATTAATAGTGTTCTATTATAGATTTTTGAAGGCTGCTCATTGCGCTCAGCCATCCATTCATGAATTTTATCTCAGAAATATCGAGTCCATTTCTGGAGGCCTCTATTGTTAGGTCTATTATCTACTGCTCAGAATGTCATTCACTTAACAGTTGCTACTATAGCTAGGTAGGCTGTCTGTTTCGGCAGTGTCTCCGTTCGGCTGCCCTCTTCGCTCTGGGCTATTTGACCCAGGGCAAGAAAAAGGGGGGGGGGGGGAGGGTGTTCCCTTGGGTCACCTGTTTTTACTATGAAAACAAGGGGATACCTCCTCCGGAGTTAGTAATTCTGAGCTGTTATTGGGATGGTTGTTTAGTGAGAAGTTTAAGTTTATAAAATTCATTCAAGTCTTAGTTTTTAAAGTATAGCTTTTGAATATTGCATATGTCAACGGACATGATTATGCAATTCTCACACACTTTTAGGAGTATAAGAGTCTCTATTCTCTAGACTTACTTTATTATTGGCTTACTTTAAAAATTATTAGTATAAGGATTATTGGATATTAATAGAGTACATGGATGTATGAAGCTCAATTTTTGGAAGGTGTTGTATCTTTCTAATTTATCATAAATAAGAAAGATACATGTAAGGCCTATTACTTCTTTTCCCTACAGGGGATGACTCTATTTTATTTTATTGAGCGTATTCCATTTTGCTCTATGTCCTTGGCCCTCCAGCCTTTTTACTATTCAGCTATGTCTGGGTCATTGGTACAGTATAAAAATGTTAAAAAATTTATAGTAATTTATATATTTTTTATACTTACCAATGACCCAGACGGGGATGGCCCTCCCAGGAGTTGGGAACTCTTGCCTCCCCGCTGAGTACATAGCGCTTACCAGGCACTGGTTATTAGAATGATAAATGGCGCCAATTTCGGAACGTCCTTGACACTGCGCATGCGCAGTAGGGGCGAAGTGTGGAGGGCCTCTCAGGACATGTTTTCTTTAGTTTTAGATGCAAATTTTGGGGATTGGGGGGCAAAATTTGTGTTTGGCCCTATATTTTAAGAGTTAGCACCAGCTATGTCTGGGTCATTGGTAAGTATAAAAAATATATAAATTACTATAAATTTTTTAACTTTTTAATGAAATTATGTTAAGTTACCTATTTTCGAGGCAACAGCCATTTTGTTGTCATTCTTGTTATCAAGTTACACTGTTTGTTCAGTGTTTTCTCTCTTCCTTTCCTTTAAGTCCCCTCTTGCTATTCTCCCATGCTTTTGGCATATTTTCTGTAATTTTATTACTAAAATTTCTTGGGAGTTTTAGCTGAATAACAGAATGAATTCTGTTCTTTTCCCTATGTTTACGTCTTCATCTACGGGTGGTTAGGCGTAGTGTTCTGCATCTACCATCTGATGTTCTACAGTTTCTTCCCTGGAAGTCTCTGTTTTGCATCAGATAGTGTATTATTGGTAACTGATTTCGGGCCAGGGTGCCTGGAGTCTTATTCTAGTGTTTTTACACTTATTGTTTACATTTACAACAGCCCTCTGTGTGAGGGGGGATTTCTTGAAAATAATATCTTGATGTTAATTTAATCATAACTAGATACATTATTATGGTTCGTAAGTGTTGCATAAATTGTTTAAAATATTTTTAAAATTTTTGTCCACACTTAGGCTTGGGATCCATTGGGGCTCAACGTTACTTTTCAGAAACTTGGGCTGTTCTGAAAAAATATTTTTTCAAAATTTTTTGATTTCAATTATTTTTTCTATGTTAATGGATCATATTATTATGTATTTTGATTGTCAGGGGTTGGTGCGAGTACTAGGACTTTGTTTTCTTTTCACATTGAAAGGATTTTGGTCAATTGTAATAAGAGGAAATCTTCCTCTGACTTTTATAATCATTGTATATGTAGTCAGTGTACTCGCACTAACTCCTGTTCTGTATGTGATAATTTTGATGACAACATGGGAAGCGTTTGTCACGGTATGTTAGTGGGGAATTGGACATTCCGGTCCTTTCCCCGCAGGGTCACTCTACTTTATCAATATTTTTATACTGTACCAATGACCCAGACATAGCTGGTGCTAACTCTTAAAATATAGGGCCAAACACAAATTTTGCCCCCCAATCCTCAAAATTTGCATGTAAAACCAAAGAAAACATGTCCTGAAAGGCCCTCCACACCTCGCCCCTACTGCGCATGCGCAGTGTCAAGGACGTTCCGAAATTGGCGCCATTAATCATTCTAAGTTTGGCCCTTCATCAGTTAACATCTGACTGATCTTTGTGCTTATAAATCTCAGTTTAAATGATGCCAGACACATAAATATTAGTGAAATGGTGATTCTAAGGAGGATAGAGAAGGAGGAGAGGAAAAAAATGTGTGACAGAATATTATCAGGGCTGTAACTTAAAATTTTTTAATGAAATTATGTTAAGATACCTATTTTCGAGGCAGCAGCCATTTTGTTGTCATTCTGATTATTTAGTTACACTGTTTTTTAAGTGTTTTCCTCTCTCCCTGTCCTTTAAGTCCCCCCTTGCTATTCTCCCATGCTTTTGGCATAGTTTTTGTAATTATTATTACTAAGTTTTCTTGGGAGTTTTAGCTGAATAACAGAATGAATTCTGTTCTTTTCCCCATGTTTACGTCTTCACCTACGGGTGGTTAGGCGTTGTGTTCTGCATCTGCCATCTGATGTTCTGCAGTTTCTTCCCTGGAAGTCTCTGTTTTGCATCAGATAGTGTATTTTTGGTAACTGATTTCGGGCCTGGGTGCCTGGAGTCTTATTTTAGTGTTTTTACACTCATTGTTTACATTTACAACAGCCCTCTGTGTGAGGGGGGGATTTCTGGAAAATAATATCTTGATGTTATTTTAATCATAACTAGATACATTATTATTGTTCGTAAGTGTTGAATAAATTGTTTAAAATATTTTTAAAATTTTTGTCCACACTTAGGCTTGGGATCCATTGGGGCTCAACGTTACTTTTCAGAAACTTGGGCTGTTCTGAAAAAATATTTTTTCAAAATATTTTGATTTCAATTATTTTTTCTATATTAATGGATCATATTATTATGTATTTTGATTGCAGGGGTTAGTGCGAGTACCAGGACTTGTTTTCTTTTCACATTGAAAGGATATTGATCAATTGTATTAAGAGGAAGTCTTCCTCTGACTTTATAATCATTCTATATGTGGTCAGTGTACTCGCATTAACTCCTGTTCTGTATCGTATGATTTCGATGACAATATGGGAAGCGTATGTCACGGTATGTTATTGGGGATTTGGACACTCCGGTCCTTTCCCCGCAGGGTCACTCTACTTTATCAATTTCTATTTCAGACGATCAAGATTAGGGTGATGTATCTGTGATGTCTTCCAACAGTGTGCCTCCGTCGTCACAATTAATGAAGAGCTAGCGGAAAAGTGCTCATGTAAATACGCCAATTGCCTAAGAGGACCGTAGTAGGTTCGACGGCCTTTGACGTCCGCTAGCTCGCCCGGTGTAGCATCCATTCACCAAATGGTTCGGCAGCCGGGTTCGTCCGTTGCGGTCTAGAAGGAATTTTGGGGTGATGCGAGCACTATAAATTAACCTAATGCACACCCAGTGACGGCGGATCAGAGGGAGAACGGAGGAAGCCTTTTAGTCCGGTTTATAGCTCGTTCTGGTCCATCCAGACGGCAAGCGAGAGAGGCCCCTCTCTCGTTCAACAACATCTGGCCCCAGATGTTGTGGTACAAAATGTGTCGCAAGCGGAGCATACGTCCGTCGCTCGGGACGCTCCGTTGTATAGGCAGTCCGCGGAGACTGCTAAGGCTTCCTCTTCTCGTCAGCGCACACGACCGCACCTTGGCTGCGTGACCGCCGATATATTACCAGCTTCGCCGATCAAGGATTCTTCGGCGACCAGGTCACACCATCTGGTAGCCAGGGACACGAGGCCTGCAGACTCCGGACGTTCGCATAGGAAGTGTGCGGGAGTCAACGTACACGGAGCTTCCGGCGGCAATGCATCATAAGACCGCTACTGCACAGGCCTCGGGAACGGATGTGCTTTCCTTAATAGCACAGTTTATCGCAGCATCCCAGCATCAACTGAATCTGTCGCATATATTTTATCCGACGATGCTGGGTCGGGACGCTCCGCGGAAGCGGGTACGGACGTCCGAAAGTTTCATCCGGTCCGACGGGATACTGAAAGGGATTTGGAGGATTTCGAGCTTTCCCTTTCGGAACAACATATGCTGTTGTGTATGTCATCTGACTTGGTCTTCTACAGCTTCTTTCGTCGGACCAGAATGCTGCGATGCCAGATAAGAAACTGATAGCGTCGGTGGACTTAGAAATTTTTGGTTCGGTTCAGGGACATCGTCCCTCAGTTCCGACATAGTCCAATAATGTCACACAAACTTTTGAATTATTGAACAATGCTATATATATTATTATTTTATGCTTGCTATAACCAAGCATTTCTGGTTTCTTGTTCGCAGAGTTACGGAGATGTCTTTCAAAAGTGTGCCTCTGTCGTCATAGTTAATGAAGAGCTAGCGGCAATAAGTGCTCATGGAATATGTCTATCGCCTACGGAGTGACATTCGCTAGCTCACCCAGTGTAGCGTACATTCATAGAATGGTTCGGCTGCCGGGTTCGTCCGTTGCGGTCTAGGAAGGAGATTTGGGTGATGCGAGCACTTTAATTACTTTAGTACTCACCCAGTGTCGGCAGATTGAGGACAGATCGGAGGAAGCCTGTTAGTCCGGTTCCTGGCTTGTCCAGGTCCGTCCGGGCTGTGAGCGAGAGAGGTCCCTCTCTCGTCCAACAACATAGGGGACCGCATGTTGTGGATCAGATATTTTACATTCGGAGCATATGTCCGTCGGTCAGGACGCTCCGTTATATTGACAGTCCGAGAGACTGTCCTTAATGCTTCCTCATCCTCACAGCAGGGCACACGACCGCACATTGGCTACGTGACCTCGAGTATCCGATCAGTTTCGTCATTCAGTGATTCCACGGCGAATAGGTCGCACCATCCGGTAGCCAAGGGACACGAGGCCTATACACTCCATTCGCTCGCATATTGGTAGTATGCACGGGGTAACGATCACGGAGCTTCCAGCGGCAATGCATCATAAGACCGCTTCTCCTCAGGCCTCAGTGACGGACGTGCTATCCAAGTTAGCACAGTTGTTTCGCAGCATCCCAGCAATTGACAGTTTCTCGGTCGAATCAGGAATTATCCGACGGCGCTGGGTCGGTGCGGTCCGCGGTTGCATCAGGTACGGACGACCAAACGCTTTATAGAGTCCAACAGGATGGCGAAAGGGATTCGAAAGATTTCGAGTTTTCCCTTTAGTAGTATCGGAAGCTGCCTTACATATCTTCTGGCATTATCTTCCAGTGATTGTTATTTCGGACTTCATTGCTGCGATCTTGGATAAGAGACTTATAGCGTCATTGGACTCGGATTTTTTGATCGGTTCAGGGACATTGTCCCTGACTTACCGACGCAGTCCAATATTGTCATTACAACATGTGTTTTATTTTTCGACGCTATATATATATATATACAAGCCTGCTACCAAGCATGATAGTTTAGTTTCTTGACCGCGTTGCTCATTTCTGCCATTTTATCATTTATACGAATAGTTTATTTTGGCAGAGCAGGGCATATCGAGAGTTCATATGCGTCTAGACGGTGTGGTTAAAGACTGCATATATTCTTTTTCGCCGTTTATGTCTTTTCCAATTTCAATGTTGGAAACGACATGATGTATAGTAGACTTAACTTAGACGCTTTATCATACGTAATCCGCCTTACTGAGACGTTATCATTACGTCTTCAAGAAAAGATTTACGGGATATTATTCTCAATGTAATTTCTTTTGAGGGCAGTAGTTTGTTCACGTATAACTCCGCCCTTCAGTGGCTGATTGGAGTTGGTTAGACGTGACGCAGCCCTAGCTACATCCACACGCGTGGATAGTAAGGTTAAGAACTCTCTCAGAGTCGCTTCGTTCTCGGAGGAGCTTCTCTTCGACGGCAACTTTTCGGCAATCCATGAATTGCTCGATTTACACGTTCTCTTGTCTATCTAGTGTTACAAGAGATTCAGACTGGGGCAAACATTCGGTGGTTGACTCAGAGAGTGCCACCGCAGTTGCCGGACCCGAGTGTGGCTGTTATGACGGTTGCCAGTCAAACAGATTGGGATATAATACTGATCCCTACGGATTCGAGGTGCCAGGGTCTTTGGGTTCCGCAGTCTCTTAGCAATCAGTTTTCTTCCGCGGAATAATGTTTTTTAGGCTTGCTTTATGTCATTGCATGAACATTATTCAGAAACGCATGCCCAAATCCTGTCCTTTAATTCGACAGTAGTGGCGTATCTCCGGAACCAGGGAGGCACTCTTTCGTTTCTGTTATTCAATTTAATGGAAAGAATCCGTCTGTTGGTTATAGTACACCAAGTTCTGTTTTGGTCCGTCATATTCCGGGTTGTCTGATTGTTTTACCGGACTCCCGTTCTCTTACGGGTCGCTTGTTGCTGTCAGAATGGACTCTCAACAAACAAGTATTCAATCAGATTTGCTATCTATGGGAGCGCCCAATGATGATTTATTTACGACACAGCTTGCTAATCAATTGCAGACGTATGTGTTGGCTTGTCCAGATCTCTGAGCTAATGTTGTTAACGTTCTATTGATCTATAGGACGGAATGATAGGATACGCGTATCCTCCGGCGCTGTTGTTTCAGCAGGTATTGCTAAGATAAACAACCACAATACATTTCTGTTGATAGCATCTCTATCTTCACAGAGATCATGGGTAATTTACTCTCTTGTCTACTGTGGGTCTTAACGTGAAATCTTCCTCTATGTGAGGATCTTTTTTCACTGGGTAAATCGTGTCATCTTTATCACAACCCGCAAGGTCGCAACCTTCATGTTTTCCGTTGTGTGGTCCATATTGCATTGTAAGCACTGTACTGGACGAGCCTTGGACGCGATTTCTTACTATAGGAGATCCTCTTCTTCGCTATTCTATGCGGCTAAAGTGGAGGCTCTTCCGTCATTGGTGTAGGGATCATTATGTTCATATTGTTGATCCCTCCATACTACTCATTGCAATTTTTTAGTATACTTGTTTCACAAGATCTACTGCAGCCTGTTATTATTTAGGTTATAGGTTTATGTTACCTCATACCTATGCACTCTACGATAGTTTACAATTGAGTCTTCTGTCTCTTTATCTAAGTCAGTTAGTAACTTTTTGATAAATAGACTTAGAATCTTTAGATTAAATTCCTATATGGATTTTAACTTCGGTTCTTATTTAGCTAAGTAATCATTTGAGCCTCTGGAAACAGTAGTTTTCAAATTCTGACCTTTTAGACAGTAATTCTGTTGGTTTCTCTTTTACTGTAGAGTCAGTGAGTTTCATGCACTATCGATGGATGATTTTCACTTTCGTAGTTTCGGAATCACTACTTCCGTTACTATTTAGGTTGGATTTTTGCATAAGAGTTAGGCTCCTATTATCCGGAACCTATTATTTTAAGGTCCTTCCGTCTTCGTATGGGCATAGGCCTTTACTCTTTCCGGGTACAGTTTATGTATTTATAAACAGATATCTGTTTATTACTATGGGCGTAAGCTTCTTCTGTCTTTGATGCCTAGTAGAAGGACGTTACGCTCCATTTTATTGTTAATGGATTCTATTAACTATCGGTACTACTTATGGTATATCATTGACTTAGCAGTTGTGCTTAAGATTTCGGCTCATGAAGTAAGAGTTCTTCTACTTCTTGGGCTTACATTAATAGTGTCGCTATTATAGATTTTTGAAGGCCGCTCATTGCGCTCAGCCATCCACATTCATGAATTTTATCTCAGAAATATCGAGTCCATTTCTGGAGGCCTCTATTGTTAGGTCTATTATCTACTGCTCAGAATGTCATTCACTTAACAGTTGCTACTATAGCTAGGTAGGCTGTCTGTTTTGGCAGTGTCTCCGTTCTGCTGCCCTCTTCGCTCTGGGCTATTTGACCCAGGGCAAGAAAAAGGGGGGGGGGGGGAGGGTGTTCCCTTGGGTCACCTGTTTTACTATGAAAACAAGGGGATACCTCCTCCGGAGTTAGTAATTCTGAGCTGTTATTGGGATGGTTGTTTAGTGAGAAGTTTAGGTTTTTAAAATTCATTCAAGTCTTAGTTTTTAAAGTATAGCTTTTGAATATTGCATATGTCAACGAACATGATTATGCAATCCTCAGACACTTTTAGGAGTATAAGAGTCTCTATTCTCTAGACTTACTTTATTTATTGGCTTACTTTAAAAATTATTAGTATAAGGATTATATTGGATATTAATAGAGTACATGGATGTATGAAGCTCAATTTTGGAAGGTGTTGTATCTTTCTAATTTATCATAAATAAGAAAGATACATGTAAGGCCTATTACTTCTTTTTCCCTACAGGGGATGACTCTATTTTATTTTATTGAGTGTATTCCATTTTGCTGTATGTCCTTGGCCCTCCAGCCTTTTTACTATTCAGCTATGTCTGGGTCATTGGTACAGTATAAAAATGTTAAAAAATTTATAGTAATTTCTATATTTTTTATACTTACCAATGACCCAGACGGGGATGGCCCTCCCAGGAGTTGGGAACTCTTGCCTCCCCGCTGAGTACATAGCGCTTACCGGACACTGGTTATTAGAATGATTAATGGCGCCAATTTCGGAACGTCCTTGACACTGCGCATGCGCAGTAGGGGCGAGGTGTGGAGGGCCTTTCAGGACATGTTTTCTTTGGTTTTAGATGCAAATTTTGGGGATTGGGGGGCAAAATTTGTGTTTGGCCCTATATTTTAAGAGTTAGCACCAGCTATGTCTGGGTCATTGGTAAGTATAAAAAATATAGAAATTACTATAAATTTTTTAACATCTATTTCAGACGATCAAGATTAGGGTGATGTATCCGTGATGTCTTCCAAAAGTGTGCCTCCGTCGTCACAATTAATGAAGAGCTAGCGGAAAAGTGCTCATGTAAATACGCCAATTGCCTAAGATGACCCTAGTAGGTTCGACGGCCTTTGACGTCCGCTAGCTCGCCCGGTGTAGCGTCCATTCATCGAATGGTTCGGCAGCCGGGTTCGTCCGTTGCGGTCTAGAAGGAGTTTTGGGGTGATGCGTGCACTATAAATCAACCAAATGCACACCCAGTGACGGCGGATTAGAGGGAGAACGGAGGAAGCCTTTTAGTCCGGTTCCTAGCTCGTCCAGGTCCATCCGGACGGCGAGCGAGAGAGGCCCCTCTCTCGTACAACATCTGGCCCCAGATGTTGTGGTACAAAATGTTTCGCATTCGGAGCATACGTCCGCCGCTCGGGATGCTCCGACATATAGTCAGTCCGGAGAGACTGTCAATAAGGCTTCCTCATTCTCATGGTAGCGCACACGACTGCTCTTGGCTACGTGACCTCGGATATCCAGTCAGCTTCGCCAATCAGAGAATCATCGGCGACCAGGTCACACCATCCGGTAGCCAGGGACACGAGGCCTGCAGACTCCGGACGTTCGCATAAGAAAGTGTGCGGGAGTCAACGTACACGGAGCTTCCGGCGGCAATGCATCGTAAGACAGCTACTGCACAGGCCTCGGTGACGGACGTGCTATCCCAAATAGCACAGCTTATCGCAGCATCCCAGCAACGACTGAATCTGTCGCATCATGTATTATCCGACGATGCTGGGTCGGGACGCTCCGCGCAAGCAGGTACGGACGTCAGAAAATTTCATCCGGTCCGACGGGATGCCGAAAGGGATTCGGAGGATTTCGAGCTTTCCCTTTCGGAACAACATATGCTGTTGTGTATGTCATCTGACTTTATCTTCTACAGGTTCTTTCGTCGGACCAGAATGCTGCGATGCCGGATAAGAAACTGATAGCGTCGGTGGACTTAGAAATTTTTGGTTCGGTTCAGGGACATCGTCCCTCAGTTCCGACATAGTCCAATAATGTCACACAATCTTTCGAATTATTGAACGACGCTATATATATTATTATATGCTTGCTATTACCAAGCATTTCTGGTTTCTTGTTCGCAAAGTTACGGAGATGTCTTTCAAAGTGTGCCTCTGTCGTCATAGTTAATGAAGAGCTAGCGGCAATAAGTGCTCATGGAATATGTCTATCGCCTAAGAGGTCCCTTGTAGGATCGACGGAGTAACATTCGCTAGCTCACCCGGTGTAGCGTCCATTCATCGAATGGTTCGGCAGCCGGGTTCGTGCGTTGCGGTCTAGGAAGGAGATTTGGGTGATGCGAGCACTATAATAACTTTAGTACTCACCCAGTGACGACGGATTGAGGACAGATCGGAGGAAGCCTGTTAGTCCGGTTCCTGGCTCGTCCAAGTCCGTCTGGGCTGTGAGCGAGAGAGGTCTCTCTCTCGTACAACAACATAGGGGACCGCATGTTGTGGTTCAGATATTTCGCATTCGGAGCATATGTCCGTCACTCGGGACGCTCCGTTATATTGACAGTCCGAGAGACTGTCGATAATGCTTCCTCATCCTCACAGCAACGTACACGACCGCACATTGGCTACGTGACCTCGAGTATCCGACCAGTTTCGTCATTCAGTGATTCCACGGTGAACAGGTCACGCCATCCGGTAGCCAAGGGACACGAGGCCTATACACTCCGTTCGCTCGCATAATAGAAGTATGCACGGGGTAACGATCATGGAGCTTCCAGCGGCAATGCATCGTAAGACCACTTCTCCACAGGCCTCAGTGACGGACGTGCTATCCAAGTTAGCACAGTTTATCGCAGCATCCCAGCAATCGACAGATTCTCGGTCGGATCAGGAATTATCCGACGGCGCTGGGTCGGTGCGCTCCGCTGTTGCATCAGGTTCGGACGACCGAACGCTTTATAGGGTCCGACAGGATGGCGAAAGGGATTCGGACGATTTCGAGCTTTCCCTTTCGGAACAACGGAAGCTGCCATACATTTCTTCCGGCATTATCTTCCAGAGGTTGTTCCTTCGGACTACATTGCTGCGATGTTGGATAAGAGACTTATAGCGTCATTGGACACGCAATTTTGGATCGGTTCAGGGACATTGTCCCTGACTTACCGACACAGTCCAATAATGTCATTAGAACATTTGTATTATTTATCGACGCTATATATATATAAGCCTGCTACCAAGCATGATAGTTTAGTTTCTTGTCAGCAATGCTCTATTCTGCTGTTTATCATTCCTAGGAATAATTTATTTTGGCAGAACAGGGCATACCGAGAGTTCATATGCGTCCAGACGGCGGGGTTAAAGACTGGAATTTATCTTTTTCACCGTCTATGTCTTTTCCAACCACTATGTTGGAAACGACTATGATGTCTAATAGACTTAACTTAGATGCTTTATCATACGTAGTCCACCTTACTGAGGCGTTATCATTACGTCTTCAAAAGAAAGAATTCCGGGATATGATCCTCAATGTGATTTCTTTCAAGGGCAGTAGTTTTTCCACGTATAACTCCACCCTTCAGTGGCAACCTGGAGTTGGTTAGACGTGATGCAGCCCTAGCTACATCCACGCGCGTGGATTGTAAGGTGAAGAACTCTCTCAGAGTCGCTTCGGTCTCGGAGAAGCTTCTCTTCGACGGCAACTTTTCAGTAATCCATGAATTGCTCGATATACACGTTCTCTTGTCTATCAAGTGTAGCAAGAGATTCAGACTGGGGCAAACATTCGGTGGTTGACTCAGAGAGTGCCACTGCAGTTTCCGGATCCGAGTTTTATAATTATGACGGTTGCCAGTCAAACGGGTTGGGGTACAATATTGATCCCAACGGATTCGAAGTGCCAGGGTCTTTGGGTTCTGCAGTCTCTAGGCAAGCACTTATCTTCCACGGAATAATGTTATTTAGGCTTGCTTTATGTCATTGGATGAACATTATTCAGAAGTGCATGTCCAAATCCTGTCCGATAATACGACAGTGGTTGCGTATCTCCGGAACCAGGGAGGCACTCATTCGATTCCGTTATTCAATTTAACGGAAAGAATCCTTCCGTTTGTTATAGTACACCAAGTTCTGCTTCGGTCCGTCATATTCCGGGTCGTCTGATTGTATTAGCGGACTCCCTTTCACGTATGGGTCGCTTGTTGCTGTCAGAATGGACTCTCAACAAACAAGTATTCAATCAGATTTGCTATCAATGGGAGCGCGCAATGATAATTTTTTACGACACAACTTGCTAATCAGTTGCAGACGTATGTGTTTGCATGTCTGGATCTCTGAGCTTATGTTGTTAACGCTCTATTGATCTAATAGGACGGAATGATAGGATATGCGTATCCTCCTGCACTGTTGTTTCAGCAAGTATTGCTAAGATAAACAACCACAATACATTTCTGTTGATAGCATCTCTGTCTTCACAGAGACCGTGGGTAAATTTACTCAGATGTCTACTGTGGGACTTAACGTGAAAACTTCCTCTATGAGAGGATCTTCTTTCGCTGGGGAAAATCGTGTCATCTTCATCACAACTCGCAAGGTCTCAACCTTCACGTATTCCATTGTGTGGTCCTTATTGCATTGTAAGCATTGTACTGGATGAGCTTTGGACGCGATTTTTTACTGTAGGAGAACCTCTTCGCTATACTATGCGGCCAAAGTGGAGGCTGTTCCATCGTTGGTGTAGGGATCACTATGTTGATATTGTTGATCCCTCCATACTAGTCATTGCATCTTTCTAGTATACTTGTTTGACAAGATCTACTGCAGCCTGTTACTATTAAGGTTATAGGTCTATGTTATCTCATACCTATGCACTCTATGATAGTTTACAATTGAGTCTTATGTCTCTTTATCTAAGTCAGTTAGTAACTTTTCGATAAATAGACTTAGAATCATTAGATTAAATTTCTATATGGAATTTAACTTCGGTTCTTTTTTAGCTAAGTAATCATTTGAGCCTCTGGAAACAGTAGTTTTCAAATTCTGACCTTTTAGACAGTAATTCTGTTGGCTTCTCTTTTACTGAAGAGTCAGTGAGCTTCATGCACTATCGGTGGATGATTCTCACTTTCGTAGTTTCGGAATCACTACTTCCTTTACTATTTAGGTTGGATTTTTGGTTAAGAGTCAGGCTCCTAATAAATATCCGGAACCTATTGTTATTAAGGTCCTTCCGTCTTCGTACGGGCATAGGCCTTTACTCTGTCCGGTTAGAGTTTACGTATTTATAAACAGATATCTGTTTATTACTACGGACGTAAGCTTCTTCTGTCTTTGATGCCTAATAGAAGGATGTTACGCTCCATTCTATTGCTAATGGATTCAATTAACTATCGGTACTGCTTATGGTATATCATTGACTCAGCAGTTGTGCTTGAGATTTCGGCTCATGAAGTAAGAGTTTGTTCTACATCTTGGGCTTACATTAATAGTGTCGCTATTATAGATTTTTGAAGGCTGCTCATTGCGCTCAGCCATCCACATTCATGAATTTTTATCTCAGAAATATCGAGTCCATTTCTGGAGGCCTCTATTGTTAGGTCTATTATCTACTGCTCAGAATGTCATTCAGTTAACAGTTGCTACTATAGCTAGGTAGGCTTTCTGTTTCGGCAGTGACTCAGTTCTGCTGCCCTCTTCGCTCTGGGCTATTTGACCCAGGGCAAGAAAAAGGGGGGGGGGGGGGGGGGAGAAAGTGTTCCCTTTGGTCACCTGTTTTACTATGAAAACAAGGGGATACCTCCTCCAGAGTTAGTAATTCTGAGCTGTTACTGGGATGGCTTTTTAGTGAGAAGTTTGTTTTAAAAATTCATTCAGGTCTTAGTTTTTAAAGTATAGCTTTTGAATATAGCACGTGTCATACGGACGTTATTATACATTCCTCAGACACTTTTAAGGAGTATAAAGAGTCTCTATTCTCTAGACTTTCTTTATTTATTGGCTTACTTTAAAAATTATTAGTATAAGGATTATACTAGATATTAATAGAGTACATGGATGTATGATGCTCAATTTTGGAAGGTGTTGTATCTTTCTAATTTATCATAAATAAGAAAGATACATGTAAGGCCTAATACTTCTTTTTCCCTAGAGGGGATGACTCTATTTTATATAATTGAGCGTATTCCAACTTGCTCTATGTCCTAGGCCCTCCAGCCTTTTTACTATTCAGCTATGTCTGGGTCATTGGTACAGTATAAAAATGTTAAAAATTTTATAGTAATTTATATATTTTTTATACTTACCAATGACCCAGACGGGGATGGCCCTCCCAGGAGTTGGGAACTCATACCTCCCCGCTGAGTACATAGCGCTTACCAGGCACTGGTTATAAGAATGATTAATGGCGCCAATTTCGGAACGTCCTTGACACTGCGCATGCGCAGTAGAGGTGAAGTGTGGAGGGCCATTCAGGACATGTTTTCTTTGGTTTTAGATGCAAATTTTGGGGATTGGGGGGCAAAATTTGTGTTTGGCCCTAGATTTTTTAGCACCAGCTATGTCTGGGTCATTGGTAAGTATAAAAAATATATAAATTACTATAAATTTTTTAACATTTCATATATCAATTGTATGTAAGAAAGCATTATTAGTATATTACAATCATGTAGTCATGAACACAAAACAACTTTCATGTATTATTAATATTTGAAAACATTACTTTAGTTAAACTAAAGTAATCCTTACGACTCAAAAATTTTTTCTAGCTCACAACACAATACCTTTAAGCCACTTTGAACATCCCAACAGGTTGGGGCAGTGGTCCACGCTTTACATAGCCCTTGTTTTTATATGCCTGTTTTGAAAAAAACGGTTGTATTATGGTATACCGCTATCCATCTGTCTGTCTGTCCATCCATCCATCCACACATCGTACAATAACTCAAAAACGCTCTGAGCAATTTTTGTGATTTTTTGGTGGAAAGTATATGTTGATGGAAGGAAGCTCCCTTTCGATTTGTGCCGCAGTCCGATTTGTCATTTCAGAGTTATCTGACTTTATTCGTCAAAATATAGGCAATTTTCCACATATCAGACAATAACTTGAAAATGCTTTGACCAATTTTCATGAGTTTTTCGTGGCAGGTATATGTTGATGGAAGGAATCTCCCTTTTTATTTGTGTCACCATTCGATATGTCATTCACAGTTATGGGACTTTATTCGTCAAAATATAAGCAATTTTCCAAATGCCGAACAATAACTTGAAAATGCTTAGAGCAATTTTCATGATTTTTGGTTGCAAGTATATGTTGATAGAAGACATCTTCCTTTTGATTTGTGTTGCTGTCCAATTTGGCATTCCAGAGTTATGGGACTTTATTCCTCAAAATATAGGCTATTTTCCACATATCGGACTTGGAGCAATTTTCATGATTTTTTGGTGGCAAGTATATGTTGATGGAAGGACTCTCCCTTTTTATTTGTGTCGCTGTCCGATATGTCATTGCAGAGTTATGGGACTTTATTTGTCAAAATATAAGCAATTTTCCACATGTCGAACAATAACTTGAAAATGCTTAGAGCAATTTTCCCAAATTAATGAACACAGTATGCTGTTGGTTATGATTATTGTACAAGAATATAAAAAAAACCCTGACAAGTACATGTGTACTCATATTGTGTGCTTCCCTCTTGTAATTAATTACGGGCGTATCATGCGCTCATGGTACAGCTGTTTATTTTCATTCACCAAACAGTTCTGAAAATAATTGGAATCAGAAATTTAACTACTTACACTATTATGTGGCAAACCAATGTTTCCAGCAGTGAAAATGTCCCTCAATGAAGTTTAAAATTTAACCAACTGTAACTTGTTTGACAGAGCTCTGTGAGGTATAGTTGTTTTGTGAGCTCAGTCAAACAAGGTATAGTTGGTTAAATATTTGCCCGACAAGTGCAAAATAGTGTCATAGAAGAGATTTCCAGGTGAAAAATGGTGATTAGATTAGATTTTCTAATACGAGGGAGGTGCCAGAGAAAAAAGATTTTTAGTCGTGTGGTGACGAAGTCAAACCTGGCTTACATTTTGATGAATGGCGGGTGGGCGGGCGTAAACAATTGGTTTCCAGATGATAACTTGATAATAGTTCAACCCATGTTCATGAAACTTCATAGGTAGGTTGGTGAGAGGAAGAACTCTATTAATTTTGGATTTGCATGGTCAAAGGTCAAGGTCACAGTAACTTTGAACATAGTAAATTGTAAACAACTGGTGTCTGGATGACAACTTGACTATGGTTCAACCCACATTCATGAAACTTCATATGTAGGTTGGCCTTTGTGAGAGGAAGAACCCTATTTATTTTGGACTCACTTGGTCAAGGGGTCGCAGTGACCTTGAACATAGTAAATCAAAACAATTGGTTTCCAGATGATAATTTGACAATGGTTCCACTTACATTCATGAAACTTCATAGGTAGGTTGGCATTGGTGCAAGAAAGAGCCCTATTTATTTTGGAATCACTAGGTCAAAGGTCAAGGTCACAGTGACCCTTCACATAGTTATTTGTAAACAATTGGTTTCCGGGCGATAAGTTGATAATGATTAAACCCACTTTTGTGCTGTCACAACTCGACATTGGATTGGTGATCCTATCGGCATTTTTTTTATTAATAGTCTAAATGAACATTTTGGGCCTGTTTAGTTTAATAACGTTTTAAAGAAGTATAATGAGCTAGGTTTTGTACAGATGGTCAACAATCTGGGAATGCTGTCAGAAAATCTTTACTCTCGTCCCAATTTTGAAATACATATACCAGCATCAGACTTGCATACTTAAGATATGTCTGTCTATTGTTTTTTTCAGTTACGACACCACCCTTTGCCTAGGAAAGAAGGCTTCACAAACTTAATAAACTGTGCATCAGCCAAAGGATTTGACATCTGTACCACAACTAATAAACTGTTAGCTCAATCACTAGATAACTGTGTTGATCCTGATGATCCTAATGTAAATAAAGTAAGTATCTTTTTTTCTGTTTCCAAATAATTTTTGATAGGACAGATAGTGAATTCTATAATCAGTATCTTATCACTTGATAGCCTTGGTAACCTAACATTTAATTTCAAAATATATCCGACATGTAAAAACTTTTGATATCATGTGGCAGACAGCAGTCAAGAACCATTGGAGATTGTGATACTGAGTCAGGCAGTTGTAATGTCTTGAAATTTAGGTGTTTGAACATCAGGCCTCGAAATAACTGTTATGTTGGATAACCTTTGCTAAGGTCATTACGTCATGGCTCATACAACTCATACTTACAAGAAAAGTTTGTGCTGAGCACTAGTGCACATAAAAGGTTTTTAAAACTTGTGAGAACATCTTTTTTTTGCTTTTTGGCCAAAATCAATCTCAGGCAACCTCTGGGCAAACAAAACGATTGTTTGCCTGAAATTTCATGGCCTGTAGATTTCATATGCTTGTTAACTGTATCTGTTGGATATGTAGTACAATGTTTCAAGTCAGAAGATAAAAAAGTATGGGTCACTATCATTAAAAATAGATTTGGCCTAAAAAAATAAAAAAATCTGTTTCTCAGGCCCTCCCGCATGGTCCGTTTGGCTGCTGCATGCTCTCTTTTTATAACCAATTTAAACTTAAGAAAAATAAAAATTAAATGGTTTATGTCTGATATTTTACCCAAGTTAAAAAAATTGATGAATTTGTCCCTTGAGTTCAAGAAGGCTTTGCAATGCTTTAGCATTGCAAAGCCTTCTTGCACTCAAGGGATGAAATACACCACCACCCTTGCTATTCTGTAGATTATGAGGCCTAAAACTTGAACCAAGAACATGAACTTTTGATGGCAAAGAAGTAATTACTGAAATAAAAAATAAAATAAAAAACTGCTCGCCCGCATACAATTTTACAAATAATAGCCTGAGAAACAGAAGATCTACTTTGTGTAGCCTTTTCACTCTGAATTTCATTTTCAGGTGAGAAATTGAATTCTCTGACAGAGTTGTTATGAATATTTCAATATTGCTGTTGCCCTTACTGAAAATAGATACAGTAGAACCCTGTTAAGAGATAAACTGAGCATTTAATCTATTACATCTTCATGAGCTCTGTCAAACAAGATATAATAGATTAAATGCCTGTATTGGATTACTGAGGCCAAATAGGTCTATAAACAGAGGAAAACTGGGGTGAGTCAGGGTAATTTCTCGACGGGTTACAAGATTTTTAGCAGCGACGAGCACCTCTATATGTGGCAATGTTGGTCTGTCTGTTTGTCCATCCGTCCATCCATCTGCCCATCCATCTGTCCATCCGTCTGTCCATCCGTCTGTCGGTCGGTCTGTCACCAATGAGTTTTAAAAACACCATAACTCCTAAAATACTTGATGGAATGACACCATACTTGGTATGCAAGTGCATCTTCATGATGTCTACACCCTCTCAATAGTGCATGTCATTCGGATAATTTCTGTCACATTTATGGACTTGTCACCAACGAGTTTTTTTGTCACCAACGGAGGGCGCAGTGGATCAGTTGGTAGAGGTGCAGGCTGCAAGCCGAGAGGTCCTCGGTTCGAATCCCACCTGCAGCAACCGCGTTGTGTCCTTGGGCAAGACACTTCACCCCGATTGCCTACATGGGGGCATGGTGACGCTGTGTACTGAGACGTACTGCACGCCGATGGTGCGCATGTCTTCAACCAATCTAACCCTGCCTGTGGTGCGGTGCAGAGTTCAGAGTTACGATGTTGGAGAGCTGACAGCTGCTCGTCGTTGCTCGGTGGTTCTCTCCGGGTACTTCGGCTTCCTCCACCCGTAAAACTGTCACGGTCGCGATTAGCAATTGTGCATAAGTATGTGACCTTAAACACCAATAAATAAATAAATAAATATGTCACCAACGAGTTTTTTTGTCACCAACAAGTCTTAAAACATCATTGGCATTGCACGAATCATCGCAGCTTCGGCACTGTGACAGTGAGCTCTAGTTTATTCAATTAACAGGAGTTTACTCTATAACCTATATTCAGTTGACAGGGTCAAATTTGTACTGTAGGTATGGTAAATGGTTCTGTGTTGGGGAATTATATTCAATTAACAGGGATACACAATTAAGAGATATCCAATTAAGTGGGCTCCACTGTAGTTGCTGAGAATGTCTTTCAGTTTATGATGACTTCTCCCAGGTGATAGGTTCTCCAAGCCCATGGAAGACCCTTCTCAGGGGCTGCCTGATAGAATATTCCAGTTGGGAGGGAGAGCATGGAGAGAGTAGTTCATGTCTGTGTCATGTCCACCCACCTGTCCATCCCCTAAAAAAGCTCATAATTCCTATAATAATTTTGTAAGCATAACCAAACTTGTGTTGCATTTACCCAATCTGAGAAGTTGAGGAGTGTTGGATTACAGTGATAAAGTTCAGTCACCGGGGACTTGTTAAAACCCTCACATGGGCAGTGAGGTCCATGCATGTGTTTACCAGTTAATCAGCAAATTTAAATTAATGAACCACCAGGTTGTATCCAGTGCTTGATTAACCCTTTACCCAACGCAGACGATATCAAAATTTATTATTTTAAATATAATTTTTTTAAATTTTTCAAAAAATTTCAATAAAACCATATCATGTGACCCCTCGTTGGAACAAGCTCGACGAGTTGGTTTTGTTGAAATTTTTTGAAAAATAATATTTTTTTTTAATTTTCTAAAAATTTCAACAAAACCATATCATGTGACCCCTCATTGGAACGAGCTCAATGAGCTCGTTTCAATGAGGGGTCACATGATATTGTTTTGTTGAAATATTTTGAAAAATTTGATTTTTTCAACTGTGCAGTTTGCATATTACGCGAGTGGATGTGGGCGATTCGTTAGGTAAAGGGTTAATTAAATTTTTGATGACTATTCCTATAATTAGTGTTTGGAATCTAATATTATTGCGTCCTTGGAAATATTGGTCTAAAACCTATAACAATTGATTACTCAGCTGATTGGGAATTAAATTTGAGAATAAGACTCCATAAGTGGCTCCAAAAGGTACTTGGATCTTTTATGCAGTACCAGCAGAAATAAGTTGTAGGATAGCCACAAGAAAATTTTGATCACATTTCACTCAGTTGATAATTCCAACATGTGACATCATTAGCTCAACTTTGACGAAGTCAAATTTGAGCTATTGTCATGGCCCGTCGTCCGTCTGGCCGTCTGTCCGTCTGTCCGTCTGTCCGTACGTCAACAATTGGCTATGGCTCGGGCTAGAGGTCGTATTTATGAACCGATCTTTACGAAACTTCTTGTGTACCTTTGTTATGACCCTGGGACGGGAACGAGTGTTTTTAGGTGTGGTCCGAAATTCAAGATGGCTGCCAGTGGCCATTTTGTACCGATGATGCAAAAATCAGTTTTTTGTACAGAACTTCTGTATGAAAGTTCTGATTTGAATAAAGTTTTGTATAAATGTTTAGTACCATGGGATACATCACATATAATACGGGTTTTTTTCTCGTGCGTAAATTATGCAAATTAGACTGACTTTGATTTATTTAGTGTTACTTTCAGAGCTGTAAGTGCCAAGCTGCTATGGCTCGGGCTAGAGGCCGTATTTATGAACCGATCTTTACGAAACTTCTTGGGTACCTTTGTTATGACCGTGGGACGAGAACGAGTGTTTTTGGGTGCGGTACAAAATTCAAGATGGCTGCCAGCTGCCATTTTGTACCGACGATGCAGAAATCTGTTTTTTGTACAGAACTTCCATATGAAAGCTCTGATTTGAATAATTTTTTGTATGAATGTTTAGTACCATGGGATACATCACATATAATACAGGTTTTTTTCTCGTACGTAAATTGTGCAAATTAGACTAATTTTGATGTTTTTTGGGGTTACTTTCAGCACTGTAAGTGCAAATGCCAATACGGCTCGGACTAGAGGCCGTATTTATGAACCGATCTTTACGAAACTTCTTGGGTACCTTTGGTATCACCGTGGGACGAGAACGAGTGTTTTTGGGTCCGGTCCGAAATTCAAGATGGCCGATGGCAGCCATTTTGTACAAAATTAGGTGCAATCAGATTTTTGCACAGAACTTCCATATGAAAGCCCTGATTTGAATAATTTTTTTGTGTGAATGTTTAGTACCATGGGATGCATCACATATAATACGGGGTTTTTTCTCGTGCAGAAATTATGCAAATTAGATGAACTTTGATTTTTTCAGTGCGACTTACACACAGTAAGTACACATGTCAATACGGCTCAGACTAGAGTCTGTATTTATGAACTGATCTTCACGAAATGTCTTGGGTATCTTTGTTATCACCTTGGGACGAGAACGAGTGTTTCTGGGTGCGGTCTAAAATTCCAGATGGCTGCCAGTGGCCATTTTGTACCGAAATTAGGTCTAATCAGTTTTTTGTACACAACTTCTATACAGCTCAGACTAGAGGCCATATGTATGAACCAATCTTTACGAAACTTCTTGGGTACCTTTGTTATCACCGTGGGATGAGAGCGAGTGTTTTTGGGTGTGGTCCGAAATTCAAGATGGCCACCAGCAGCCATTTTGTACCAAAATTAGTGCAATCAGTCTTTTGTATAGAACTTCTGTATGAAAGTTCTGATTTTAATAAATTTTTGTATGAATGTTTAGTAACATGGAATACATCACATATTGTAAGGGGTTTTTTTTCGTGCAGAAATTATGCAAATTAGATGAACTTTGATTTATTCAGTGCAACTTACACAATGTAAGCACACATGTCAATACGGCTCAGGGTAGAGGCTGTATTTATGAACTGATCTTCACAAAACTTCTTGGGTACCTTTGTTATCTCCTTGGGATGAGATTGAGTGTTTCTGGGTACGGTCCAAAATTCAAGATGGCTGCCAGTGGCCATTTTGTACCGAAATTAGGTCCAATCAGTTTTTTGTCACAAGTTCTATACAGCTCGTATTTATGAACTGATCTTCACAAAACTTCTTGAGTACTTTTGTTTTCACCTTGGGACAGGACGAGTGTGTTTTGGGGTGCCTTTGTTATCACTGTGCTATGAGAACAAATATTTTGGGGTTCAGTCAGACCCACTCTGGGACTCAAAGATTTTTTCTAGTTCAGCATCTGACTGTCACCCACCTTTACAATACTTTACCTATACATTTGTTACAGGCAACGGTCAGTATTTATGTACAGACCGTTACAATACTTTATGTGTACCTTTGTTATCAGGTCATTACCTAGATGTTTGTCATTGCTGTGTCACATACTATACATGTACATGTCTTTGTCTTGACAAGTTGAGCTACAGTGTCATTGACACTTTCATTTTTTTTTTCCCATGAGAGCTTCCCAAGAAATGATGTCAAGGGTTGGAAATATCAACAAAGGGAAAATTATTATTAGACTAATTTTCTAGTGGTTATCCTAAAAGAAGACGATATGACCAATTTTTATACGCCTGTCATTTTTTGATGGATGTATTATGTTATGGAATTGTCCGTCTGTTTGTCTGTCCGTAAACAATTTTTGTGTCGCCTACTCCTCCAAAGGTTTACATGCTACATTGTTCAAACTTTGCACACATGTTCAGGCCTCGAAATAAGAGGCGAACGCTCGTACCGTTTGCCTATCGGTTACGCAGATATGTTTTCAGGCGAACACTCGATCGGTTAACCAAAAATCGCGCCAATGGCCGACGAAGTTAGTTGTTACAGGATGAGAAAAGTTTTCTATGTTTTTCCTCCCACTGATTTAAAAGAATCACTGCGGTGCACAAAACGAGAACAAAATGCTTGTGGTTATCACACAGCGTGTTTCAATCATTACTGTACTTGTGGGGTATAAATCTATAGTATTAGCAGCACTAAAGATCTGCAGTACCAACTCGCATCGCCCTCTGGCTCTTGAAACAATTAATTTGTTTCGATTCTGAGAAAGACGATTGTCTGTTACAGCTAAAGGGAGCTAACTGCTTTGTTAATACATAAATTTACCGCACGTGAGGTTTTAACTCTTGCACTGCGCGAAGCTGCAAATAAGTCTTCAATTCAATAAAAAGGAGACATATTGAAAATCAAATGAGCTGTTGTTAATTATTTGCATTCCGCCCCTTTTTACCCTACCAATCCATGATAAAAAATTTTGAACACATTATGAAAACGTCTTTTATTCACTTCTTGTTTACGTGCTTATTCCATTTGAATAAACTGGCTGCATGGTTGTGAACATGGGTTTTTCCAAATGATTTCGAACATTGTGGCACAAATAAAGTTTTAGTTTGGAATTTTGGATTACATTCTGTGGATTCCGAAATGTAGGGGAAGGTAGATACGATTTACAGTTATTTCTTTTCCAATGTTAATCAGAGACTGCCAATGCAACTCCCATGCCCTAAAGTTCAATGTATTCATAATACAGACGTCCATCGACGGTATTTGACGCCATCCCCACACAATTGCCCATTTCCCACTCCCAGTTCGAGACAAATGTGTTTGGGTTTCTGAAATAATAAGTCACGCAGCAAGATAAACAATTAAAATTGTTTAATTTTTATTAGACACAAAAATCATATAAAGCAAAGAACAACAAATGTCAATGTGTGCACACGTGAATGTGCAATGTGTATGGGGGGAGGGGGAGGGGCGTGTGTATGTACCTGTTTTGTACTTCACCTGCCTAAGGTCCCTTGTGTCTAAACACCAAACTAATTTGGGAGGAACTGTAGTTGGGTATGTCAGAAGCTTTATCAGTTTTTAACTTTTAATACTTTTAATGCAATGGTTAACCAATAGGTTTATGAAAAAAATCTAGGTAACCGATCAACAGGTTAACCATTGTCAAATGAGGCAACCTGCTGTTAGGTTTATCAAAATTTTGTTATTTCGAGGCCTGCATGTTGATCAGTAATTGCCGTTGTGCTTGTGACAAGTGCAGGTAACTCTGTTTTGTATTTCCAGAGTTATGCCCCCTTTTAGTACTTACAACATTACAGTATTGTGTCGCCTACTCCTTCAACATTTTACATGCTATATTATTCAAACCTTGCACACGTGTTGATCACTAATTGCAATTGTGCATGTGACAAGTGCAGGTAACTCTGTTTTGTATCTCCAGAGTTATGTCCCCTTTTAGTACTTGAAACATTACAGTATTGTGTCGCCTACTCCTTCAACATTTTACATGCTACGTTGTTCAAACTTTGCACACATGTTGATCACCAATTGCCGTTGTGCATGTGACAAGAGCAGGTAACTCCATTTTGTATTTCCAGAATTATGCCCCTATTAGTACTTAAGACATTACAGTATTGTGTCGCCTTCTCCTTCAACATTTTACATGCTATATTGTTCAAACTTTGCACACATGTTGATCGCCAATTGCCGTTGTGCATGTGACAAGAGCAGGTAACTCTGTTTTGTATTTCCTGATTTATGCCCCCTTTTAGTACTTGAAAGAGTACACTATTGTGTCGCCTACTCCAACATTTTACTTGCTTTATTGTTCAAACTTTGCACCCATGTTGATCATCAATTCTTGATGTGCATGTGACAGGAGCAGATAACACCATTTTATTTTTAAACGATGAGAATCCTTGCCGTTTATAGCTGTTATGATCCTCAGAATGTCCTTTTCCTTGGGCCCACCTATCGTCAATCATTATCAATGACGTTAACCTGTCAATGAATGGATGCTACCATTGTAAACGGTGAGGAAAATCTTGTACAGCAGCCTTGCAGCCCTTTAGAAGTTATCTTATGAATAAAATGGATGCTACCATTTTTTATACGCCCGCCATTTTGTGACGGACGTATTATGTTATGGCATTGTCTGTCTGTCTGTCTCTCCGTGTCCATCTGTCCGTCCATCCGTCCGTAAACAATTTTGTGTCGCCGACTCCTCCAAAAGTTGACATGCTGTATTGTTCAAACTTTACAAACATTTTGATCAGTAATTGCTGTTGTGCATGTGACAAGAGCAGGCAACTCCATTTAGTATTTCCAGAGTTATACCCATTTAGTACTTAAAACATTACAGTATTGTGTCGCCAACTCCTTCAACATTTTGCATGCTATATTGTTCAAATTTTGCACACATGTTGATCACCAATTGCCGTTGGGCATGTGACAAGAGCAGGTAACTCTGTTTTGTATTTCTAGAGTTATGCCCCCTTTTTAGTACTTAAAACATTACAGTATTGTGGTGGCTGCTCCTTCAACATTTTAAATGCTATATTGTTCAAACTTTGCACACATGGTGATCACCAATTGCTGTTGTGCATGTGACAAGAGTATATAACATCATTTGTATTTCCAGAGTTATGCCCCCTTTTAGTACTTAAAACATTACAGTATTGTGGCGCCTACTCCTTCAACATTTTACACGCTATGTTGTTCAAACTTTGCACACATGTTGATCACCAATTGCCGTTGTGCATGTGACAAGAGCAAGTAACACTGATTTGTATTTCCAGAATTATCCCCCCCTTTTAGTACTTGAAACATTACAGTATTGTGTCGGCTACTTCTTCAACATTTTACTTGCTTTATTGTTCAAACTTTGCACCCATGTTGATCATCAATTGTCATTGTGCATGTGACAGGAGCAGATAACTCCATTTTATTTTTAAACGACTAGAATCCTTGCCATTTATAGCTGTTATGATCCTCAAAATGCGCCACCTATCGTCAGTCATTATCAATAAAGTTAACCTGTCAATGAATAGACGCTACCATTGTAAACGGTGAGGAAAATCTTCTACACCTAAAAATTCTTTGCATTTCCATTCTGCATACTAAAATTTCACAAAAACAATATGAAATGTGTGCACACAAGCATACAATTTGAAACCCTTTACCCCAGATAGGGCCGTGGAATGGGCATTGATTGGAGGGGGGACAGACATAGTCGAGTCAACAAAAATTTCAGCTTTACCCCAGAGAAACTTGTGCATGTTCCAATTTTGATGGGCGTATGTTGCCCCGGTAGGCGTTGCTCTTGTTTTATTTTGTTAAGACCTCAGATCGCTTAGTATGAAAATGTGAAAACAGGTGAATTACCCTTTACCCCAGACAGGGCAGGGGAATGGGCAATGATTGGAGAGGGGGGGGGGGGGGTGGACAGACATAGTCGAGTCAACAAAAATTTCAATCTCTATCCCAGAGAAACTTGTGCATGTTCCAATTTTGACGTGCGTATGTTGCCCCTCAAGGCGGTGCTCTTGTTTTAAAATGCTAATAAAAAAAATTGGGTGGGTTGAAAAAATAGGGGTGTGCGGGGATGAAAATCTTGGAATTTTTTTATTGTGGCCTAAACAATAAATATAGAAAACTTGTTCATTTTAACACAATAGTCCTACTTAGTGGAAACAGACTTGGAAAACTCATTTAAGGCCTAAAAAAATAAAAAATCTGTTTCTCAGGCCCCCCCCGCATGGTCCTTTTGGCTGCCGCATGCTCTCTTTTTATAACCAATTTAAACTTAAAAAAAATTAAAATTAAATGGTTTATGTCTGATATTTTACCCAAGTTAAAAAAATTGATGAATTTGTCCCTTGAGTGCAAGAAGGCTTTAGCATTGCAAAGCCATCTTGCTCTCAAGGGATGAAATACACCACCACCCATGCTATTCTGTAGATTATGAGGCCTAAACCTTGAACCAAGAACATGAACTTTTGATGGCAAAGAAGTAATTACTGAAATAAAAAATAAAATAAAAAAACGCTCGCCCGCATGCAATTTCACAAATAATGGCCTGAGAAACAGAAGATCTACTTTGTGTGGCCTAACCCATGTAATGTGCTTCTGTTGCCCTGTGCATTTATTTCGTAGATAAAGTAATTTTTTTTTTCTTTTGTAGCTTCTACGGTCATTGGCTACACAGGCTATGAACAATGCTGAATATTTCTCCACAGGATCGTTATCATCAGATCAATACTTCCATTATGGTCTTGCATTAGATCTCTACACACATTTTACATCACCTATCAGACGATATGCGGATATAATAGTATGTATATAAATGTGATATCAAACTTACATTTGTTTAATATGGTGACAATATTTCCATGTGACATCAAAAAAGTCTGAAATATCTAGATTTTGAAGTAAACTTAACCCTTTACCCAACGAATTGCCCGCATCCGCCCACGTAATATGCAAATTCAGCAGCTGAAAAAAAATTATTTTTCGAAATATTTCAACAAAACCATATCATGTGAGTCCTCTTTGGAACGAGCTCGACGAGCTCGTTCCAAAGAGGGGTCACATGATATGGTTTTGTTAAAAAATTTTGAAACAATTTAAAAAATGATATTTAAAATAATAAATTTTGATATTGTCTGCGTTGGGTAAAGGGTTAAGAAACCCTCAAAGCAGGTTATATAGGGGAACCCTGTTCGCCCTTTTAGTGTGACCTGACTAAAGTCCAATGGCATGGCAGGCTGCGATATGTGACTATAGTCGACAATTTAGCCAATTGTGTATGTCCATCTCCAGGTGCTGTTAATCAAACATGTATGTGTTCCTATGTTTTGTGCACTGTTTCTGTTTAATCCAAGAACAATTATATCACATTGTTTTGAATAATTCAGGTTACATTGCATTTATTTTGGACTGCAGAAACACAAAAATACCAACACATTGACCCAAAAAAATCCTACTAAATGCCAGACACCAGCCTAGAGGCTAAATTTAGGGAGAAGTTACTTCTCCCTCCCAAGGTTTTAAGGAGAAGTGAGGTGAAAATAGGGAGAAGTGAGCAAAAAATATTATTTCTCAAAAAGCTATGTCAAGTAAAGGGTTAAATTCAGTTTATCAAATTACTTTTGATAACCAAATATTCTCAAGAACCTGTGTTAGGTAAAGGGTTAAATTCAGTTTATCAAATTTACTTTTGCCAACCAAATGCTATTTCTCAGAAAGCTGCTTTAGGTAAAGGGTTAAATTCTGTTTAGCAAATTATTTTTTTTGTCAACCAAATATTATTCAAAAAAAAAATGTGTTAGGTAAAGGGTTAAATTCAATTTAGCAAATTATATTTGCCAACCAACTTTTCAAAACTGCAAGGCGACTTCAACTTCGCCCAGAGAAAGAAATTGGGCGAAGACCTGGTGTTAAGGGCGAAGATATCGCCTACTTTGCCTTGTAGGCTGGTCCCTGCTAAATGCATGAAAATTACATAAAGCATTATCAGTTATTGAAATCACAAGGTTAAACTTTGTCATACAATGAAGATGATAGTGATAGTTATGTCACTTTGATTATGATTTTGCCTGCCATATGTTGCCATACCCACATCCAATTTGGCAAATATCACCACATAGGGGGTGCGGTGGCTCAGTAGGTGGAGGTGCAGGCTGCAAGCCGAGAGGTCCTCGGTTTGAATCCCACCTGCGGCAACCGCGTTTTGTCCTTGGGCAAGACACTTCACCCCCATTGCCCATGTGGGAGCACGATGACGCCGTGTACTAAGGCGTACTGCACGTCGATGGTACGCATGTCTTCAACCAATCTAACTTTGCCTGTGCTGCAGTGCGGAGTTACGATGTTGGGGAGCTGGCAGCTGCTCATCATTGCTCGGTGGTTCTCTCCGGGTACTCCGGCTTCCTCCACCCGTAAAACTGTCACGGTCATGATTAGCCATTGTGCATAAATATGTGACCTTAAACATCAATAAATAAATAAATAATCACCACATAAATGCATTTATTTATTTATTGGTATTTAAGGTCACATATTTCTGCACAATGGCTAATCATGACTAGGATGGAGGAAACCGGAGTAACCGGAGACAACCACCAGGCAATGGCAAGCAACTGTCAGCTCCCCAGCACACTAACTCTATACAAGCAGAGTTAGCATTGGTTGAAGACAAGTGCGCTATCGACGTGCAGTACGCCTTAGTACACAATGCCACGGTGCCCCCACATGGACCATGTGGGTGAAGTGTCTTGCCCAAGGACACAACGCGGTTGCCGCAGGTGGGATTTGAACGAAGGACCTCGCTGGTAACACCCGTAAACTCTTTGTACAGATCGGAAGTTTTTTAAAAAAAAGGTTGTTTTCTTTGAAAGGAGTCAATGAAATCAACAGATGGAATTTCAGAAAAAGCGATCCATAGAATATAACATGTTGATGGTTGTTATAGTAAAGACAAACAGAATAAAGAGTTGTCGCTTCTAATGCTTAGTATGAGATGTTAGATGGTAGAGTGGTTCGATCCCCATCAGGGATAACTGCATTGTCTCCTTCGTCAAGGCACTTAACCCTTTACCTAACATGAAAAGCAGACGACACTTCCAAAAATAATTCTTGAATAACTAATTTTTTTCATTTTTTGTCTCAAAAACATAGGTTATGACCCCTCGTTGGAACGAGCTCGATGAGCTCGTTCCAACGAGGGGTCATAACCTATGTTTTTGAGACAAAAAATGAAAAAAAATAATGAAAATTAATAGGCAATTTTTGAGAATAGCACTGGCCGGTTTTGGCCGTTACGTTAGGTAAAGGGTTAATCGGGATTGGTAACATGGGGCACTGTAGTACTAGGAACTAAGGCGTACTGCATGTCTATGTTGCACTTGTCTACAACCAATGCTAACTCTGCTTGTGCGGAGTTAGTACTTGGGAAGTCTGACATTTGCTTGCCATTGCTCAGTGGTTCCCTCTGGGTACTTTGGCTTCTTCCACCTGTAAAACTGTCCGACACGAGGAGACCTGGCTGTTGAAAGTGTTGTTAAACCCCAATAAATAAATAAATAAATAAACTGGTAGAGCACCAAATGATTTTTGGTTATCAAAATTTGTTCATATGTTTTTGCCTTGTTACAATTGATGGGTGTGTGCCCATAGGCACTCTCCCATCAATTGTTATAAGGCAAAACCATATACCATATTTACTTTGTATATTGGGACACTCTATAATTTGGGACACACATTTTTTCCAGAAAAATATTTTTTTTATGCTCCAATGTTTGGGACACTCAGGAGATTTGTTTCCAGTTGGCCCAGTCACCTGAAAATGGTGCAAAATGCTCAATATTAAAGCTAAGTTTGTATCTAATTTTCCTTTTTTAACAATAAAAAATTGATAATACATACTGATTTGTGTTGTTTTTATTTAAATCTGTTCCTAAGTTTTAATATTTACAGTCCGGACTGACATGAGGAAGACTATTTAATATTACATTGTGACAGTCTTCAGACCATTACTGAACGCTAGTGGCAGATGACACTCATAAAAAGAATTCTTGTGTAACTAAAAATTTTCATTTTTTGCTTCCAAAACGTAGCTTATGTCCCCTCAGAACGAGCGCAATGTGCTCATTCCAATGAGGAGCATAAGCTATGTTTTGGAAGCAAAAAATGAAAAGCTAAAAAAAAATTGGATGGCGATGTTCGTATATAGTGATGGAAAAAGAAACACACAGCTTGATTCAGTCTCAAAACAAGACCAGGTTGTGTGTTTTTTCCCCATTTTCTCGCGGTGGCTCAGTAGGTAGAGGTGCAGGCTGCAAGCCGAGAGGTCCTCGGTTCAAATCCCACCTACGGCAACCGCGTTGTGTCCGTGGGCAAGACACTTCATCTCCATTGCCCACGTGGGGGCACGATGACGCCGTGTACTAAGGCATACTGCACGTCGATGGTACGCATGTCTTTAATCAATCTAACCCTGCCTGTGCTGCAGTGCGGAGTTATGAAGTTGGGGAGCTGGCAGCTGCTCGTCGTTGCTCTGTGGTTCTCTACGGGTACTCCGGCTTCCTCCACCCGTAAAACTGTCACGGTCATGATTAGCCATTGTGCATAAATATGTGACCTTAAACATCAATAAATAAATAAATTTCCCCATTTTCTAAGATGTGGGACATCTGTGAACATATTTATATATTTTTATACTGTACCAATGACCCAGACTTAGCTGGTGCTAACTCCAACAAAACCAGGGCCAAACACAAATTTTGCCCCCCAATCCCCAAAATTTGCATCCAAAACAAAAAGAAATCATGTCCTAAAGGACCTCCATACTACGCCTCTACTGCGCATGCGCAGTGACGCAGTCGTCCCGAAATTGGCGCCAATTATCATTCTCTGTTTGGCCCTTCATCAGTCAACATCTCACTGATTTTTGTGCTTGTAAATCTCAGTTTAAAGGATGCCAGACACGTAATTTTTAGAGAAAATGTGATTCTAAGGAGGATAGAAGGAGGAGAGGAAAAAGAAGTGGCAAAAAATAATCAGGGCTGTACTTAAAATTTTTTTGATGAAATTATGTTAAGTTGCCTATTTTCGAGGCATGGGCCTCTTGTTGTCATTCTTGCTAATTGTTGCACTGCTTATTCAGTGTTTCCTCTCCCCTAGCCTTCTAAAGTCCCCCCTGGCAATTCTCCCATGCTTTTGGCATTTTTTTGAGAAATTTCATTTCTAAAATTTCCTGGGAGAGTTGCTTGGTTACAGAATGTTTTCTGTTATTTTCCCCATAGTTACGTTTTCACCCATGGGTGTATAACGTTTGTATTCTGCATCTTCCATCTGATGTTCTACAGATTCTCCCCTGGGAGTCTCTGTTTTGCATCAGATAGAGTGTAATTGATGACTGATTCCGGGCCAGTTTTTTCAGTGCCTGGAGTCATGTTTTCTAGTGTGTTTACACTGTTTGTTTTCATTGGCAACAGCCTTTTTTGAGGGGGGCTGTTTGCCTTTGTGGTAGTTTATCTCATTATAAGATACATTTATATTATCCGAAAGTGTCTCATTAATTATTTTATATAAATTTAAAATTTTTGACCACACTTTGCCATCGGATCCATCGGGGCTCAACGTTACTTTTCAGCAACTTGGGCTTCTCTGAAAAAATATTTTTTCAAAATTATTTTGTTTTGCAATTGTTTTTTCATTTATTAATGGATCATGTTATTATGTATCTTTGTGTCAGGGGTTTTTGCGAGTAACTAGGACTTATTGTCACAATGAAGGGACATTGTTCAAATTGTAATAGGAAGAAATCTTCCTCTGACTTTCATGATCATTGTATTAATTGTAGTCAGTGTTCTCGCATTAATCCCTGTCCTATATGTGAACATTGGGATGAGAAACATTGGAAACGTGTGTCACGATATGTTGTTTCTGGAGAAAGAGCGATGCCGGCTCTTTCTCCACAAGGTCACTCTACTCTCTCAGTTTCTATTTCAGAGGAACCAGAACAGGGTGATGTTTCCATGTTATCTTCTTCAAGTGTGCGTCCGTCGTCACAAATGAATTCAGAGCTAGCGGCAAAAGTGCTCATGGAGATTAGACAAATGTCGTCCGCTAGCTCGCCCGGTGTAGCGTCCATTCACCGAATGGTTCGGCAGCCGGGTTCGTCCGATGCGGTCCAAGAGGAAATTTTGGGTGATGCGAGCACTATAAACATAATAGATGCACACCCAGTGACGGCGGATAGTAAGCGAGAACGGAGGAAGCCTTTTAGTCCGGTTCCTAGCTCATCCAGGTCCAGCCGGGCCGCGAGCGAGAGAGGTCCCTCTCTCGTACAACAACATCTGGGACCAGATGTTGTGGTACAAAATGTGTCTTTAGCGGAGCATACGTCCGTCGCTCGGGACGCTCCGTTGTATAAGCAGTCCGCAGAGACTGTTAAGGCTTCCTCTTCTCGTCAGCGCACACGACCGCACCTTGGCTGCGTGACCGCCGATATTTTACCAGCTTCGCCGATGAAGGATTCTTCGGCGACCAGGTCACACCATCCGGCAGCCAGGGATTCGAGACCGATGGACTCCGGACGTTCGCATAGGAAAAGTATGCGGGAGCCATCTGATGCGGAGCTGCCCTCGGCAAAGCAGCGAAAGACTGCACCTCCGCAGGTCTCGACGTCGGACATTCTTGTGCAGATAGCACAGCTTATCGCAGCATCCCAGCAGCCGACAGAAACGGTGTCGGATCGAGAATTATCCGACGGCGCTGGGTCGGTACGCTCCGCCGAAGCATCGGGGGCGGACGACCGGGAACATCGGGAGGTCCGACCGGATGGTGAAAGGGATACGGATGACTTGGAGCTATCCCTTTCGGAACAACATAAAGCTGCCATGGACTTCATCCGGCACTTTCTCCCTCAAGTTGTTCCGTCGGGCCAGACTGCTGCGCTTCCGGACAAGAGAATTATAGCGTCATTGGACTCTGAATTTTTTGAGCGGTTCAGGGACATCGCTCCCGAGTTTCCGTCGCAGTCCAATAATGTTGCAAGAACATTTGAATTATTGAACGACGCTATATTTAAACTTGCTTCCAGGACGGGGAAAGCAGGTTTCTTGTCCGCTAATACTCTCAACCTGCCTTTCATTAATGCAAGGAATAAATTCGATACGGCAGGACAGGGTATACCGAGAGTTCCTCTGCATATGGACGACGAGGCGGAAGACTTAGAGCTATCATTACCGTCGTCAGCTTCTATTCCAACCGCGGTGTTGGAAACAGCTATTGCGTCTAACAGAGCCAATTTAGATGCCTTATCTTACGCAGATCACCTTACTAAGGCGTTATCACTGCGCCTTCAAGGGGAAGAGTTTCAGGATATACAATCCTCTTTAAGACTTCTTTCAAGGGCAGTAGCTTATTCCACGTGTAACTCCGCCCTTTCAGTGGCAAATCTGGAGTTGGTTAGACGTGACGCAGCCCTAGCTACATCCACACTAGTGGATTCTAAGGTGAAGAACTCTCCTAGAGTCGCTTCGGTCTCAGGAGAACTTCTCTTTGACGGCAAGCTTTCCGCTATTTGTGATAAAATTAAAAAGAAAGCTAATGATTCTCTGTTGTTCAGATCGGCTCCTAAAAAGTCGGATACAGCAGACACGAATAAGACAGGCACTTCTGGGTCTAATGCGCCCAAGAGAGGTTCCTATAGAGGTTCCGGTGCGTCCTCTTGGTCTTATTCGAGAGACCGTCAGGATAGCGACTCTCGTTCGGGACGTCCTTCAGGCCGGGACAATCGGTCGGACGCCCCGAGGTCGACGAGGCGAGGTGCGGGTCGTGGAAGACGTGGTTTCTCCTACCGCAGGCCTCGCAGGTCCAGGAGGTGATGGCTTAAACCTCTATCGCGTTCCGGTTGGCGGAAGGTTGTCGAGTTTTTCACAAGAGTGGGCGTCGATTACGGACGACCCTTGGGTGAGAGGAGTGACTTCGGAAGGTCTAAAGATATCCTTCAAACGAAAGCCTCCATTAACTCGAAGTCCAAAGTGGACTCATCTTCCGTCAAATCCACAGAAAAGAGACGCTCTGTTATCAGAGGTGCAGTCTCTTTTAATGAAGAACGCGGTAGAGGTCGTAGAAAACCAGGAATCTCTGGGATTCTACAGCCATCTGTTTCTGGTTCCGAAACCAGACGGCTCGTTCCGTCCAGTCATAGATTTGAGCTGGATAAACAAGCTGATCGTCGCTCCGAAGTTTTATATGGAGACGATTCGATCGGTCAGAGCGAGTATTCGGGTGAACGATTATGCAACGAGCATAGATCTCAAAGATGCGTACTTTCACGTCATGGTACATCTGACATTCCGAAAGTATCTACGCTTCGCAGTCCTAGGAGTGGTGTATCAATTCCGGGCGATGTGCTTCGGATTGAATCTAGCACCCTGGGCTTTCACTCGGGTAATGAACTCGGTAATGATCTATTTCCGAGCTCATTCGTCTGCGGTAACATCGGCCTACCTGGACGACATTCTTCAGAGGTACGGCAACGAGTTAACGCTTCAGAATGATGTTCAGAATCTTCTTCTATTGCTCCGACGTCTCGGTTTTATAGTAAACGAGGAGAAGTCGGATCTGGTGCCGTCCAAAGTCATTCACTCATCTGGGAATGAGCTTCGAGACGCACAACAATCTTGTTCGTCTGCCGTTAACCAGAGCGAAATTAGTCAGTTGTTACGCTCGCTATTGTCTGCACGCAGACAAAGTCACGGCGAGAGAATTTATGAGACTGATAGGTCTGTGCGGAGCCGCCGCGGATCTCATTCCGATGGGGCGGCTACGCACACGTCCTCTTCAAATTTTCCTGACTCAGAATTGGAGTGTGAAAATTCATTCGCTCGATGTAGACGTTCTCTTGTCAGATCAAGTGAAACAAGAGATTCAGACTTGGGCAAACATTCAGTGGTTAACTCAAGGAGTTCCGCTGCAGTTGCCGGATCCGAGTTTTACCGTTATGACTGATGCCAGTCAAACAGGTTGGGGTGCATCATTAATCCCAACGGATTCGAGATGCCAGGGTCTTTGGGATCCGCAATTCCTGTGCAAGCACATAAACATCAAGGAAATGATGTCAATTTGGCTTGCGTTACGTCACTGGATGGACATTATTCACGATGCTCATGTCCAAATCCTATCCGACAATACGACAGTAGTGGCGTATATACGGAATCAGGGAGGCACTCATTCAGTTCCGTTGTTCAATCTAACGGAAAGAATCCTTCTGTTTGCATTAGAACATCACGTTCTTCTTTCGGTCCGTCACATACCGGGTCGTCTGAATGTGCTAGCAGACTCCCTTTCACGAAAGGGTCGCTTGTTGCCGTCGGAGTGGACTCTCAACAAACAAGTATTCAATCAGATTTGCTACCAATGGGAACGGCCAATGATAGACTTATTTGCGACACATCTCAACAATCAGTTGCAGACGTATGTGTCTCCGTGTCCGGATCCAAGAGCATTTGCAGTAGACGCTCTGTCGATCCCTTGGGACGGAATGATAGGATATGCGTATCCTCCAGCGCCGTTAATTCAACAAGTATTGCTAAAGATAAAACAATCTCAATGCAAGATTCTGTTGGTAGCATCTCTGTCGCCACAGAGACCGTGGATAAATCTACTCAGGTGTCTGTTGTGGGACCTACCGCGGAAGCTTCCTCCACGAGAGGATCTTCTTTCGCAGGGGAAATCGCGCCAACTCCATCACAACCTGCAAGGTCTCAACCTTCACGTTTTTCCGTTGTGCGGTCCTTCTTGCATGGCAAGCACTTTACAGGACGAGCAGTGGACGCGATTTCTAACTGTAGGAGGACCTCCTCTTCGCTAAACTATGCGGCTAAGTGGAAGGTTTTTCGACGTTGGTGTAGGGATCATTCTGTAGATATATTTGATCCCTCTATACCAGACATTGCAAACTTTCTAGTATACTTGTTTGACGAAATCAAACTGCAGCCTGTTACTATAAAGGGTTATAGATCTATGTTATCTGATACCTATGCACATCATGATAGTTTACAAATTGGATCTAATGTCTCTTTATCGAAGTTGGTTAGAAACTTTTCGATAAATAGACCCAGAACTCTTAGATTAATTCCTAAGTGGAATTTAGCTTGGGTTCTCCTTAAATTGAAGGAAAAGCCATTTGAACCTCTTGGGACAGTAGATTTCAAATTCTTATCTTATAAGACAGCTTTTCTCTTAGCTTTCTCTTCTGCCAGAAGAGTCAGTGAGCTTCATGCACTATCGGTGGATGATTCTCATTATCGTAGTGTTGGGAACACTATCACCTTCACTACTAATGTGGGTTTTTTAGCTAAGAATCAGGCTCCTAATAAATATCCGGAACCTATTGTTATTAAGGCTCTTCCGTCTTCAGACGGGCGTAGGCCTTTACTCTGTCCTGTTAGAGCACTACGTATCTATAAACAGAGATCTCAGTTTATCAGAAAGGGACGGAAACGTTTCTTTCTGTCTTTGATGCCTAATAGAAAGGACATTTCAGTCCATTCTATTGCTAGATGGATTCAGTTAACTATCCGTACTGCTTATGAAGATTTATCTTCTTCTCAGCAGTCTGTGCTTAAGATTTCTGCTCATGAAGTAAGAGCTCTTTCTACTTCCTGGGCTTATGCTAATAGTGTTGCTATTACAGATTTAATGAAGGCTGCTTATTGGTCTCAGCCATCCACATTTACGAATTTTTATCTCAGAAATATTGAGTCCATTTCTGGAGACCTGCATTGTTTAGGTCCGTTATCTGTTGCTCAGAATGTCGTCCACTAAACAGTTGCAACTATAGTTATGCATGCTTTCTGTTCCGGCAGTGACTCCGTCCGGCTGCCCTCTTCGCTCTGGGCTATTTGACCCAGGGCAAGGGGAGGGGGGGGGGGGGGGGGGGTGTTCCCTTAGGTCACCTGCTTTATAGTGAAAAGCAAGGGAATGCCTCCTCCAAGTCAGTATTTCTGAGTCGCTTCCGGGATGGTTTTAAAGTGTAATATTAATGTTTAAATTCATTCATGTCTTATTTTTAAAGTGTAGCTCGGTGTGAAGCATTTGTATATGTCAAGTGTGAAACGGGCTTTAATATACAATACTCGGACACTTTTAATGATTATAAAGAGTCTCAATTCTCTGGACTACTTTATTTATTGGCTTGCTTTAAAAATAATTAGTATAAGGGTTATACTGGATGTTAATAGAGAACATGAATGTTATTGTGCTCAATTATTAAGGGTAGTGTATCTTTCTAATTTAATATTAAATAAGAAAGATACATGTAAAGCCTAATACTCCTTTTCTCCTTAAGGGGTTACCTCTTTACTATATAGTTGAGCTTATTGGATTTTCCTCTATGTCCTAGGCCCTCCAGCCTGTTTACTATTCAGCTAAGTCTGGGTCATTGGTACAGTATAAAAATGTTAAAAAATTTATAGTAATTTATATATTTTTTATACTTACCAATGACCCAGACGGGGATGGCCCTCCCTGGAGTTGGGAACTCTTGCCTTCCCGCTGAGTACATAGCGCTGACCAGGCACTGCCAGTAAGAATGATAATTGGCGCCATTTTCGGGACGACTGCGTCACTGCGCATGCACAGTAGAGGCGTAGTATGGAGGTCCTTTAGGACATGATTTCTTTTTGTTTTGGATGCAAATTTTGGGGATTAGGGGGCAAAATTTGTGTTTGGCCCTTGTTTTGTTGGAGTTAGCACCAGCTAAGTCTGGGTCATTGGTAAGTATAAAAAATATATAAATTACTATAAATTTTTTAACTTTTATACTGTACCAATGACCCAGACATAGCTGGTGCTAACTCTTAAAAATCTAGGGCCAAACACAAATTTTGCCCCCCAATCCCCAAAATTTGCATCTAAAACCAAAGAAATCATGTCCTGAATGGCCCTCCAAACTTCACCTCTACTGCGCATGCGCAGTGTCAAGGACGTCCCAAAATTGGCGCCATTAATCATTCTTTGTTTGGCCCTTTATCAGTTAACATCTGACTGATCTTTGTGCTTGTAAATCTCAGTTTAAATGATGCCAGACACATAAATATTAGAGAAATGGTGGTTCTAAGGAGGATATAGAAGGAGGAGAGGAAAAATGAGTGACAGAAAATAAGCAGGGCTGTAACTTAAAATTTTTTAATGAAATTGTGTTAAGTTACCTATTTTCAGGGCAACGGCCTGTTGTGGTCATTCTTGCTATAAAGTAACACAGCTTGTTCAGTGTTTTCCTCTCTCCCTTTCCTTCAAGTCTCCCCCTTGCTATTCTCCCATGCTTTTGGCATATTTTCTGTAATATTATTACTAAAATTTCTTGGGAGTTTTAGCTGGATAACAGAATGAATTCTGTTCTTTTCCCCATGTTTACGTCTTCACCCTTGGGTGTTTAGGCGTAGTGTTCTGCATCTACCATCTGATGTTCTGTAGTTTCTTCCCTGGAAGTCTCTGTTTTGCATCAGATAGTGTATTATTGGTAACTGATTTCGGGCCAGGGTTATCAGTGCCTGGAGTCAGGTTTCTGGTGTTTTTACACTTCTTGTTTACATTGACAACAGCCTCTGTGTGAGGGGGATTTCTTGAAAATAATATCTTGATGTTAGTTTAATCATATCTAGATACATTATTATTATTCGTAAGTGTTGCATTAAATTTTTTAAAATATTTTTAAAATTTTTGTCCACACTTAGGCTTGGGATCCATTAGGGCTCAACGTTACTTTTCAGAAACTTGGGCTTTTCTGAAAAAATATTTTTTCAAAATTATTTTGATTTCAATTATTTTTTCTATGTTAATGGATCATGTTATTATGTATTTTGATTTGCAGGGGTTGGTGCGAGTACTAGGACTTTGTTTTCTTTTCACAATGAAAGGATATTGTTCAATTGGATTAAGAGGAAATCTTCCTCTGACTTTCATAATCATTGCATAAATGTAGTCAGTGTACGCGCACTAACTCCTGTTCAGTATGTGTTATTTTCGATGACAACATGGGAAGCGTGTGTCACGGTATGTTAGCGGGGAAATGGCCATGCCGGTCCTTTCCCCGCAGGGTCACTCTAGTTTATCAATCTCTATTTCAGACGATCAAGAACAGGGTGATGTATCCGTGATGTCTTCCAAAAGTGTGCCTCCGTCGTCACAATTAAGAGCTAGCGGAAAAGTGCTCATGGAAATACGTCAATTGCCTAAGAGGTCCCTAGTAGGATCGACGGCCTTTGACGTCCGCTAGCTCGCCCGGTGTAGCGTCCATTCATCGAATGGTTCGGCAGCCGGGTTCGTCCGTTGCGGTCTAGAAAGGAGTTTTGGGTGATGCGAGCACTATAAAACAACCAAGTGCACACCCAGTGACGGCGGATTAGAGGAGAGAACGGAGGAAGCCTATTAGTCCGGTTCATAGCTCGTCCAGGCCCATCCGGGCTGTGAGCGAGAGAGGCCCCTCTCTCGTACAACAACATCTGGCCCCAGATGTTGTGGTACAAAATGTTTCGCATTTGGAGCATATGTCCGCCGCTCGGGACGCTCCGTTATATAGACAGTCTGGAGAGACTGTCAATAAGGCTTCCTCATTCTCATGGCAGCGCACACGACCGCACCTTGGCTACATGACCTCCGATATCCAGTCAACTTTGCCAATCAGAGAATACGCGGCGACCAGGTCACGCCATCCGGTAACCAGGGACACGAGGCCTGTAGACTCCGGACGCTCGGATAAGAAAAGTATGCAGGAGTCAACGTACACAGAGCTTCCAGCGGCAAAGCATCGTAAGACCGCTACTGCACAGGCCTCAGTGACGGACGTGCTATCCCGAATAGCACAACTTATCGCAGCATCCCAGCAACGACAGTATCTCTGTCGCATCATGTAATATCCGACGACGCTGGGTCAGGACGCTCCGCTGAAGCATCAGGTACGGACGACCGAAAACTTCATATGGTCCGACAGGATGGCGAAAGGGATTCGGAGGATTTCGAGCTTTCCCTTTTGGATCAACATAAGCTGCTGTATATGTCATCCGGCTTTATCTTCTAGAGGTTGTTTCGTCGGACCACAATGCTGCGATGCGGGATAAGAGACTGATAGCGTCGGTGGACACAAAAATTTTTGGATCGGTTCAGAGACATCGTCCCTCAGTTCCGACACAGTCCAATAATGTCACAGGAACTTTCGAATTATTGAACGACGCTATTTATATATATATGCTTGCTATTAACAAGCAAGTCTGGTTTCTTGTTCGCAAAGTTACTGAGATGTCTTTCAAAAGTGTGCCTCTGTCGTCATAGTTGAATGATGAGCTAGCGGCAATAAGTGCTCATGGAATACGTCAATCGCCTAAGAGGTTCCTAGTAGGATCGACGGCGTTGACATTCGCTAGCTCACCCGGTGTAGCGTCCATTCATCGAATGGTTCGGCCGCCGGGTTCGTCCGTTACGGTCCAGGAAGGAGATTTAGGTGATGCGAGCACTATAATAGACAATAGTACACACCCAGTGACGACGGATTAGAGGAGAGATTGGAGGAAGCCTGTTAGTCCGGTTCCTAGCTCGTCCAGGTCCGTCTGGGCTGCGAGCGGGAGAGGTCCCTCTCTCGTACAACAACATCTGGGACCGGATGTTGTGGTACAAACGTTTCGCATTCGGAGCATATGTCCGCCGCTCGGGACGCTCCGTTATATAGAAAGTCCGAGAGACTGTCGATAATGCTTCCTCATCCTCACGGCAGCGCACACGACCGCAACTTGGCTACGTGACCTTGAGTATCCTGCCAGCTTCGTCATTCAGTGATTCCACGGCGAACAGGTCATGCCATCCGGTAGCCAAGGGACACGAGGCCTGTACACTCCGGTCGCTCGCATAATAGAAGTATACACGGGGTAACGAACACGGAGCTTCCAGCGGCAAAACATCGTAAGACCGCTTCTCCACAGGCCTCAGTGACGGACGTGCTATCCAAAATAGCACAGCTTATCGCAGCATACCAGCAAACGACAGAATCTCTGTCGGATGAGGAATAATCCGACAACGCTGGGTCGGTTCGCTCCGCTGATGCATCAGGTACGGACGACCGAACACTTCATAGGGTCTGACAGGATGGCGAAAGGGATTCGGACGATTTCGAGCTTTCCCTTTCGGAACAACAGAAGATGCCATACATTTCTTCCGGCATTATCTTCCAGAGGTTGTTCCGTCGGACTAGAATGCTGCGAGCCTGGATAAGAGACTAATAGCGTCATTGGACACAGAGTTTTTGATCGGTTCAGGGACATCGTCCCTGAGTTGCCGACACAGTCCAATAATGTCACTAGAACTTTCGAATTATTGAACGACGCTATATATATATAAGCTTGCTACCAAAACACACTAGTCTAGTTTCTTGTCCGCAAATGCTCTAATCTGCCTTTCATCAATTCTAGGAATAAATTTGAAATGGCAGGACAGGGCATACTGAGAGTTCCTCTGCATCTAGACGACGAGGCTGAAGACTCCAATTCCAACCACGACGTTGGAAACGACAATGATGTCTAATAGACTTAACTTAGACGCTTTATCATATGTAGACCACCTTACTGAGTCGTTATCATTACGTCTTCAAGAGAAAGAATTCCAGGATATGATTCTTAATGAGATTTCTTTCAAGGGCAGTAGTTTTCCACGTACAACTCCACCCTTCAGTGGCAACCTGGAGTTAGTTAGACATGACGCAGCCCTAGCTACATCCACACACGTGGATAGTAAGGTGAAGAACTCTCTCAGAGTCGCTTCGGTCTCGGAGAAGCTTCTGTTTGACGGCAACCTTTCAGCAATCTATGAATTGCTTGATATACACGTTCTCTTGTCAATCAAGTGTAACAAGAGATTCAGACATGGGCAAACATTCGGTGGTTGACTCAGAGAGTTCCACTGTAGTTGCCGGATCTGAGTTTTTCGATTATGACGGATGCCAGTCAAACAGGTTGGGGCACAATATTGATCCCAACGGATTCAAAGTGCCAGGGTCTTTGGGTTCCGTAGTTTTTAGGCAAGCACTTAATTTCCAAGAAATGATATTATTTTGGCTTGCACTACGTCATTGGATGAACATTATTCAGAAACGCATGTCCAAATCCTGTCCGATAATACGACAGTAGTTGCGTATATCCGGAACCAGGGAGGCACTCATTCGGTTCCGTTATTGAATTTAACGGAAAAAACCTTTCTGTTTGTTATAGAACACCAAGTTCTGTTTCGGTCCATCATATTCTGGGTCGTCGGATTGTATTAGCAGACTCCCTTTCACGTAAGGGTCGATTGTTGCCGTCAGAATGGACTCTCAACAAACAGGTATTCAATCAGATTTGCTACCAATGGGAGCACCCAGTGATAAATTTATTTGCGACACAACTCACCAATCAATTGCAGACGTATGTGTCACCGTGTCCGGATCCCCGAGCATATGTAGTTAACGCTCTATCGATCTAGTAGGACGGGATGATACGATATGCGTATTCTCCAGCGCTGTTGATTCAGCAAGTATTGCTAGGATTATACATTCACAATAAATTCTGTTGGTAGCATCTCTGTCTCCACAGAGACCATGGATAAATTTACTTAAGTGTCTGCTGTGGGACTTACCGCGAAAACTTCCTCCATGAGAGGATCTTTTTTCGCTGGGGAAATCGTGTCAACTTCATCACAACCCGCAAGGTCTCAACCTTCACGTATTCCGTTGTGCGGTCCTTCTTGCATGGCAAGCTTTGTACAGGATGAGCAGTGGACGCGATTTCTAACTGTAGGAGGACCTCCTCTTCGCTATACTATGCGGCTAAAGTGGAGGGTCTTCCGTCGTTGGTGTAGGGATCTTTATGTTGATATTTTTGATCCCTCCATACCAGACATTGCAAACTTTCTAGTATACTTGTTTGACGAGATCAACTGCAGCCAGTTACTATTAAAGGTTATAGGTCTATGTTATCTGATACCTATGCACACCATGATAGTTTACAATTGAGCCTAATGTCTCTTTATCTAAGTTAGTTTGAAACTTTTCGATAAATAGACCTAGTATCCTTAGATTAATTCCTATACGGAATTTAGCTTGGGTTCTTATTAAACTAAAGCAACCATTTCAACCTCTTGAGACAGTAGTTTTCAAATTCTGACCTGTTAAGGCAGCAATTCTCTTAGTTTTCTCTTCTGCTGAAGAGTCAGTGAGCTTCATGCACTATCGGTGGACGATTCTCACTTTCGTAGTATCGAAAACTCTATTACCTTTACTACTAATGTTGGATTTTTGGTTAAGAATCAGGCTCCTAATAAATATCTGGAACCTATTGTTTTTAAGGTCCTTCCATCTTCGAACGGACATAGGCCTTTACTCTGTCCAGCTAGACCTTTATGTATTTATTAACAGATCTCAGTTTATCAGTAAGGACACAAAGCTTCTTCTGGCTCTGATGCCTAATAGAAAGGTCATTACGGTCCATTCTATTGCTAAATGCATTCAATTAACTATCGGTACTGCTTAGGATAATCTATCCTTAACTCAGCAGTCTGTGCTTAAGATTTCGGCCCATGAAGTAAGAGCTCTTCTACATCTTGGGCTTACGTACATAGGGTTGCTATTATAGATTTAAGAAGGCTGCATATTGGTCTCAGCCATCCACATTCACAAATTTTTATCTCAGAAATATCGAGTCCATTTCTGGAGGCCTGCATTGTTTAGGTCCATTATCGGCTGCTCAGAATGTTGATCACTTAACAATTGCAACTATAGCTATGTAGGCTTTATGTTCCGGCAGTCATTACGTGTACACTCCATATAAAAAAATTATTCCAATGTCGACTGAGTGCGTTATGTAAGATTATATAACAGCAGTTATTTACTCATTAATCAGTGTTGATTGGGAAAACACCTCGCAATTTACATAATAAGTTTTCTTCACTAAATCCTTTTTCTGTGCCTGAAATATTTTTGGAGAGAATTTTCTGGATCAAAAGAATCCTTTAAATGTGAAAATCGGTCCAATAATTCACGTTTTGTGTTCTAATAAATCTTTTAAAAAAATGTGAATTTTGACGATCCCGTGAAGCAGTGTGGCTCTTCCATCTATTGGATTTACATGATATAAAATAGTCTGAACTCGCTTAATCGAGGTCATTGTTGTTGAAAAAAACATTCTGATTCTCAACCGAAATGGACGGGTACAGATAACTACACATTTTTCTTTTTGAACATACTGGCAATTTATCTGCTTTTCGCCCGGGATATAACATGATAATCCCCCCAAATGTAAAAATTAAAACACATTTTTTATTCTATCTGACAGCCGCTATGGAACCCCAAACCCGGGGGGAGATTATCTTCAAAACACGGATCAGATCCAATTTGGGTAAACCCGATCCATGCTTCTCTCATCTTTTTCCTGGAGCTACTTCAAAACACGGTATCATAATTCAACTCGGGACCATTCCGATCGATGAAGTGTGTCCCCACGGGAACGAAATGACGCCACCCAGGAATACATTACTTGAGTTTATGGTCATGAGAACAACGTTGTGACATCTTATTCAACCCGGGGAATCGGTCATATCAGCGGTGACTGATATTGGTGATAAAACGAGTTTTGGCTCCCATTCTTTTTTTTGGAGGGGGAGGGGGGCTGATTTTCAAAAGATTAGGGCCAAAACGCATGCTCTATTCAATTCGGCGAAACTCAAACCGTTCTCACCCTAACTCGGTGGTAGTGTTGCGGCATCATACTATGATGTGGATAATGAAACAGTCCACCAATAATATTAGCAACAAATAATAAAAAATAAATAAAGCTTGATGAGACGCGTGTTCATAGCTAATATTGTTGGACTACTTGATCAAGACATCGTGTTAAGCACTAAATATCCAAAGTTTCAACTAATGAAGTCTCTTATTTGTAGCTAATATCATTGGACTCCAGACCGCGCAAGCACTAACTTTCAGGAGATTTTAAAAATGTTTCCTGTGAATATTTTTATATTTGGGGGATGTGATATGATGAAACATAGCAAGTGTTTCGTTTCTTTTAACATTTTCTTGGGGATTAACAACAAACAAAGGATTTAATTTAACACGCCACTGAACAGAAGTAACTAATTGAGCATAATTGTATACTGGTATGTCATAAGTTCAACACCTTTTCTAAGGCTAATTTACTTATTAATCTGTCAAAGGGCCGAAGCATTTGAAGCATCTATTGAAAAGAAACCCATGCTAGCTGGGGAGAATTATTATTACCAAAACACCAACATACAGACGACAGCGTCTGGCCAAAATGTTATCAGTCTACCCAGTTTCCAGCCACGAAAATAAACATACTATTTCCAAGAAAAAACGTACCAAATGCTAGGAAGATAAAACCGGTGATCCAATAGTCTCCACCCGCCTACAGGACCAGGTGGCACTTGCAAGATAAATTCTTTAATAACAACTAAAAATTTGAATTTTTTTGTCTCAAAACAGAGCTTGGGACCCCTCAATGGAAAGACTCAAAATCCACTAGCTCGTTCCAATGAAGGGTCATAAGCTATGTTTTTGAAACAAAAACTTAAACATAATAAAATTTGAATGCAGATTTTTGTATAGCCTGAGTGCTGGCCAAATTCGGCCATTGGCGTTGTGAATTTAGTGAATTTCCATATTTTGTTTCAGTCACATAGTTTATGGCCCCTCATTGGAATGCTCCCCTCCCCCGTTAATGAGGGCCACAAGCTGTAAAAAAAAGGAAAATATATAAAATTTTAAGGGAGAATTTTTCCAGGCGCGGCGGATCAGATTTAAAAGTGGAGAGATTATACTGTCGATCGTTGACTCACGGGAGGCGTGAATACGCCATGGTTACGGGGGTGGGGTGGGGTGGGGGGGATAGAGACAGAGAGAGAGAGAGAGAGAGTTTGTGTGTATGTGTGTTATGGACGTGGGAAGCAAATGTGGGCAAAATCTGTGTTTAAGGGGCAAATACCTACCCCTCCCCCGGCCCCCAGTGACGCCACCAATTTTTCATGCCTTTTTCAGATATTGGAAGTTGACAAGAAAATCCCATTGTGGGTGCCTTCCACTTCCTAAACTACACTATAAATTTGTTTACCGTAGGCCATGATTCGTATGTCTCTTCTTCTAAAATTTCATGATTCCGAAGACTGAACGTAATTTGAAAAAATCCACCCGAGTTGTTACGAAAATGACCGGAAGGAGCAGATGGATTTATTTATTAATTCTGTTTCATTCTCAATTTAGTTCGTCAAAAATAATTACTGAGGTAAACGTGAAGCAGCTTATCTGCAATGATATTAAATCATATGCCGAGTTCGTAATGATTCCGAGTCTGAAAAATAGGGGCCGCACTTCGTAAAGACAGGATGTATCGCCGAGACTGTCACATTATTGTTCTAAAAAAACATAGCAACGCACAGAATTTGTTTTATTTTAAAATACTTCCTCTATTCGGTAATTTTATTTAAAAATGTCTCGATGAAATGTTTCGAGAATGAAGGTGGACAAGATCATGTTCGATGGCGATAAACTTACCTTTAATTATACAGGGGGGAATCCAAATGACATATCGGCAAAACATTTTATTTTAATACGGAAACAAGTTAAATATCTCGAAAAATATTGGGCGAATTGTTTAAAAGCGGACATTATTCCGGGGTACAATGATCTGGAAAAGACAGGTATAATATTTTTATGTCATTATTTTATGAAATGCAGGTTTTAGAAATTCACTGACTGAAGACTAATATTGCTAATCAGGTTCAGACTCTGGAAGAAATTTCTCGTCGAGCACTAATTGATTATGTAATGCTTCTCTCCTAACCGCACTTGGGTACCCCACTTTTCTACACAAAAAGTGGGGTACGCGAAGTGCGGTTTTATATGGAGTGTACACGTAATGGTGACTCCGTCCTGCTGCCCTCTTCGCTCTGGGCTATTTGACCCAGGGCAAGGGAAAGGGGGGGGGGGGAGGGTGTTCCCTTGGGTCACCTGTTTTATTATGAAAACAAGGGGATACCTCCTCCGGAGTCAGTAATTCTGAGCTGTTACTGGGATGGTTTTAAAGTGAAAAGCTATGTTTTAAAAATTCATTCATGTCATAGTTTTAAAGTATAGCATTTGAATATGTCACGTGTCAAACGGGCATTATTATACTACCCTCAGACACTTTTAAAAGAGTATAAAGAGTCTCAATTCTCTGGACTAACTTTAATTATTGGCTTACTTTAAAAAGAATTAGTATAAGAATTATACTGGATATTAATAGAGAATATGGATGTTATGATGCTCAATTATAGAAGGTATTGTGTCTTTCTAATTTATCATAAATAAGAAAGATACATGTAAAGCCTAATACTCCTTTTCTCCTCGAGGGGATGACTCTATTTTATATAGTTGAGCGTATTGGATTTTCCTCTATGTCCTGGGCCCTCCAGCCTTTTTACTATTCAGCTATGTCTGGGTCATTGGTACAGTATAAAAATGTTAAAAAATTTATAGTAATTTATATATTTTTTATACTTACCAATGATCCAGATGGGGATGGCCCTCCCAGGAGTTGGGAACTCATACCTCCCCGCTGAGGACATAGCGCTTACCAGGCACTGATTGTAAGAATGATTAATGGCGCCAATTTTGGGACGTCCTTGACACTGCGCATGCGCAGTAGAGGTGAAGTATGGAGGGCCATTCAGGACATGATTTCTTTGGTTTTAGATGCAAATTTTGGGGATTGGGGGGCAAAATTTGTGTTTGGCCCTAGATTTTTAAGAGTTAGCACCAGCTATGTCTGGGTCATTGGTAAGTATAAAAAATATATAAATTACTATAAATTTTTTAACTTTTAGCTGTCCCAATATATAAAGTAAATACGGTACACTGAATTATTACACTGTGACTGTTAGAAATGGTGTGCACTTGCACTCGCATGCCATCACACTCATAAACTAACTCCCAGGTGCATGAAAAATCGCTCTCCTGCAATGTTCATAGCCAACATTACAAACATACTGATAATAGTAACTGATGAACCAACTTCTCTATTTGTAATACATGTACACAATCAGCTTCATCTTATCCGATTTCATCTCATAAACAGCAAACAATACCATTCCATACAATCAAGCATACCCATAATAAATTGTGCCCTCCCTATATTTTATTGACATAACAAAAAAAAATTCCACTTTCTGTGGCACTGGAGTCAATCCATGCATGCTGCAGTTAGTTTGCAAGAACTTTTTTCGATAGTGATTTTGTCTTCCAAGAAATACAACATTGATAAAAAGGTGCTCACTTCATAGCCTCCTCTTGATTTTCAGAAATAAAAGGTCCACTTTCTGGTGCAACTGTTGAGAATCCATGCACACTGCAGCCTGATGGCCATAATTTATTTTTATATGTCCGTTTGAAAAATGGTCATATTATGTAATCCGTCTGTCCATCAGTCTGTCTGTCCACCCATTCACATTTTTGGTTTCTGACCGATAACTCCAGGTTGGATTATTTGATCTCGACCAAAGTTACCTCCTAGTACAGTAGAATCCTCTTAATTGAATATCCATTTTGTAGGGTCCTGCGAATATTCGAGATTCGATTCAATATCGATACCATATGTATGCTTCGAGATCGAACCCAAATCGGTCTCAGGATTCGATTTTTTAGAATCTCTCGTACTAACTTCAATTTGTTACATTTCCAACAAAAATAGGATAAAACTGTCATTAGAAAATTCATTCATGTAGGCTCAATTCCTATTTATTTGAATAATTGACAATGTTTAATTGTTAGGTAAGGTGTGAATTTAGCCCAGAAAATTATCCATAGTTTTGGTTTTTGAAGGCTTAACTTGTTACTATTCACGTTCTTAAGAACATGAATAGTAACAAGTTAGGCCTTCAAAAACTAAAACTATGGACAATAGGCCTAGCTGTTTCAGCGAGGGTGCTACAGAGAATATTTAGTTATTGGTGTTTAAGGTGTTCACTCCGTCGCGTAAGGGTCATCACAGTGTTCCATAAAATCCTTTTGATGCAATATGAAATAACTTGTCTTTTAAGATTCCATTCGGGATTCGATTCGATGTCGATATCAGAGACATGATTCGATTCAAGATTCGATTCAAAGAGAAATTTGTGATTCGCAGATCCCAACCATTTTGTCCGTGAAAATTATTCAGATAATAGGAGTATATAGTTAACAGGAATTTGGTCAGTTTCTTGTGTTCTGGAGGTAAACTGAGCATTTATTCTATTATATCTTGTTTGACAGAGCTCATAGAGCTCTGTCAAACAAGATATAATAGAATAAATGCCTGTATTGGATGTAGTGGGGCCAAAAAGGTTGATAAATGAGGGGAATTTGGTGCGTGTCACAGTCATTTTTTTGACGTATTACAAAAATTTATATACAATTAACAGGAGTTTGCAACCCATATGCAATTAACAGATCAAATTTGTACTGAAGGTATGGTAAATGGTTTTGTGTTTGAAAATTGTATTCAATTAACAGGGATATATAATTAAAAGATATCCAATTAAGTGGGCTCCACTGTAATACAGGCCAAGTTCGAATATGGGTTCAATTATTTTACATGAGTTACGGCCCTTTTTCAACTTACAATTCAACTGTCTTTAACATTATTGGTTTCCGACCAATAACTCCAGTTTGGATTATTTGATCTCGACCAAAGTTGGTACAATTCAAAATGGGAAATGGCATATTTAGCCATGCCTGGTGGTGCTCTTGTTTTCATATGGAATAATTTTATAAGTCTTTTGTTTTTCGAGTGATGCCATACATGTAATGGACACAGGTATCTCTTGAATAATATTAGGTTGTTTTTTTTTTTTCATCCTTCTCATGGACTTTGAAATACAACAATGAAAACTTAGGTTTATGAAAAAATCACACTGCCAAATGTTTTGCACTCCAGAAATTGGAACTGCGAGTGCGATTTTGCATGTACCTGCATTTTTTCCCCAGATGTCTCTGATTACACTTCAAGGTTGATATGGAGCATATTATCAGAATAAGAAGCCTTTAAATGGTGGTACAGCAGAATCCTCTTAATTGAATATCCATTTTGCCAGTGAAAATTATTCAATTGACAGGAGTCTACAATTTACAGGGATTTGGTCAGTTCTCTGTCTTTGGGGGTAAACTGAGCATTTATTCTATTATATCTTGTTTGACAGAGCTCATAGGGCTCTGTCAAACAAGATATAATAGAATAAATGCCTGTATTGGATGTAGTGAGGCCAAAAAGGTTGATAAATAAGGGGAATTTGGTGTGTGCCACAGTAATTTTTTTGACATATTACAAAAATTTATATACAATTAACTTGTACTGAAGGTATGGTAAATGTTTTTTTGAATGAAAATTATATTCATTTAACACGGATATACAATTAAGAGATATCCAATTAAGTGGGCTCCACTGTACTTCAGAATTAAGCCCAAATATAGGCTTCCAGCATTTTACCAGTTTACCAGTAAGACAAATAGCAACTGGAACATTCTCGTAACCTTTCCATTACCAATTAGTTGGCGAATCGTTTAACCACTATTTTTTTGTCATTGATTCAAAAGTATGAAAAATGCATATCAGAAGTGGTAATTCTTGCTAATCTAGAATGAATGAACAATTCAGGATATACCCAATCTGATAATGATCCAAGTGGATATTAAACATATTGACGTTAAAATCTGGTACTTGACAACAAGCTGACTGCCAATAGCATAGTCCACTACAGACCTACAGTAATCTCCTGAGGTGTCACCAACACAGGTCTCGTTCGAATCCACGCACCTGCTTGTATGCAAAGGTCTAGCAATTTTTAGACCTGTGATTTTATCTTCTCTGTACCCCTGCTATGTTGAACTCAGTAGTTAACTCACAGTAGTTGGAAGAGGGAGGCAGATCAGAGTTTTATTCGTTATCAATAAAAACATGTTATTCCCACTTGTGTAGTTAGCATCAGACTGGAGAACGATATGGCCTAGAGAACTATAAACAAGTGGTTCTTTGTCAATTTTGTTTGCAAATTATCTTGAGGATGTCAAATTTAGATCCTGGCACTGAAAGAGAAGACAACACCAGATGATAGTGTGCCACACACATCAAAATCCATTCTGAAAAAAGATGTTATCCTACTGTAACCACAGGGCTTCTTCACTCCTGGATCTAATGGGTGTCAACTCACGTGTTAAATAGTTTCAGACTCTGCCCTGTGACTGCTTGTCAAATGGCTATGAAAACAGGTGTAGCCAGGTATCGAGATCACGTCTTCACACAACCATTGGCATCTAATTTATTTAACCCTTTGAACCCTGGTGGTATCTTCCATATTAGTTCAATGGCAGCAACTGGAAGAGTCCATGTTCATTATTTAGGGGTAGACCAATTAATATTTTCAACGTGCAGCCTTGGGTCTGCACGTTGAAAATATTAATTGGTCTACCACACCCTTGCAATTAGCATCCATCCTATTTAACGAATTTATGATGTATCATGATCCTGTCCAGAAAAACGGCCGCTAGGGTTCAAAGGGTTAAATACAGTAGAAAATTGGAATTTTAGGGTTTGTTGTCACCTGTTTTACTCCAGATATCCTTGAATATTTCACACAAAAAACACTTTGATGTGCCTTTGGATTATTATAATCCCTGATGGGTACGGGTGTGGGATGGGAAAATCTCACCCGAGGGCAAGATATTTGGGCCAGACACGAGGCTTGCCGAGTGTCTGGACCAAATATCTTGTCCCGAGGGTGAGATTTTCCCATCCCGTACCCATCAGGGATTATTTTTCTCCCCCACCATACAGCGGTTGCATTAGACAGGGTTAATCGGCAGTCATGAACTGATATAATCAACTTATTTGGTATTCGTTGTTTTGAAAAACTAATGACACCATCGGAAAGAGCATGCAAAAGTTATGTATATAGCACAGGTATATACCACTAAATCGATTAGGAACGGTGGCATCTTGGGGTTCAAAGGGTTTTAGAGCATCAAACTTTGATCACACGGCATTCTGATGACGTCAATATGAATTAGTTGGTAGCAAGAAACTGAAACGATATGCATAACGTCATAACGTTGTAAATGTATAACATCACGTGGGTGGGGTGGGATACATCTGTCTCTCCCTGCTATCTCACCCTGGATAGACATATGTTACACATGCAGTGGGGGGAGAAATTTTTATAATAATATGAATGATATGAAACTTGATGTAAAATTACATGTTGTATTGTTTGGGATTCAAGTTGAACTTATTTGTGTTATAGGTACATCGACAGCTTATGGCTGCTCTAAACAAAACACAGTCAGAGAAATTACTTCTCTCTAACAAACAGTTGAATGAACTCTGTCAGCATATAAACAGAAAACACAGGGTGAGTGGTGGCCAATATTTATAGTTCAGGCAGTCATTGATGGCGATTGTCATATCATTGGAGCCCTGTTAATTGAATAGACATTTTGTTCCTGAAAATTATTCAATTAATGGGAGAATTTATCACAGGGATCTTGTCACTTTCCTGTAGACTAGACAAAAAATGAGCATTTACTCTGTTATATCGTGTTTGACATAGTTCAGAAAGCTCTATCAAACAAGATATAACCAATTAAATACCTGTAATGGATGTACTGAGGTCTAATTAGTATAGAAAGAAGAGAAATTCGGTGATTGTCAGGGTACTTTTTATGCCCCCGACTTAAGTGGCATATAGTGATTGAGGTGTGCGTGTGTCTGTGTGTGTGTGTCCGAGCCAATAACTCGAAAACGGTTAGGGCCACAGTCATCAAACTTCTCACAATTATAAAGGACCATGGGCGGATGTGTCACATACCATAGCCGGGTTCGTACCTTCAAGGTCAAGGTCACATTTCAAGGTCACACTAAAAATCGGTCAATATTCGTGCCTCAGCCATAACTCAGAAACGAATCATAGTACAATTGTTAAACTGTTTACAAATGTTAAGGACACTCAGAAGGTGTGTTGCATATAATAATTTCCGCCGCATCTGCAAGGTGAAGGTCACAATTGACCTTCATATGTTCAGGGTCACAAATCATGTCTCAAGCATAACTCAACTATTAGGGCTACAATCATCTAACTTTGCTAAATTATAAAGGACAACGGGTGGATGTGTCACACACCACAGCCAGGTCCATAAGGTCAAGGTCGCATTTCAAGGTCACACTGAAAATCATCAATATTCGTGTCTCAGCCATAACTCAGAAACGAATCATAATACAATTGTTAAACTTTTTGCAAATGTTAAAGATTGTCAGAAGGTGTGTCGCGTATAATAGTTTCCGCTGTATCTGCAAGGTGAAGGTCACAAGGGGGGGGTGGAGGGTGGGGGCATGTGTTACCTTGATAACATTTTTCTTGTTCAACATGTTACACAAATAGTTATTCAATTAACAGGTGCTTGCTCTATAACCTTTATACAATTAGCATTCCAAATATGTCCTGAAGGTGGGAGCGCGGTGGCTCAGTTGGTAGAGGCGCAGGCTGCAAGCCGAGGGGTGCTTGGTTCGAATCCCATCTGCAGCAACCGCATTGTGTCCTTGGGCAAGACACTTCATCTCCATTGCCCACATGGGGGCACGATGACGCTGTGTACTAAGGCGTACTGCACGTCGATGGTGCACCTGTCTTCAACCAATGCTAACCCTGATTGTGTGTTGTGTGGAGTTGGTATGTTGGGGAGCTGACAGCTGCTTGCCATTGCTCGGTGGTTCTCTCCGGTACTCCGGCTTTCTCATTTCTGCACAATGGCTAACCATGACCGTGACAGTTTTACGGGTGGAGGAAGCCGGAGTACCCAGAGAGAACCACCAAGCAACGGCAAGCAGCTGTCAGCTCCCCAACATACCAACTCCACACAACACACAATCAGGGTTAGCATTGGTTGAAGACAGGTGCACCATCGACGTGCAGTACTCCTTAGTACACAGTGTCACCGTGCCCCCACATGGGCAATGGGGGTGAAGTGTCTTGCCCAAGGACACAACGCAGTTGCCGAGGGTGGGATTCGAACTGAGGATCTCTCGGCTTGCAGCCTGCACCTCTACGAACTGAGCCACCGCGCCCCCTTGTTTTCTAAGTACCTTGTCAGTTGTTTCTAGGCAAGTCTTGGCTGCCTCTGTAGGCAGCTAATACTTAACTAGACTTAACTAGAAACAACTGCAAAGCAACTGGAGGCAGACTTTTAAACACACAAGCAGGGTTAGCATTGGTTGAAGACAGGTGCACCATCGACGTGCAGTACGCCTTAGTACACAGTGTCACTGTGCCCCCACATGGGCAATGGGGGTGAAGTGTCTTGCCCAAGGACACAACGCAGTTGCCGCAGGTGGGATTCGAACCGAGGACCTCTCGGCTTGCAGCCTGCACCTCTACCAACTGAGCCACCACACTCCCCCCCCCCCTTGTTTTCTAAGTACCTTGTCAGTTGTTTCTAGGCAAGTCTTGGCTGCCTCTGTAGGCAGCCAATACTTGACTAGAAACAACTGCAAAGCAACTGGAGGCAGACTTTTAAACACACAAGCAGGGTTAGCATTGGTTGAAGACAGGTGCACCATCGACGTGCAGTATGCCTTAGTACACAGTGTCACCGTGCCCCCACATGGGCAATGGGGGTGAAGTGTCTTGCCCAAGGACACAACACGGTTGCCGCAGGTGGGATTCGAACCGAGGACCTCTCGGCTTCCAGCGTGCACCTCTACCAACTGAGCCACCACGCCCCCCTCCCCTTGTTTTCTAAGTACCTTGTCAGTTGTTTCTAGTCAAGTCTTGGCTGCCTCTGTAGGCAGCCAATACTTGACTAGAAACAACTGCAAAGCAACTGGAAGTAGACTTTTAAAGTATAGCAAAAATGTATAAAAGTCCCTTTAACCCTTTACCTAACATGAAAAGCAGACGACACTTGGAAAAAAAATTCTTGAATAACTAATTTTTTTCATTTTTTGTCTCAAAAACATAGGTTATGACCCCTCGTTGGAACGAGCTCGGCTGGCCGGTTTTGGCCGTTACGTTGGGTAAAGGGTTAAGGGTTAAATTGACAGAGCTATTAAATTCAGAGAATTCCAATTAAGTGGACAACACTGGACATAGCTGCTGTCTTTTTTTCATCTGCTAACTTTTACATGTATCTCTTCTTCTAAAGAACTGACAAGCCAAATCCAAACAGACTTGGCACACATTATCTCTGTATTACCATCATCCAGTTTATTTCAAATACAGTTGCTGCTCCCAAGATACATTGGACTCCGCAATAATTCCCCAAATCCTTTTCTTATGGAATGGTTCGTTCATGTGATTAAAAGTGGTGAATATTGCTTGAGTTTAAAAATTCAAATTCAGTGGCCTTGAAAGTTCTTGAAAATCAAGACTTTCTCTCGAAAAGCCATGGAAAGTTCTTGAAAATATAGTTACAGAGTGTAAATGGGTCATGGAATCTTAAAAAGTCCTGGAATTTGGCACATTTCAATACAAAGCCTGGAAAGTTCTAAAAAAACCAGACATTTTGTAAGGTTTGTCCTTGAAAGTTATATAAATCCATTCAAAATGTTACGAGCACACCTGCACACCAGTTAAAAGTCATTGTATTCTTAATTACCATTTGCATGTTTATTCTGATACTGTCAAATATTCTCAGTAACAATGTTCATTTCTCAGCGGGAATCAGAAACCAACTTTCTGAATTTTTCCAAAACATGGTTGTGTCCTTCAAAATACACATCTCTTGCCTTTTAAATGAAAAAAGACTAGTATTATCCCTTTGAACTCTAGTGGTATCTTCCATGTCAGTTCAATGGCTACAATTGGAAGAGTCCATATTCATTATTTTGGGGTAGACCCAATCATATTTTCAACATACAGCCTTGAGGCTGTATGTTGAAAATATTGATTGATCTACCCCACACATTCACTTATAGTAGCCTTTCTACTTTATGAAATTGTGACGTATTCTTGAGCTGGAAAAACTGGGCTCACTGTTTCAAAGAGTTATAAAAGAAGGTGTAGATAGTACATGTATTTGGCATTACAAGTACAAATTTAGGTCCTGGAAATTTATGATACAGATCCTTGAAAGTCATGGAAAAGTCCTTTAATTTCAAACTAAATTTGGGGTACGAACCCTGCAGTAGGTAATGGCTTCGTTTTATTTGTTTAACATGTGGTCATAATTACAGACTAAAGCATGTGTGCATTTTTCCGACACAAATTGTGTTTTCCATCCATTGAAATTGAATACTTGTACCTGGGAGTGTCGTGGCTCAGTGATTAAGTCATCAAACTTCAAATGGAAAGGTCCACTCTTTAATTTCCACCAGGATTAACTGCATTGTGTCCTTGGGCAAGACACTTAATCTTGAGGGCCCATGTGGGGGCATGGTGGTGCTGTGTTCTTAGGTGTACTGTATGTCGATGGTGAACTTGCCTTCAACCAATGCTAACACTGCTGGTACAGAGTTAGGATGTTGGGAAGTCTGACAGTTGGCATCACTGCTCAGTGTGGTCTGGAGTTAGCATGTTGGGGAGTCTGACAGTTGGCATCACTGCTCAGTGTGGTGTGGAGTTAGGATGTTGAGGTGTCTAACAGTTGACAGCACTGCTCAGTGTGGTGTGGAGTTAGCATGTTGGGGAGTCTGACAGTTGATGCCACTGCTCAGTGTGGTGTGGAGTTAGCATGGTGGGGAGTCTGACAGTTGACAGCACTGCTCAGTGTGGTGTGGAGTTAACATGTTGAGGTGTCTAACAGTTGATGCCACTGCTCAGTGTGGTGTGGAGTTAGCATGTTGAGGTGTCTGACAGTTGACAGCACTGCTCAGTGTGGTGTGGAGTTAGCAGCATGTTGAGGAGTCTGACAGTTGACAGCACTTCTCAGTGTGGTGTGGAGTTAGCATGTTGAGGTGTCTAACAGTTGACGCCACTGCTCAGTGTGGTGTGGTGTTAGCATGTTGGGGAGTCTGACAGTTGGCATCACTGCTCAGTGTGGTCTGGAGTTAGCATGTTGGGGAGTCTGACAGTTGGCATCACTGCTCAGTGTGGTCTGGAGTTAGCATGTTGGGGAGTCTGACAGTTGGCATCACTGCTCAGTGTGGTGTGGAGTTAGCATGTTGGGGAATCTGACAGTTGGCATCTCTGCTCAGTGTGGTGTGGAGTTAGCATGTTGAGGTGTCCAACAGTTGATGCCACTGCTCAGTGTGGTATGGAGTTAGAATGTTGGGGAGTCTGACAGTTGACACCACTGCTCAGTGTGGTGTGGAGTTTACATGTTGAGGTGTCTAACAGTTGACGGCACTGCTCAGTGTGGTGTGGAGTTAGCATGTTGGGGAGTCTGACAGTTGATGGCACTGCTCAGTGTGGTGTGGAGTCAGCATGTTGGGGAGTCTGACAGTTGGCATCACTGCTCAGTGTGGTGTGGAGTTAGCATGTTGGGGAGTCTGACAGTTGGCATCACTGGTCAGTGTGGTGTGGAGTTAGCATGTTGGGGAATCTGACAGTTGGCATCTCTGCTCAGTGTGGTGTGGAATTAGCATGTTGAGGTGTCTAACAGTTGATGCCACTGCTCAGTGTGGTATGGAGTTAGAATGTTGGGGAGTCTGACAGTTGACACCACTGCTCAGTGTGGTGTGGAGTTAGCATGTTGAGGTGTCTAACAGTTGATGCCACTGCTCAGTGTGTTGTGGAGTTAGCATGTTGAGGTGTCTAACAGTTGACACCACTGCTCAGCCTTGTGTGGAGTTAGCATGTTGAGGTGTCTAACAGTTGACGCCACTGCTCAGTGTGGTGTGGAGTTAGCATGTTGGGGAGTCCGACAGTTGACATCACTGCTCAGTGTGGTGTGGAGTTAGCATGTTGGGGAGTCTGACAGTTGACAGCACTGCTGAGTGTGGTGTGGAGTTAGCATGTTGGGGAGTTTGACAGTTGGCGCCACTGCTCAGTGTGGTGTGGAGTTAGCATGTTGAGGAGTCCAACAGTTGACACCACTGCTCAGTGTTGTGTGGAGTTAGCATGTTGAGGTGTCTAACAGTTGATGCCACTGCTCAGTGTGGTGTGGAGTTAGCATGTTGGGGAGTCTGACAGTTGACACCACTGCTGAGTGTGGTGTGGAGTTAGCATGTTGGGGAGTCTGACAGTTGGCGCCACTGCTCAGTGTAGTGTGGAGTTAGCATGTTGAGGTGTCTAACAGTTGATGCCACTGCTCAGTGTGGTGTGGAGTTAGCATGGTGGGGAGTCTGACAGTTGACAGCACTGCTCAGTGTGGTGTGGAGTTAACATGTTGAGGTGTCTAACAGTTGATGCCACTGCTCAGTGTGGTGTGGAGTTAGCATGTTGAGGTGTCTGACAGTTGACAGCACTGCTCAGTGTGGTGTGGAGTTAGCAGCATGTTGAGGAGTCTGACAGTTGACAGCACTTCTCAGTGTGGTGTGGAGTTAGCATGTTGAGGTGTCTAACAGTTGACGCCACTGCTCAGTGTGGTGTGGAGTTAGCATGTTGGGGAGTCTGACAGTTGGCATCACTGCTCAGTGTGGTCTGGAGTTAGCATGTTGGGGAGTCTGACAGTTGGCATCACTGCTCAGTGTGGTCTGGAGTTAGCATGTTGGGGAGTCTGACAGTTGGCATCACTGCTCAGTGTGGTGTGGAGTTAGCATGTTGGGGAATCTGACAGTTGGCATCTCTGCTCAGTGTGGTGTGGAGTTAGCATGTTGAGGTGTCTAACAGTTGATGCCACTGCTCAGTGTGGTATGGAGTTAGAATGTTGGGGAGTCTGACAGTTGACACCACTGCTCAGTGTGGTGTGGAGTTAGCATGTTGAGGTGTCTAACAGTTGACGGCACTGCTCAGTGTGGTGTGGAGTTAGCATGTTGGGGAGTCTGACAGTTGACGGCACTGCTCAGTGTGGTGTGGAGTTAGCATGTTGGGGAGTCTGACAGTTGGCATCACTGCTCAGTGTGGTGTGGAGTTAGCATGTTGGGGAGTCTGACAGTTGGCATCACTGGTCAGTGTGGTGTGGAGTTAGCATGTTGGGGAATCTGACAGTTGGCATCTCTGCTCAGTGTGGTGTGGAATTAGCATGTTGAGGTGTCTAACAGTTGATGCCACTGCTCAGTGTGGTATGGAGTTAGAATGTTGGGGAGTCTGACAGTTGACACCACTGCTCAGTGTGGTGTGGAGTTAGCATGTTGAGGTGTCTAACAGTTGACGGCACTGCTCAGTGTGGTGTGGAGTTAGCATGTTGGGGAGTCTGACAGTTGACAGCACTGCTCAGTGTGGTGTGGTGTTAGCATGTTGAGGTGTCTAACAGTTGACAGCACTGCTCAGTGTGGTGTGGAGTTAGCATGCTGGGGAATCTAATAGTTGACACCACTGTTCAGTGTTGTGTGGAGTTCGCATGTTGAGGTGTCCAACAGTTGATGCCACTGCTCAGTGTGATGCAGAGTTAGCAGGTTGGGGAATCTGACAGTTGACGGCACTGCTCAGTGTGATGTGGAGTTAGCATGTTGGAGAGTCTGACAGTTGACAGCACTGCTCAGTGTGGTGTGGAGTTAGCATGTTGAGGTGTCTAACAGTTGGCATCACTGCTCAGTGTGGTGTGGAGTTAGCATGCTGGGGAATCTAATAGTTGACACCTCTGTTCAGTGTGGTGTGGAGTTTGACAATTGGCGCCACTGTTCAGTAGTCTTTCTGGGTATGCAGGCTGCCTCCACTCGTAAAACTGTCTGACACGAGTTAACACTGGCTATCGAAGTGTCATTAAACCCCAGTACAAAAAAATATTTGTTCTTAACACTGATCCTGAGCAAGATCTCGTCACTAGTATGATTTTACTTAACCCTTAAACACCTGGAGTGTTTTTACACATTTTTTTGTAGTCTGGTAGTCTGTATTCCATGGCTTTGCAGTTATTTCCAGGCAAGTCATGGCGTCCTATGCAGGCAACCAAGACTTGCTTAGAAACAACTGCCAAAGTACTTAGTTTACAACATTTGATTTTACCATGAGACAACATGTTGAGGTATCTGTTCTGTTTCAATGATATGTGATCAAAGTTGGAATTCGGCCTTTAAAGTTAACCCTTTACCCAACGCAGACGATTTAAAAATTTATTAATTTAAATAACATTTTTGAATTTTTTCGAAAAATTTCAACAAAACCATATCATGTGACCCCTCATTTGGAATGAGCTCGACGAGCTCATTCCAATGAGGGGTCACATGATATGGTTTTGTTGAAATTTTTCGAAAAATAATATTTTTTCTGCTGGTGAATCTGCATAATACGCGTGCAGATGCGGGCAATTCGTTGGGTAAAAGGATAACAGAGACATTTGTATTGCAGGCAGCACAGTTTGCACAAAGAGAATCACAGGAATTGTTCCAATCACTATACTTTAAAGATCGCGACTCAGCTGATGCATGTTGCATTGTAGATGCAATTATCTGTGTAATAAGAGCAAATGGTGTACTAGTTTATGTGCCAAGGTTAGTATTATAGAACAAATCTGTTTTAGGTCAGGATTAGAAAGTTTCCCTTGTCTGCTCACCATATCGAATAGATATTTGTGCAGGATGAGTGAAAAATCACATTCAATCATCTTTCGAGAAGAGTGAAGAATTACAGTACGTATGCTGTGAAGTTTCCTTTTCTGAGAGAAATGAAATATTCTGTCCAAAACCAGTTCTTTTTATACCCCCAACCCTCTCGGAAGCATTATGTTTTCACTATGTCCATCTGTCTGTCCATCCATCTGTCCATTTGTCATCCATCCATTAACGTTTGATTTCAACCAATAACTAAAGAACTGCTTATTTGATCCAATCATAACTTTAGGGGTTACTTGTGGATGACTAGGCAATGCTTCCTTTCGATTTTGGTCAAGGTAGCCAATTCAATATGGCCACTGTTGGGGGCACATGCCACACTCCGCGTTGCTCTTGTCTTATGTATGTTACTCACTAAGCTTCCAGCCAATTGTTCCATTTTATTCATTTTTTATTGAAAATATATAAATGTGCAGATAATATTCAATTAACCCCCAACACAGTGATGTCAAATATGAAAATTTTTGAGCTGAAAATGTTTCCCATAATGTATCTAGGAATTTAACCATTTCAATCTTGTTTGACAGAGCCCTATGGTCTCTGTCAAATGCAACTAAATTGTTTAATACTGAACCCTTTACCCAACGCAGACGATTTCAAAATTTGTTATTTTAAATATCATTTTTTGAATTTTTTCAAAAAATTTCAAGAAAACCATATCATGTGACCCCTCTTTGGAATGAGCTCGATGAGCTCGTAACAAAGAGGGGTCACATGATATGGTTTTATTGAAATTTATCGAAAAATAATATTTTTTCAGCTGCTGAATTTGCATATTACGCGAGCGGATGCAGGCGATTCGTTGGGTAAAGGGTTAGAGGCCTGGACATTTGTCCTGAATTCACACCTGACCAAAGCCTGTACACATCTAGTGGCTTAACAGTGATTTCTAGTCAAGTCTTGGCTGCCTTAACAGGCAGCCAAGACTTGACTAGAAACCACTGCTATGTAATTTGTTTACTGACAGCAGGACCTACTCATGATGGTATGTTAAATACACCTGTCCTGAATTCATAGAAGTCTGAAATAGGCCTTTAAGGGTAAATATCAGTGCGAAGAGGGTTAATACTGCTATAATTTATAATACATGTAATCTAAACAAAATGTAGACAATCATGATTGAATTCATACCATATCAAGACTTCAAAATCAAATTTTTAACAGTCTTGCAGTTGTTGACAGTTATCTTAAATTATTAAAAAAAAATATACAAAGTCACTATTGAGTTCATACAGTTAAAACTAGAATTCCCGTCACGAATAGTGCGCTTATCTAGGCTTAATTGCGCATTGGAATTGCACGCAATTGCCATATCGAATGTCATCCAAAGCACGGCAGGTTCTCCTGGTTACTGGAAGCAAACAAGCAAACAAATTGGCGCCATTAATCATTCTAAGTTTGGCCCTTCATCAGTTAACATCTGACTGATCTTTGTGCTTTTAAATCTCAGTTTAAATGATGCCAGACACATAAATATTAGTGAAATGGTGATTCTAAGGAGGATAGAAAAGGAGGAGAGGAAAAGAATGTGTGACAGAATATTATCAGGGCTGTAACTTAAAATTTTTTAATGAAATTATGTTAAGTTACCTATTTTCAAGGCAGCAGCCATTTTGTTGTCATTCTGATTATTTAGTTACACTGTTTTTTCAAGTGTTTTTCCTCTCTCCCTGTCCTTTAAGTTCCCCCTTGCTATTCTCCCATGCTTTTGGCATAGTTTCTGTAATTATTATTACTAAAATTTCTTGGGAGTTTTAGCTGAATAACAGAATGAATTCTGTTCTTTCCCCATGTTTACGTCTTCACCTACGGGTGGTTAGGCGTTGTGTTCTGCATCTACCATCTGATGTTCTGCAGTTTCTTCCCTGGAAGTCTCTGTTTTGCATCAGATGGTGTATTTTTGGTAACTGATTTCGGGCCTGGGTGCCTGGAGTCTTATTTTAGTGTTTTTACACTCATTGTTTACATTTACAACAGCCCTCTGTGTGAGGGGGGGATTTCTAAATAATAATATCTTTATGTTATTTTAATCATAACTAGATACATTATTATTGTTCGTAAGTGTTGAATAAATTGTTTAAAATATTTTTAAAATTTTTGTCCACACTTAGGCTTGGGATCCATTGGGGCTCAACGTTACTTTTCAGAAACTTGGGCTGTTCTGAAAAAATATTTTTTCAAAATATTTTGATTTCAATTATTTTTTCTATATTAATGGATCATATTATTATTATGTATTTTGATTGCCAGGGGTTAGTGCGAGTACCAGGACTTGTTTTCTTTTCACATTGAAAGGATATTGATCAATTGTTTTAAGAGGAAGTCTTCCTCTGACCTTATTATCATTCTATATGTGGTCAGTGTACTCGCATTAACTCCTGTTCTGTATCGTATGATTTCGATGACAATATGGGAAGCGTATGTCACGGTATGTTGTTGGGGATTTGGACACTCCGGTCCTTTCCCCGCAGGGTCACTCTACTTTATCAATTTCTATTTCAGACGATCAAGATTAGGGTGATGTATCTGTGATGTCTTCCAACAGTGTGCCTCCGTCGTCACAATTAATGAAGGGCTAGCGGAAAAGTGCTCATGTAATACGCCAATTGCCTAAGAGGACCGTAGTAGGTTCGACGGCCTTTGACGTCCGCTAGCTCGCCCGGTGTAGCGTCCATTCACCGAATGGTTCGGCAGCCGGGTTCGTCCGTTGCGGTCTAGAAGGAATTTTGGGGTGATGCGAGCACTATAAAATTAACTTAATGCACACCCAGTGACGGCGGATCGGAGGGAGAACGGAGGAAGCCTTTTTGTCCGGTTCATAGCTCGTTCCGGTCCATCCGGACGGCAAGCGAGAGAGGCCCCTCTCTCGTTCAACAACATCTGGCCCCAGATGTTGTGGTACAAATGTGTCGCTAGCGGAGCATACGTCCGTCGCTCGGGACGCTCCGTTGTATAGGCAGTCCGCTGAGACTGCTAAGGCTTCCTCTTCTCGTCAGCGCACACGACCGCACCTTGGCTGCGTGACCGCCGATATATTACCAGCTTCGCCGTTCAAGGATTCTTCGGCGACCAGGTCACACCATCCGGCAGCCAGGGATTCGAGACCGATGGACTCCGGACGTTCGCATAGGAAAAGTATGCGGGAGCCATCTGATGCGGAGCTGCCCTCGGCGAAGCAGCGATAGACTGCGCCTCCGCAGGTCTCGACGCCGGACATTCTTGTGCACATAGCACAGCTTATCGCAGCATCCCAGCAGCCGACAGAAACGGTGTCGGATCGAGAATTATCCGACAGCGCTGGGTCGGTAGCCGGGGACTCGAGGCCTGCAGACTCCGGACGTTCGCATAGGAAGTGTGCGGGAGTCAACGTACACGGAGCTTCCAGCGGCAATGCATCGTAAGTCCGCTACTGCACAGGCCTCGGGAACGGACGTGCTTTCCTTAATAGCACAGTTTACCGCAGCATCCCAGCATCAACTGAATCTGTCGCATATATTTTATCCGACGATGCTGGGTCGGGACGCTCCGCGGAAGCGGGTACGGACGTCCGAAAGTTTCATCCGGTCCGACGGGATACCGAAAGGGATTCGCAGGATTTCAAGCTTTCCCTTTCGGAACAACATATGCTGCGATGCCGGATAAGAAACTGATAGCGTCGGTGGACTTAGAAATTTTTGGTTCGGTTCAGGGACATTGTCCCTCAGTTCCGACATAGTCCAATAATGTCACACAAACTTTCGAATTATTGAACGACGCTATATATATTATTATTTTATGCTTGCTATCCAAGCATTTCTGGTTTCTTGTTCGAAGAGTTATGGAGATGTCTTTCAAAAGTGTGCCTCTGTCGTCATAGTTAATGAAGAGTTAGCGGCAATAAGTGCTCATGGAATATGTCTATCGCTTACGGAGTGACATTCGCTAGCTCACTCGGTGTAGCGTACATTCATCGAATGGTTCGGCTGCCGGGTTCGTCCGTTGCGGTCTAGGAAGGAGATTTGGGTGATGCGAGCACTTTAATTACTTTAGTACTCACCCAGTGACGGCAGATTGAGGACAGATCGGAGGAAGCCAACAACATAGGGGACCGCATGTTGTGGTTCAGATATTTTACATTCGGAGCATATGTCCGTTGCTCGGGACGCTTCGTTATATTGACAGTCCGAGAGACTGTCTTTAATGCTTCCTCATCCTCACAGCAGGGCACACGACCGCACATTGGCTACGTGACCTCGAGTATCCGATCAGTTTCGGCATTCAGTGATTCCACAGCGAATAGGTCGCGCCATCCGGTAGCCAAGGGACACGAGGCCTATACACTCCGTTCGCTCGCATATTGGAAGTATGCACTGGGTAACGATCTCGGAGCTTCCTGCGGCAATGCATCGTAAGACCGCTGCTCCTCAGGCCTCAGTGACGGACGTGCTATCCGAGTTAGCACAGTTGTTGCGCAGCATCCCAGCAATTGACAGTTTCTCGGTCGAATCAGGAATTATCCGACGGCGCTGGGTCGGTGCGGTCCGCGGTTGCATCAAGCTACGGACGACCGAACGCTTTATAGGGTCCGACAGGATGGCGAAAGGGATTCGAAAGATTTCGAGTTTTCCCTTTAGTAGTATCGGAAGATGCCTTTCATATCTTCTGGCATTTCTTCCAGTGATTATTTTTCGGACTTCATTGCTGCGATCTTGGATAAGAGACTTATAGCGTCATTGGACTCGGATTTTTCGATCGGTACAGGGACTTTGTCCCTGACTTACCGACGCAGTCCAATATTGTCATTACAACATGTGTTTTATTTTTCGACGCTATATATTTATATATATATACAAGCCTGCTACTAAGCATGATAGTTTAGTTTCTTGTCCGCGTGACTCATTTCTGCCATTTATCTTTTTTACATATAGTTTATTTTGGCAGAGCAGGGCATACCGAGAGTTCATATGCGTCTAGACGGTGTGATTAAAGACTGCATATATTCTTTTTCGCCGTTTATGTCTTTTCCAATTTCAATGTTGGGAACGACATTATGTATAGTAGACTTAACTTAGACGCTTTATTATACGTAATCCGCCTTACTGAGGCGTTATCATTACGTCTTCAAGAAAAGATTTACGGGATATTATTCTCAATGTAATTTCTTTTGAGGGCAGTAGTTTGTTCACGTATAACTCCGCCCTTCAGTGGCTGATTGGAGTTGGTTAGACGTGATGCAGCCCTAGCTACATCCACGCGTGGATAGTAGGTTAAGAACTCTCTCAGAGTCGCTTCGTTCTCGGAGGAGCTTCTCTTCGACGGCAACTTTCCGGCAATCCATGAATTGCTTGATTTATACATTCTCTTGTCTATCTAGTGTTACAAGAGATTCAGACTGGGGCAAACATTCGGTGGTTGACTCAGAGAGTGCCGCCGCAGTTGCCGGACCCGAGTGTGGCTGTTATGACGGTTGCCAGTCAAACAGATTGGGATATATACTGATCCCTACGGATTCGAAGTGCCAGCGTCTTTGGGTTCCGCAGTCTTTTAGCTATCAGTTTAACTTCCGCGGAATAATGTTTTTTAGGCTTGCTTTATGTCATTGCATGAACATTATTCAGAAACGCATGCCCAAATTCCTGTCCTTTAATTCGACAGTAGTGGCGTATCTCCGGAACCAGGGAGGCACTCTTTCGTTTCCGTTATTCAATTTAATGGAAAGAATCCGTCTGTTGGTTATAGTACACCAAGTTCAGTTTTGGTCCGTCATATTCTGGGTCGTCTGATTGTTTTATCGCACTCCCGTTCTCTTACGGGTCGCTTGTTGCTGTCAGAATGGACTCTCAACAAACAAGTATTCAATCAGATTTGCTATCTATGGGAGCGCCCAATGATGTTTTATTTATGACACAGCTTGCTAATCAATTGCAGACGTATGTGTTGGCTTGTCCAGATCTCTGAGCTAATACTGTTAACGCTCTATTGATCTATAGGACGGAATGATAGGATACGCGTATCCTCCGGCGCTGTTGTTTTAGCAGGTATTGCTAAGATAAACAACCACAATACATTTCTGTTGATAGCATCTCTATCTTCACAGAGATCATGAGTAATTTACTCTCTTGTCTACTGTGGATCTTAACGTGAAATCTTCCTCTATGTGAGGATCTTTTTTCACTGGGTAAATCGTGTCATCTTTATCACAACCAGCAAGGTCGCAACCTTCATGTATTCCGTTGTGTGGTCCGTATTGCATTGTAAGCACTGTACTGGACGAGCTTTGGACGCGATTTCTTACTATAGGAGATCCTCTTCTTCGCTATTCTATGCGACTAAAGTGGAGGCTCTTCCGTCGTGGTGTAGGGATCATTATGTTCATATGGTTGATCCCTCCATACTACTCATTGCTATTTTTTAGTATACTTGTTTCACAAGATCTACTGCAGCCTGTTGTTATTTAGGTTATAGGTTTATGTTACCTCATACCTATGCACTCTACGATAGTGTACAATTGAGTCTTTTGTCTCTTTATCTAAGTCAGTTAGTAACTTTTTGATAAATAGACTTAGAATCTTTAGATTAAATTCCTATACGGATTTTAACTTCGGTTCTTATTTAGCTAAGTAATCATTTGAGCCTCTGGAAACAGTAGTTTTCAAATTCTGACCTTTTAGACAGTAATTCTGTTGGTTTCTCTTTTACTGTAGAGTCAGTGAGTTTCATGCCCTATCGATGGATGATTTTCACTTTCATAGTTTCGGAATCAATACTTCCGTTACTATTTAGGTTGGATTGTTGCATAAGAGTTAGGCTCCTATTATCCGGAACCTATTATTTTAAGGTCCTTCCGTCTTCGTATGGGCATAGGCCTTTACTCTTTCCGGGTACAGTTTATGTATTTATAAACAGATATCTGTTTATTACAAGGGCGTAAGCTTCTTCTGTCTTTGATGTCTAGTAGAAGGACGTTACGCTCCATTTTATTGTTAATGGATTCTATTAACTAGCGTACTGCTTATGGTATATCATTGGCTTAGCAGTTGTGCTTAAGATTTCGGCTCATGAAGTAAGAGTTCTTCTACTTCTTGGGCTTACATTAATAGGGTTGCTATTATAGATTTTTGAAGGCTGCTCATTGCGCTCAGCCATCCATTCATGAATTTTATCTCAGAAATATCGAGTCCATTTCTGGAGGCCTCTATTGTTAGGTCTATTATCTACTGCTCAGAATGTCATTCACTTAACAGTTGCTACTATAGCTAGGTAGGCTGTCTGTTTCGGCAGTGTCTCCGTTCGGCTGCCCTCTTCGCTCTGGGCTATTTGACCCAGGGCAAGAAAAAGGGGGGGGGGGGGAGGGTGTTCCCTTGGGTCACCTGTTTTTACTATGAAAACAAGGGGATACCTCCTCCGGAGTTAGTAATTCTGAGCTGTTATTGGGATGGTTGTTTAGTGAGAAGTTTAAGTTTATAAAATTCATTCAAGTCTTAGTTTTTAAAGTATAGCTTTTGAATATTGCATATGTCAACGGACATGATTATGCAATTCTCACACACTTTTAGGAGTATAAGAGTCTCTATTCTCTAGACTTACTTTATTATTGGCTTACTTTAAAAATTATTAGTATAAGGATTATTGGATATTAATAGAGTACATGGATGTATGAAGCTCAATTTTTGGAAGGTGTTGTATCTTTCTAATTTATCATAAATAAGAAAGATACATGTAAGGCCTATTACTTCTTTTCCCTACAGGGGATGACTCTATTTTATTTTATTGAGCGTATTCCATTTTGCTCTATGTCCTTGGCCCTCCAGCCTTTTTACTATTCAGCTATGTCTGGGTCATTGGTACAGTATAAAAATGTTAAAAAATTTATAGTAATTTATATATTTTTTATACTTACCAATGACCCAGACGGGGATGGCCCTCCCAGGAGTTGGGAACTCTTGCCTCCCCGCTGAGTACATAGCGCTTACCAGGCACTGGTTATTAGAATGATTAATGGCGCCAATTTCGGAACGTCCTTGACACTGCGCATGCGCAGTAGGGGCGAAGTGTGGAGGGCCTTTCAGGACATGTTTTCTTTAGTTTTAGATGCAAATTTTGGGGATTGGGGGGCAAAATTTGTGTTTGGCCCTATATTTTAAGAGTTAGCACCAGCTATGTCTGGGTCATTGGTAAGTATAAAAAATATATAAATTACTATAAATTTTTTAACTTTTCAAAAAATTTCAACAAAACCATATCATGTGACCCCTCGTTGGAACGAGCTCGTCGAGCTCGTTCCAACGAGGGGTCACATGATATGGTTTTGTTGAAATGTTTTGAAAAATTTGAAAAAATGATATTTAAAATAATAAATTTTGATATCGTCTGCGTTGGGTAAAGGGTTAAAGTGGAACATTCCCTTTTGACTAGTAACTATGGAACGAATCTTCATTTCTTTGTCCACTTATGCACATAATGTGTCATAGTTCAAATCCAGAATCAGTCATTGCCTGGATACCAGTTACGCGTAAGCAGTGTGTAGTGTATGTTTTTCTACATTTTGCTTTTCGTGAAATGTCAGATGGATTTTGAGAACTGATATTCTTTTACACTCTTGTAAGTAAACCACATACATTCAGTTGATGGAGAAAAGAGTGCATTCTTAGAACAGTGGTTGAAGAGCGATTTTGCATTTGGGTCAGTTTTTTCAATTAACAATCAAAGTGATTTAACAGGACAAAAATTGTGATTTCTTGCATACATCCTTTTATCAGATGGCGATTCCTCATTGACCAGACCACCTGGGTGATTTTTTTTTGCTGGGTTTCATATGCAATGACTATATATTAAGAGTTATTTTCATTTTTACGAAACTGCAATGAATTCATTGTAAGTTGCTTATGGAATTCTAAACCTAACAAAATGGATAGCTAACTCGAACCACATCCTGTATCTTATGATAACTGGATTCACTGGAGAGTGCAGGTAGGTGGCAGATTTATTCAAATCAGCCCAATCAGTTTATCTTTGACAAGTTGGGCATGGCAATCCGTGTTTCAGGTTAAATTTTATAGTTTTGCATCCAACATATTGTTAGCGTCTAGGAACATTTTATCTTTCACAATATCAGTGTCCAACCCCAAATCATGTAAATGCCTATTTATCGCAGATCAAACATTTTTGTGGGTACGTGATTTAGGGCGGGCCTAAATGCATTTTTTCGGTTCATTGTGTTATGAACAGAAAAAAGTTTAATTATACCATAATCAGGTTATATGGTGAGTTCATACCATAACAAGGCCCATAGTGAGACCCTATGGTGAGTTCATACCATAACAAGGCCCATAGTGAGACCCTATGGTGAGTTCATACCATAACAAGGCCCATAGTGAGACCCTATGGTGAATTCATACCATAACAAGGCCCATAGTGAGACCCTATGGTGAATTCATACCATAGCAAGGCCATATGCTAAGTTCATACCATAGTGAGGCCCTATGGTTAGTTCATACCATAATGAGACTCCATAGAGAGCTATTCTCTTGTAGAATAAGTTCAATTTTTAGAGTCAATGGTCCGCCCGGGCATGTAGATTTTTAAAAAAATATCCAGCCTCAAGCTGAATGTACTTAGTTTGTCATCCATTTGTGTTCTTTTATCAAATGTTTAGAGTCTGGTATTGTGCTCACTGGATATGACAGTGTTGAGTGTGGCCAGGCTTGAAAATAAGTAGTCTGACATTTGCAGAATGAGGTCCCCAGAGGCCGAATTTGATGATGCTATCCCATAAGAGTGAACCAATTTATCCTCTGGGTACCTCTTTCTGTTTAGAATGAGGTCCCCAGAGGGTGAATTTGATGATGATATTCCATACAGTGAGCCAATTTATCCTCTGGGTACCTCTTTCTGTTTAGTTTTGAGACACTGATTCAGAATGAGGTTCACAGAGGGTGAATTTTGCTGTGCAGGGTAGCATTACTAAATTCACCCTCTGGGGACCTTATTTTACAGATGATAGGCTGCTTATTTTCTGGCTTGAGTGTGGCACCATTCAGTTGGATACCATTTAACCCTTTAACCAATTCACATGATGTCAGAATTTGTTATTTTAATTCATTATAAAAAAAATACAATAAGGCCTAAAAAAATTAAAAATCTGTTTCTCAAGCCCTCCCACATGGTCCTTTTGGCTGCCGCATGCTCTCTTTTTATAACCAATTTAAACTTTAAAAAAATAAAAATTAAATGGTTTATGTCTGATATTTTACCCAAGTTAAAAAAATTGATGAATTTGTCCCTTGAGTGCAAGAAGGCTTTGCAGTGCTTTAGCATTGCAAAGTCTTCTTGCACTCAAGGGATGAAATACACCACCACCCATGCTATTCTGTAGATGATGAGGCCTAAAACTTGAACCAAGAACATGAACTTTTGATGGCAAAAAGTAATTACTGAAATAAAAAATAAAATAAAAAAACGCTCGCCCGCATGCAGTTTCACAAATAATGGCCTGAGAAACAGAAAATCTACTTTGTGTGGCCTAAAAACTTTTAATATTGTGTGAGCTCCTCATTGGGACAAGCACATTCCAATGAGGGGCCATATGATATGGGGTTTTTTTTTAAATGTTTATATCTGATATTTTACCCAAGTTAATAAAATTGATAAATTTGTTCCCTTGAGTGCAAGAAGGCTTTGCAATGCTTTAGCATTGCAAGGCCTTGTTGCACTCAAGGGTTGAAAAATACACCACCACCCATGCTATTCTGTAGATTGTGAGGCCTAAAATCCAAAACAAACAAAGAACACAAACTTTTGATGGCAAAAAGATAATTACAAAAATTAAATAAAAAAAACGCCTTTCCAAATGCAATTTTCCAAAAAATGGTCTGAGAAACAGAAAATCTACTTTATGGGGCCTTATCTGCATTATGTCCTTTGGCCTGTCACTAAATCTAGTTTGCCCATGTGGAGGCATGTTGACACTGCGGTCAATGATGGTACACGTTTCTTCATTTGCTGCTAACACTGCTCATGCCGAGTAAGTTGGAGAGTGAAGACAGTTGCTCTCCACTGCTCATTGATTCTATCCTTGTGCTCCAGCACCCTTTAAAACTGTCTTGACACAATATGTCCTTGGCATTTGAAAGGGCCACTAAACTTTAACTCTTTATGGCCTGGACAGTTGTCCTGAATTCACACCTGACCACATTCTGTGCATGCCCAGTCAAAACTTGACTAGAAACCACTGCCTATGTAATTTGCCTATGGTCAGCAAGACCTATTTATGGGGGGGGGGGGGGGGGGGGGGGGGGGGGGGGGGGCTGTGCGGTGGCTCTTGGTTATGGCATTGAACTTCAAACCGAAAGGTGCATGGTTTGATCCCCACCAGGGATAACTGCATTGTGTCCATGGGCAAGGTATTTCATCCCGCTTACCCATGTGGGGGCACGGTGGCGCTGTCTACTAAGGCTACTGCACGTTGATGGTGCCTCTACATCTGATTGGTTACAGAATTGTTTTATATTCAAAGGGAAATTCAATTAAACTAGGAAAAGAACTGAAAGAAATATTTCACCATGGTTTTACTGCAATTTATGTGAACTCACCATATTATATAATGCGACAAAACCTGTAGAAGAAATGAGTATGCTTCAGAAACGTTTAGCATCCATCATAATTGATAAATTTAGTGTCAAATTCATTATATCTTTTGTGACAGAGCATTTAAAACTTTTTATTACAGGTATGGTATCAAAGGTTGTGTATTCCTGAAAGATAAGGAAGGACAAGTTGTTTATATAAAGAATGATGGAGAAAGAGAGTGGATAGAAGGGACAGTATTAAGATCTGATACATCTATCACTGTGTCATGTATTTCTGGTAGTCATATTTATCATCTACTTGATCATATTACAGTAAGTTAATAAAAGAGACATTTATCTCACAGCAGTTAAAACTAGAACTCCTGTCACAAACTGTGCGCTTATCTAGGCTTAATTGAGCATAGGAATTGCGTGCAATTGCCATATCGAATGGCATCCGAAGCACAGTAGGTTCTCCTGGTTACTCATAGCAAACACAGGCAATGTTTCGGCCAATGGACCTCCGGGTTACCCGGAGGTCCATTGGCTGAAACATTGCTTGTGCACAGGCGATATGTACAGAATTTGATAGCATTACTATGGTTGTAACGCATAGAATAACGCACATATTGAGGTGCTATTTGTGCGCATTTCGGGACAGGACTTCTAGTTTTAACTCTATTTCCCTGAAAACAAGGGAAAATGTCAAGATGAAATACAATTGGTATTGAGGATAGCAACCACACATGCGATCATTCGATTCAGAAAGAGAACGTTTTTACATGCCAGGGACCGACCTGGGCATGCGTCAGTGCATATTTGGTTCTGAAACATCAGGACCTGGCTCTTAAATCTCAGAAATAGGCTTCTCAGTTGGCGCATAACTTCTCAGATCATATTTTGATATTCTGTCGATGGATAATCGAGAGAGACACTCTTACATGTATTATATATATGATTATCATTTATCATTGTTGGAGAGTGCTTAAGTTAATACTTCAGGTCTTAATTACCAAGCATTAATCTTCACTGTGGTTTCTGATCAAGTCTTGCCTGCCTAAATAGGCAGCCAAGACTTGATCAGAAACCACAGTGAAGATTAATGTTTGCTATAGTATACTAAATGAAAATGATGAGAGCTATTACATACTTGCAGTGTGTGCTACAAACAGCAGTGTGACTTCGTAAATTGAAATCTGGCGCATGAATTGAAAAAATAGGCTCCAAGGCAAGAGCATATTTTAAATAGTCCTGATCGGTCCCTGCATGCACTCATCAAAAACTGATTACAAATGTCAAGGCCACCGTGTTTTTATAACAGTATGTTAATGATAAATAATTCACTGACTCAATGAAATAAGTTAGACTACATCATTTTTTGTCATAACAATGTTTTTATATTGGCCCACCATGCATGATACCTGAAATAAAAACAAAGAAAAACACAGCTCAAACACCACTATAAAACTTCAACCGTTATAGTACAAGTAGGACAATGAAGTAGGATTGCATCATAAATAGCGCAAGAATTCAATACCATGACATTATGATCTTCTTTCATGGAAATTCAATTTACAGATGCTGAATGATTGTCAAAATATAAGGGAACAAGTCAATTGGGTTTCTGAGATGGTGTATTTAAGTCTTGAGCTTGCCTCTTCGTCATATAATGACTTGTCTGATGGACTCGTCAATATATACCCCATGATGAGGTCTCAACTCCAATATACCATTTTGAAGCCTAGGCAATGGCAATAACCTATGTTTATCCCATAAATGGCCGTTTATTTGAACAATAAAGGCATTGGATAAATTTTTGCTTTATTCACCTAGAAGTGTGATAAATTTTCCATGTAGCAGGGTTCGTACGTGGGTCTGGAAAACTGGAAAAAGTATGGAAATTTGGGGCGGTTTGGAAAAGGTCTGGAAAAGGTTTGAAAATATGTGTGTCGAGCCTTGGGGTCTTGAAAAAGTATGGAAATTACTGTTTTTAACAAAGGTTTAAGGTGTAATCATTCTGAGTAAAAAGAACCAGCATACAAGAATTATTATTTGTCAACGCCCCGCATTCGATAACAGAAAAATTCGGATCGGAAAACTTCGCACATTTTCAATGGAATACAACCGAGATATCACAGGTGTTTCAAAGCCGAATGCAGCTCGGAATTACGGAGAATTCCGAAGGTCAAGTCACATGTGCACTGTGTTTTATTGTCTTTGAAATTTCCAACGTGAAGGTCATTTGTTATTTTTGTATTTGTTTATCATGGGGAAGTGTGTTTTTTCGCTGAAATGGGAAACAGACCCTAGATTCAAACAATGGATTTCTCAGGACAAAACTTTGAATAAAAAGGCAATGTGCACAATATGCAGAAAATCATTTGACGTATCGAATATGGGCGAAGCGGCCCTTCTAAGTCACATGGCAGGTAAAAAACACGCTGCCTTAGTGAAAATGAAACAACAACAAAATCATATGGAAGGATTTTTTTCCGAAGCTACGAGAATAGGTAAGACTCATCTGACACCTGGCAATGATCTTCACCGTCACGGTGTTTCTTCAAAACAAAAACTTGACGCATTGGAAGTGTCTCACGAACATAGTCATGGAGCCACTGGCACTGGGGGCGTTTCAACCCTTGGAGACTTTGTTACCGACAAGAGTGTTTTAACAGCAGAAATTTACTGGACTTTGAATATGATGGAAAAACACCATTCTTACAAGAGTTGTCAGGGTGTTTCAGACGTATTTCGCCTCATGTTTCCTGATAGTCAGATTGCTTCAAAATTTTCTTGTTCAGAGACAAAATCACGCTATCTTACAACGTTTGGAATTGCTCCCTATTTTTCAGAGTTGATGCTTTCAAAGATTAAATCTGAAAACCAGTATGTTCTATTATTTGACGAAAGTCTGAACGATTATTTGCAGTCAAAACAGTTTGACGTTCATGTTCGTTTTTGGGAAGGAAATTGCATCAGAACTCAGTATTACACATCATATTTTTTGGGCCATGCTTGTGCTGATCATGTTCATGACAAGTTGAAAGAGTGTTGTGAGTCATTTGGACAGAGAGGTATTTTACAACTTTCAATGGATGGTCCGAATGTCAATTGGAAGGCTTTTAATCAGTTATCAAAAAGTATTGATGAAGAAAATGGTCCAAATCTTTTAAATATTGGAAGCTGTGGGTTACATATAATGCACAATGCATTCAGAGCCGGAAGCTTGGAGACTGATTGGAATATTGAGGAAACATTCAAGTCATTGTACTGGCTTTTTCATGACTCCCCGGCACGCCGTGAAGATTTTACCAGTATTACTGGCTCAAGTGTTTTTCCAAAACAGTTCTGTAAACACAGATGGATTGAAAATGTAGGTGTGTGTGAACGAGTGTTGGAAATTTGGCCTAATATTAAGAAGTATGTCAAAGAATTAAGCTCATCTTCAAAAAAATTCACGAAGCCTAAAAATAAATCATTTGACTCTGTTTCTTCTTCGTGTGACGACCCATTGTTTGAAGTGCGGACAAACATATTTTTATCAATTGCAAGAGATGTAACTCCTTTCTTGTTAAAATATCAAACCGACAAGCCTATGTTACCCCTTATGTGTGAAGACTTGTTAAAAACAATGACCTGTTTGCTTGACCGTATTATTAAACATGATACTATGAAATCTATTACCTCCATAACAAAACTGATAAATTTTGATATCACTGATACTTCATATCATAAAAAGACAGCAAATATCAACATTGGATTTATTGGAGAAAAACTGCTTGAAAATTTAAAAACTGAAAAGAAGCTTTCAGAGAAAGCTCTCTTTGGTGTCAGATCAGATACTCGTTCTTTTGTAATAAAACTTGTTACCAAATTTTTAGAGAAAGCTCCAGTTAGGTATGGCTTAGTCAGGAATCTTGGCTGGTTAGTGCCAAAACACATTGTTGAACAATCCGAGTTCTGTGTTAAACAACTCAAGTCGACTCTGAAAATAGTAGAAGAGTCAGGACACATTCTTGAATCCCAGTGTGACACAGTTATAAAGGAATACAATGACTTTCTGATGCAAAAAGCTAATTTTGATGACTTTAAATCATTTAATGAAGCAGAAAAAAGACTTGACAACCTATTTTATGCTCATATTGCTAACAATACAGATTTTACACAACTCTGGCAGCTTACAAAAAAAATTCTTGTACTGTCCCATGGACAGGCCTCTGTGGAGAGAGGCTTCTCTGTCAATAAGGAAATTATTGTTGAAAATATGTCAGAAAAAACTGTTATTGCTCAGAGAATAATAACTGATCACTTGAAACATGCTGGTGGTGTCAAAGGGGTAACAGTTAACAAGAAACTATTGCAATCTGCTGCTGCAGCAAGGCAAAGATATCATGCTTTTCTTCATGATGAAAAACAGCATAAAGTTGAGAAGGAAAAAGGGAATAAAAGGAAATCTCTCTTGAATGAAATCGATGAGTTGAAAGCAAAAAAGAAACGTGTTGAAGGAAACATGAACTCTCTTTTGAAAAGTGCAGATGATTTTTCAGATAAAGCGGAGCATACAGGAAAGCTGTCTTTCATATCTAAATCGAATGCCCTTCGATGATCGGCAAGAGATAAAGAGGTTGAACTAAAAAATCTCGATGAAGAAATTGACAACAAGCTAAAAGAATATAAAAACTGATTTTTGTTCATGGTGATCTCCATTTGATGCATGTTAAAGAGTTGGATAATTGGTGTTACTACAGTTGCAGTTTGTTTTCTCATTTGATAATTCATTTCTTCAGTTTCATTTGGATCATTGTTACATAATGTTTATGCTATAACCTGCTTAAGAAGCTTTTCAAACTACATGCACATAGCTTGTGTATGTTGAAGGATTATTACTGTTAGTGTGGATAATTTCTGAAACTATTTCAAGTAGAATATATTCTGGCACACAGACTGTCTTGTGGTAAGTTAGACATTTTTACTCTTATGATAAAACAATGTCAAGAAATTTTTATTTAATCTTGAAGTCCATATGTTGTCCAGAACTACCCATTCGTATAACAACAAACCAAGTGCTCTCTAAGAGAGAACTTGCTTTATTGTTATATGGGTGGGACACATTCCTTATAGATGTATGCTGAACACCGTATGAAAACAGATTTTCAGCTGTAGGGATTGTACATTTTCATTGGCTGAATACATACATGTTTGCAGCTAATTAACATGTAGAATCACTGCCAGTTTAGCTACCAGTACCACTTTGTTAGCATATATGTACATGTAGTAATGAACTTTCAAGGGTTGCGGGCCCTAGATTCCACTTGAGACGGTGCCTGTGCCTTCGGTTTTGATGGTAAATGATGTGATTTGAGTCTGGAAAAATGGTACGTCAGGTCTGGAAAAGGTATGGAAAAAGTATGGAAATTTTTGGTCAAAAAAGTGTAAGAACCCTGAATTGTAGGTTTAACACTGAAAGAATTTATTCCCCAGTAGCGACGGACTTGTTGACCTCTGGCCTCTACCACATTTGTCTAGCAAAATTAATAGATCGATTGTTGATTTCTTTAAATCTTTTTGAAAGTATTACACAATGCCAGTAAGTAGAAAACTCCACACACTGCTCATATCATAAAGTATTTTTGCAAGTTTACCGTATTTACTGTATGTATTGGGACAGCTAAAAATAATTATTTTCACAAGTGTCCCAATTCTTAGAAAATGGGGAAAGAACAGAGCCTGGTCTTGATTTGATGCTGAATAAAGTTGTGTGTGATTTGTTTTCCATCACTATATACGAAAATTGCCGTCCCATTTTTTTTTATATTTTCATTTTTTGCTTCCAAAACATAGCTTATGATCCCTCATTGGAATGAGCGTATTGCGCTCGTTCCAATAAGGGATCATAAGCTATGTTTTGGAAGCAAAAAATGAAAATTTTTCGTTACCCAAGAATTTTTTTTTATCAGTGTCGTTTGCTACTAGCGATGGGCCAACTGGAAACAAATCTCCTGAATGTCCCAAACTTTGGAGCATAAAAAAAAATATAGTTTTCTGGAAAAAATGTGTGTCCCAAATCATAGAGTGTCCCAGTACCTAGAGTAAATATGGTATCTGCCAGACAACTGAAATGTACCAGTTTTCAGCCCCCCTCCACACCCCAATAAAAAAAGATGAAATATCTTACCACAACCTGCCACAAGGAGTATTTTTTTGCATGTTAGTCCTATTGTTTTAGCATTTTAGATAAAATATTTGGGTTTAAACTCAGAATTAATGTATGTACATTCAGTAAAAAATAAAGAATAACTTTAAATTCAAAACTAACTCCCACAAATCTCATGAGTTCCAAACAAATTCCAAAAAACAGACTTTCTGAGGGCAGAAAAGTGGACAGAGAAATTTGACCATAATATCATGACTGAGTTAATAACCCTTTACTTAACATGAAAAGCAGAAAGAAAAAAAAGAAATTCTTGAATAACTAATTTTTTGTCTCAAAAACATAGGTTATGACCCCTCGTTGGAACGAACTCGTTCCAACTGGATGTCATAACCTATGTTTTTGAGACACAAAATTAAAAAAATAATGAAAATTGACGATGTTTGTGAATTGCGCTGGCCGGTTTTGGGTGCTATGTTGGTGGATAAAGGGTTAATAAATCAAATGTTCTAGAAAAAGTTGAATATCTTTTGACCTTCCAAATGAATGGTATTAGTGCGCTGAAGGCGCACAGGGATCTCATAGGGCAAGCCCCTTTCGGCTCTCTTTAACTGTGGAATTTTATCTCATTTCAAGTCAGGGCAAGGCAAAGGAGCGAAAGGTCTGAGGGCTTAATGAAGTCTGTGTTGCCTGCGTTTTTTCTTTGGAGGAGGTGGCTGTGTTGGAGAGACCAATACAGTTGGTGTTGGCAGTGGAGTGCCAAGGGATTGACTTGTTTTTTGGGGTCTAGTCCAAGCAGCTTTTGGTGAGGTTGTGGTCATTTGGAATCGATTCTCGTACATCTTGTTAACTTTATGAGAGTGTACATATCACCCATAGTGTCACTTTCAAATTCTGTACTTATGGACAGAAAACAAACAATGTTTTTCGGCCAATGGTCCTCCAGGTTGATGCCGGAGGTCCATTGGCTGGAATTTCGCTTGTGCTTGTTATGCTTTGCAACAAATATGCAATTATTACTTGGGTGGAATCTCCACTCTATGGGTGATTTAGTGATAATACACTCTCCAAGTACTGTATGTCAATAAGTAGCAAGGATTTAATTGATTCTTGGTCGACCCCCTAACTGTATGAAGGTTTGGAGTTGTTGCTTCAGTTGTAATTGCAGCACCTCCTAGAGCTACTTTCCCAGGAATGCCTTCACAGATTCCGTAGTGCTTGCCTCCTGTTTGGAGCTTCAGTATAGAAAAGCTGGAGGAGTAAGAGTTGGAGAGTTGGATGGATCATCATCTGAGTCAACTTCATGCTCCAAAGACAGTTCACCCACCTCCATCTCCTCGAATGAGGATGGTTATGAGCCTGAGATAGATTTGTCTCTTGAACTCTGGTGTACTCTGGTGTCCTCCAGACCCTCCTGAGAGAGGAGTACTGGAAGTAGGCTGGTCAGTCGACACCATCACTTGCCTCCTTCTCTTCCTTCTCCCTCTTTATCCTTTCCAAGAACACTGTCATTTTGCGAGCATCATGTTGTCTGGCACAAGGTCTCTTCTTTCTTTTCTTCTTCCTCATCTTCTCTCCTCATCTGTCAAATTTTTGTGGTTAGATACATCAACCAGCAAATCCGAGTCACTTGGAGGGTGACCAGTGCAAGAGGAAATCCACCCCCAAAAGATATTACACCTCCCTGAGGGCACTGGTTCTGTTGTTCCTTCAAAATCCACTGCTAAGTGAATTTTGCCGTCACACACTTGGATACTATAGTAAGTGGTAGAAAGAACATCCGTCGTACCTTGGAGCATTTCTTGTATCTCAGTAGATAATTCCGTTGGGTGGTAGCTGTTCACACCTCGGAGTCTAAGGTGCAAATGGGGAAGAAAATGAAAACTGACCTCTTTTGTTTAGTTATTTGATCAATATATTTTTGAGAGTTGTGAAATTATATTTTGTCACTGGTATTAACTTTTTCAGATTGACATTTCACTACAGCAATCTCGAGCTCATTCATCAAGTTTAAAGTTGAGCCTTTATTCAAACAAGGCATTGAAATCTGATAGCAGTGATGTACCTTCTACGAAATCATCAAAATCCGAAATAATCAAGGTAAATATAAATGGTTTCATTAATTAATTAAATTTAAATTTAATAAATCTTTCTTGTCTGTTTTGACTGGTACTACTTAACAGGGCATGTTGAATTTTGGCCCCAATAAAATGATGCTTACCCTCTGCACACTATAAATGTCAAAATGTTAAAATTTGAATCTTCAAATTCTTCCCATAATGCAACTAGAAATTGAACCAATTCTATTTTGTTAGACTGAACTCATTGAATTGAAACAAGATTGAATTGATTATATTTCTGATTATGTTATGGGGAAAAATTGCAGCTTGAAATATGTTAATTTGACATGAGTGTGTAAACATGGGTTTAACTCTTAAAGGCCTATTTCTGACTTTTCCAACCTCTGAACAGGTGCCCTTAGCATGCCATCATAACGAGATCCTGACGACAATTGACAAATTACCTAAGCAGTGGTTTCTTAACAGGCAGCTAAGACTTAACTAGATATCACTGCTAAGCCATTAGATGTATAGAGACTGTGGAATGGTGGGAATTCAAGATACTTGTCCAGGCCCTTAAGCGTTAAACAACCTCCTTGTGATGTTCTAGTTTATATTATTAAATGATCTGAGCCTTCATCTAGTCATTAAGACCATTCATTAAAAATGATATTGTGTGGCCATACATTAACCCTTAAAGGCCTATTTCCAACTCTTACAACCTCAGAACAGGTGCTCTTAACATAACATCATGAGTGGGTCCTGCTGACAATAAACAAATTACATGGACAGTGGTTTCTAGTCAAGTCTTGGCTGCCTGTTAAGGCAGCCAAGACTTGACTAGAAATCACTGTTAAGCTACTGGATGTGTACAGGCTTTGGTCAGGTGTGAATTCAGGACAAATGTCCAGGCCTCTAACCCTTTACCCAACGAATCGCCCACATCTGCTCGCGTTATTTGCAAATTCAGCAGCTGAAAAAATATTATTTTTCGATAAATTTCAATAAAACCATATCATGTGACCCCTCTTTGTTACGAGCTCATCGAGCTCATTCCAAAGAGGGGTCACATGATATGGTTTTGTTGAAATTTTTTGAAAAAAATCAAAAATGATATTTAAAATAACAAATTTTGAAATCGTCTGCGTTGGGTAAAGGGTTCAGTATTAAACAATTTAGTTGCATTTGACAGAGACCATAGGGCTCTGTCAAACAAGATTGAATTGGTTAAATTCCTAGATGCATTATGGGAAACATTTTAAGCTTGAAAATTTTCATATTTGACATCACTGTGTTGGAGGTTAATTGTATATTATCTGCACATTTATATAGTTTCAACAAAAAATGAATAAAATGGAATAATTGGCTGGAAGTTTAGTGAGTAACATACATAAGACAAGAGAAACGCAGAGCATCCCATATGCCCCCAACGGTGGCCATATTGAATTGAGATCACTGTAAAGCCACTGGATGTGTACAGGCTGTGGTCAGGTGTGAATTCCAGACAATTGTCCAGACCTGTAAGGGTTAGCAGAATGTGCACTGGAAGTACTTTAATGGATTTAAATGTGTTTTGTGGAGTTTCTGAATTTCATATTTTTATACAACAACCAATGGCCCAGACTAGCTGGTGCTAACTCAAAAATTAATCCAGGGCCAAACACAAATTTTGCTCCCCAGTCCCCAAAATTTGCATGCAAATCCGAAAAAAAATTTGTCCTATCTGGTCCTCCATACTTTTCAGATCTGCGCATGCGCAGTATCCAGGAAGGAACTGCCTGCCATCATCATTCTTGCTAATGATTTTTCCACTGTTTGTTAAGTGTTCCTTCCCTATCCTCCTTGAAGCCCTCCTGTTAAACTGCCAAGTCTTTTTACTTCTTTTTATTGAAATGTTTTATTAAATTGTTTGGGAGTTTATTATGTTTAACAGAATGTTTATTCTGTTCATCTCCACGGTTATATCCTCACCCTAGGGGTGTTGGGTCCTTTGGGTCATCCATCTTCTATCCGATATATCATTTTTATGTGTACCCATACTATGTATGGTACACATAATGCCGACATCCGGGGTGACCATCCGTCGTTCATCCATCCTTTGTCCGTCCGTCTGTCCGTCCGTCCGTCCGTCCATCTGTCCATCCGTCTGTCTGTCCCTCCCACGTCCATATCCATTTCTTTGGCATTCGATAACTTGAAAAATATTGCTTGGATTGTCAAGTTACTTTATATTTGTGTTCAGGTTACTGATGTGCCGAGCTGTATAGTTTTTGGTGTAAATCGGATAATTTGATCCTGAGATATTAACCCTTTATCCTTCAAATTGGAAATTCCTCCAATCCCTTTGGCATTCGATAACTTGAAAAATATTGCTTGGATTGTCTAGTTACTTTATATTTGTCTTCAGGTTACTGATTTGCCGAGCTGTATAGTTTTTGGTGTAAATCCGATGATTTGATCCCGAGATATTAACCCTTTATCCTTCAAATTGAAAATTCCTCCAATCCCTTTGGCATTCGATAACTTGAAAAATGTTGCTTGGATTATCAAGTTACTTTATATTTGTGTTCAGGTTACTGACGTGCCGAGCTGTATAGTTTTTGGTGTAAATCCAATAATTTAATCCTGAGATATTAACCCTTTATCCTTCAAATTGAAAATTCCTCCAATCGCTTTGGCATTTGATAACTTGAAAAATATTGCTTGGATTGTCTAGTTACTTTATATTTGTGTTCAGGTTACTGATATGCCGAGCTGTATAGTTTTTGGTGTAAATCTGTTATTTTGATTCTGAAATATTAATCCTTTATCCTTCAAATTGAAAATTCCTCCAATCTCTTTGGCATTCGATAACTTGAAAAGTATTGCTTGGATTGTCAAGTTACTTTATATTTGTGTTCAGGTTACTGATGTGCCGAGCTGTATAGTGTTTGGTGTAAATCTGATAATTTAATCCTGAGATATCAACCATTTATCCTTCAAATTGAAAATTCCTCCAATCTCTTTGGCATGAGATAACTCAAAAAAGATCAATCCGATTGTCATGTTTCTTTATATATTTATTCAGGTTACTGATGTGCTGTGCTGTATAGTTTTTTATGTAAATCTGATAATTTGATCCGGAGATATTAACCCTTTATCCATCAAATTAGACACTCCTCCAACCCATTTCTATATGCACCCATACCTTGTATGGTGTACATAATGTCAGCATCCGTGGTGGCCCTCCGTCATACAGCTTTCTACTATTTGCGCGTATGGGTACACATCTGACGATTTCATCGGCCTATTTTTTCTTCATCTGAAGATCTTGCTTTACATCCGGTAGCTTTAAAATCTGTTACTGACTTTAGGCCTTTTTATTCTGTGCCTGAGGTCTTGTTTCCGGTTTATTCCTTGACGTTGTTTACATTGGCAGCATCCTCAAATCTATGTAGTATGTACTTATTATTACTGTAGGATTGTTGTAAGATACATGTTTTAATATTCCTGTAGTGTAGCAATAATTTTGGGTTTTTTTGTCCACACTTAGGCTCTATCAGGATACCCTTGGGCTCTTCATGTTCCCTTTGGGAACTTGGTGGTGTTGTCAAAATTTTTCGAAATATTTTTTTAAATTAATTTTTTGATTTGTATTTTGATTGTTGATTATTATGTATATTTATCATATATTTATTGTGGTGTTGGTAGGAGTTCAATCAACTTTGTTTGATTAATTATGAAAGCTTATTGCTCTAAATGCAAGGCAAGGAAGTATTCCTCAGATTTACATGCTTGTTGCCTTGCATGTAGTCGATGTACTCCCATGAATTCTTGTCCTACATGTGTTGATTGGGATGACAAACATTGGACACAGGTGTCATGGTATGTTGTTAGCTGTGAGAGGCCAATGCCGGTTCTCTCACCGCAGAGTAATTCAGGTTTCTCAGTTTCTTTTTCAGAGGAACAAGAACATTGTGATGGTTATGTGACACCTACCAAAAGTGTGCTAACGGCGTCTCACTCTGATGAGCAAACAGAGCTAGCTGCTAAGGTGCTCCTGAAATTAGGCAAGGGATAAAGCCACTCAGCGGTGGTTTTAATCCTTTGCCAGCAGCTAGCTTGACCGGTGAAGTGGTTACTCCGTTAGTGGGAGCCGTGACGCCGGGTATGTCTGTTGCGGTCGAAGGAAGTGTAGTGGGTAGAGCGAGCACCTTAAAATCTGAACATGCTCACCCAGCTACAACAAAACTTACAAATCTAAAGAAGCCACCAAGTGTTTTGGAAAGCTCAGCGAGGTCTGCAAGGGCTGCAAGCGGGAGAGGTCCCTCTCTATCCCAGCAACATTTGGGACCAGATGTTTTTATTAAGAACTTGCGCGGGGCAGAGCATACATCCACACAATCTGTTCAGGACGCTCCATCTAGATTGCAACCGCCTTGGCTACAGTCACAGCTTCTTTGCTTCGATTAAAAAGCACGCACGACTGCATCCTAGCTACCCAACTTCAGATATCCAGCCTCCTGTGCGAAGAAGGGACCACTCTTCGCCTGTGAAGTCAGACCATCCAGTAGCTACGGAGATGAGGCCTCGATCATCGGGCCGTTCGGAGAAGAGATCGATCTCCAACATGCCGTCCCAGGAGCAGCAAGCAGCTAAGAAACAGAAGACCACTGCTCCTCAGGCCTCGATGATGGACTAGCTGTTGCAGATTGTGCAACTGAATGCAGCATCCCAGCAAGTGCAGGCGCAGCCTTCCTCAGACTCAGAACCTGAGCTGTCAGACTATGCTGGTCGGTCCAGTTGTCTGTTCACACAGATGTAATGGACCGAGATTCGCATCTGATTCTCTCGGATGGTGAAAGGGATAAGGATGAGGATTACCCTTCCTTCCCTTTCAGAACACAACATAGTTGCGATGGATTTCATCCATCAATACTACCCTGAATTTGTTCCACCGAATCAGAATGCTGCAACAACGAGAGAAACCGCTGGCTTCACTAGACGTAGACTATATATGGAGAAAGGAAGAAGTTCTTTCTTTTCCGGTTTAGTCTAGGCAGGTGTTGCAGGCCTTCGGCCATGTAGACAACACCATTTTCAACCTCTCGAGCGCGAGGAAAATAAGGCGGTTTCTTATCTACATCTTCCATAAATATACCGTTTCTTGGACCATTTTCATTTAAAATGGTTGGAGATGTTCAGAGAGCTTCTCTACATTTGGATGAGCAAGCCAGGGATCTAGATGTATCCTTACCTGCATCATTCACTATTCGCTCAGATGTAATGGAAACGGCAATTTCATCAAATAGAGCGAATTTGGACGCAATGCCCTTCGCAGATCACCTTACTGGAGCTATGGCACAACGTCTCAACGGGAAGGAATTTGAGGACGTCCGTACCTCTCTTAGAGTTCTTTCCAGGGCAATTATGTATACCAAGTATAAGTCCATCCTGACAGTGGTTAATCTGGAGTTAATTAGATGTGATGCTGCCCTTGCGTCGTCTTCACTTACAGATGACAAGGTGAAAAGCTCTCTCCTGGTCGCTCCAGTTGCCAGACATAGTATTTTTGATGACAAGCTTTCGTTAGTCTATGAACAGGCTACTAAGAAAGAGTCAAGTGCTCTGCTATTGAAGTCGGCGTCTCAGCAACCCGCTTCAACAGACAGGAGTAAAGGGGAACATTCCAAATCTAAAACATCAAAAGGGAACTCCTCCGAAGGTACAAGAAGCCCTCTTACAATTACTCCGGAGGTCGTCAATATAGCGACTCGGGAAAGGGGCATAGGTCTGATCGGGACTATCGGTTAGGCACTTCCAGGCCGATGGGGTGAAGTTCTTCGCGGGAGGGCGTAATTTCTCATCCTTTAACCCTTACAGGTCATAAAGGTGATGTTCAAGACCTCTATTGCAGGCCAGTTGGCGGAAGGTTTTCAAACTTTGCGAGAAACTGGATAGCAGTCACGGAAGATCAGTGGGTGAGAAGTGTAGTCTTGGACGGCTTACAGCTATCATTCTGTGCGAAACCCCCACTAACAAGATGTCCACGTTGGACAAATCTTCCGTCGGATCCTTTCAAAAGAGAGTCTCTCCTAGCAGAGGTACAGGCTCTCTTATTAAAGGAAGCAATAAAGGTTGTCAAGATTCAAGATTCTCAAAGTTTTTTTTTACAGTTACCTGATCCTCGTACTGAACCAGACGGCTCATTTTGAATGGTAATAGACTTGAGCTGGATAAACAAGCTTATCGTGGCTCCAAAATTCTATATGAAGACCATTCAGTCGGTAAGAGCGAGCATTTGAGTGTACGACTATGCAGCAAGCATAGATTTAAAGGATGCATACTACCATGTCCTGGTACATCCGGCATTCAGAAAGTACCTGCCGTTCGCTGTACAAGGGAAGGTTTATCAGTTCAGAGCAATGTACTTTGGTCTGAACCTGACTCCCTGGGCATTCACTCGAATAATGAACTCGGTAATGTCATACTTCCAAGCACATTCATCTGTGGTAACGTCAGTTTACTTGGACGACATTCTGCAGAGATACGGCAACAGAATTATTCTTCAGAACAATGTTCAGAGTCTGCTTCTATTACTCCCGACGTCTCGGTTTCATCATAAATGAGAAAGTGACTAGCTCTGTCCAAGTCGTTCACTCACTTGGGAATGAGCTTCGAGACTCACAAAATCTGGTTTGTCTGCCATTACCCAGAGCGAAATTAGTCAGTTGTTATGCTCGCTTTTGTCTACACTCAGATAGAGCTGAGCCGATACCACTGTTATCGGTATTTGCCGATACCGATATATTACCCAACAGTTATCTGCCGATACCGATACCGATACCGATATTTTTTAGACGTTCATTGTATTACGCTGTATAACGTATTAACGTTGGTCTAGAACTAATAGCCCAGCCAGTGATGTTTGAAGGAAAGTCTTTCCAATTATTGTCGCTATTTGTTACAAATGAAATGATCGCCATGTCGGTAAAAATAAAGTATTTTAAAACTGTCTTTGTTTGAAATAGTTTCATTTCCTGTCATTGTCCATGGGCTCAAACAATCAGCTCTGTGAAATCGCAGCTGTCAAAATCAAATAGACAAATAACGGTTCAGTGTGGGATCGGTGGGATAATTCATTTTCGGACAACACTTGAATGTTTTTCAGCAATAGTTAAGTTATAAAATAAAATATGTCAACAGCTCACCAAATGCATCATATCTACCCAATAATTATCACGTGCAACAGCCTCCCGAATTATGAAAACAAACGACCAAATTAAACAGGTAAGTGTTTCGCATATTGATTGACGTGCACAAATTTAATAGCTTCAGTTGGTCTGTATCAACTTCCAACCTTCAAAGACTCTCGGTGACCAATGATCAAACGTCTCCAGATAGACCCCCGCCTGCAATTACGACTGATTTAAGTGATGGTGAGTTTTTAACTGGATTGCACGTGGCCACGTGCCGTCAGACTTTGCAACATTTTTTCAATTTTTCACCCGACTGCGGCAAAAGATCAGAGGGATGTTTGTAACAATTTCTGGTAACAGACAATCACTGTCACAAGTGTTCAGTGCGATGGATTTTTTTTAACCCACTCCACACGTAATGCAATTAAATATTTTTTACAATTCTGTCTGTTCACGTGTTGACCCCTTTCCAATGATTTAGTACCGGTAATTTGTTTTGGGTGTGTAGAGGCGCGTGGCTCTTCGCTTGTCATGACTTGTGTCCACCTATACAATTGGTTGTCTTTGGCTATACGACTAAAAACACCAAAACAACAATTCTAACTTGAAAATTTCTTACTATTCCTCCTGAGTCAACTTCGTCTAGAGTATAATAAGTTGCCACCCCCCCCCCCCCACCCCCCGCATCTTCCATGCCCATAGAATTTCAAAAGTTTACAATTGTCTGTGCACCGTTCAGCTGTGGGGGGGGGGGGGGGGTGGCTTATTATACTCTAGACGAAGGGGGCGGGGGCACAAGATCTATACTGAAACTGAACTTACTGAAGGCCCGAGTTGGGGAGAACATGATATAAGGATACCTGGAAATGATTTCCTTTTTGTGCAGAGAAGTAAATGGTTGGGTGAAAACGACAGTACAGCCCCCCCCCCCCCCCCCCCCCCCCCCCCCCCCCCCCCGCCCTGTTTTAACAAATGTCAAAATCAGTTTGCTTTGTACCAAAACCACACACAGCTGTATATATTCATCAGTTCGTAATTGAAATTTGGATATCATTGGAACTCTTCCGGTGACTAGGTTCCAATGATATCCATATTTGCATAATGTGATCGAAATGAGAGCTTTTCACAAGTTCACAATGAAAATTGCCTCCCCTTTAATGCTTCTTCATTTAAATCCACATGTGACGTGATAGTTATCTCGCGGAATTACGTCACCATAATCAAATTTCAATGACGTTTACCTCAAATATCGTACACACGCATGACCTTTGTTTTGATTTAAAGATCGACTAAATTTTAAACAGATTCTACAGCCAAACAATAATCCAAACAATGGGGAAAACTGCAAAAACTAGCAAAATATGGGACTATTTCACTGTCAAGGCTAGTGACAACACAAAAGCAACGTGTAATGTTTGCAACGCTGCAGTGTCGCGAGGAGGCACTAATGTTAAAAACTTTACTAACTCTAATTTGAAGAGCCACCTTCAACACAACCACCCTCTTGTATTTTCCGAGTTTGAGGAATCGCAAGCCAACTCTAATAAAATTAAAAATGAGGAAAAAATGGCAAAGGAGGAGGAGAATTCAACAACAAGCCACGCCAAAAAGGTCCATCAGCTGCAACTCGCCGAGTGTTTCAATAAAATAACCCCCTGGGCATTCAATGACTCACGAACAACAGCAATGAACAAAAAGTTGGCTGAAATGGTAGTGCTGGACATACAGCCATTTAGTATAGTGGAGGATGTTGGCTTCCGAAGATTTGTTCATGGGCTTGAACCCCGGTATTCCTTACCATCACGGCACCATATCAGCCAGACACTGATTCCAACTATGTATGAACAAATTAAAACCAAAGTGTCTCTTGAACTCAAATCAATGGAAACAATTGCTCTAACCACTGACATTTGGTCGTCGAACGTAGGGGCTCATTCTTTAATGAGTCTGACCGGCCATTGGATAAACAATGACTTTTCTAGGAAATCTTGTGTTCTCAGTGCCAGCTCCTTTACTAGTAGACATACCGGTGAAAATCTGGCAAATGAATTAAATAATATGCTGAAAATATGGGACATTAATCATGAAAGGGTCACTACGGTCTTAAGGGACAATGCTTCTAATGCCAAATGCGGTTTAACTTTGAGCGGCTTAAATAGTCAAGGATGCTTTGTTCATTCACTGCAACTTGCTATCAATGATGGTATTGATAGCCAGCGCGCAGTGAATGACACTTTGGCCATTGCCCGGAAAATAGCGGGGCATTTCAATCACTCTCCACTCGCCTGTAGCAGATTAAAAATCATTCAGAAAAAGCAGGGTATAAATGAATATTCTATCCTTCAAGACGTTCCAACCCGATGGAACAGTACGTATTACATGGTCAACAGATTGGTTGAACAAAAACAACCATTGGTTGAATTTAGCAGTTTGTACGAGATCCCAATTCTCACGGCGAACCAATGGAATCTGGCAGAAACGTTAGTAACGACTCTCAAAAAATTTGAAGTTCTTACTCGAGAGGCATCCGCTAAAGCGGCTAGTATTTCTATGGTGATCCCATCTGTGCGAATGTTGGAAATGTCCATTTCGAAACACGATGACGATAAAGGAGTCCAAACAGTGACTGAGACTATTCTCGATTCTCTCAGGCGTAGATTTGCTGACATTGAAGCAAATCCACTATATGTTTTAAGTACATTTTTAGACCCTAGGTACAAAACAGTATTTTTTTCTAATCATGAAATTGAGGAATTCGCCGCTAAACAGTTAAACTTAGAATTTATAAAGTTGATCAATGCCAACAAGTCTGAGTGTGGTAGAACCGAAAATAAGGACGCCAGTAACTCCTCTAATGAAAATGTACCTCAGAAAAAAATTAAACTTGGAAATTTTGAATCAGAGTATAGCGAATTGTTGAGCAGGAAGGGTGTTGAAAATTCTCAGTCCAGTTCGAATGAACAAGAATTCGATATGGAAATCAAACGCTACTTGCTTCAGCCCATTCTGCCTCGAACTGAGGATCCTCTTTGTTGGTGGAAGTCAAACTGTCACTCCTATGCGCTTTTGGCACCATTGGCTCGTAAATTTTTAGCCCCGCCTCCTTCCAGTGTACCAAGTGAGCGCTTGTTCAGCGAGGCAGGCAATGTGTATGATGAGCGCAGAGGAAGTCTCAAGCCAGAGAAAGCAGAAATGATTTTAACTTGTCGAGGAAATCTCCCTCTGATCAACTTTACCTACTAATTACTAAATCAAACGAGTCGCACTTCCAAGTGTTTGTGCGGCCATGGTTTCCAATAGATGTGGATATTATTCACATCTCTTGGAAACCGTGGCCGCACAAACATTCAATTCTTTATTGAACCCCTTCATAAAGCTTTTGTCGCCTATCTGCTATACTCGATCCTGTGACGCCATAAAAATGCCTATAATGTCAATGGCGCGCATTTTAAAAATAAATTGAAAGCCTTTTCAGAAAATATGGGCATATTCTAATATTGCCAAGGGCCCAAGGAAGCTCATAATTAATCATCCTTATGAACAATGGCGGATACAGGGGGGGGGGGGGGTTTGGGGGGGCATCGCCCCATTTTTGGCTAGTGATTTCTCGCATAGAGAGTATAGGATTTTCATTTGGGAGACAGTACATGAATTGAAGGGGTCAGTCAGTACGCAATATGAGGAACGCATATCCAGAGGTTCGGGAGGGGGTAGCAGAAGCTCAGTCCATATTTACTGGTCGCCTTCGTGAGCGCGGTGGCTCAGTTGGTAAGGTGTCGGACTTGAGACCTTGTGGTCGAGAGTTCGATTCCCACCAGTGGCGACGTCGATTTTGAGGTGTTCGTGTTACATGCACCTAGCCTTATGTACCTAATGGGCCATGGCTATGCCAATTATGGGACGGGAACTTAATTGGCATAGTCATTGGGGCCTAAGCCGAGACGGCTGACTTCTGAACACTTTCAAACGCTGGAAGACCGCAATGTTCTTCTGAGGTTAAGTCGGTTAACCCTTTACCTAACGTAATGGCCAAAACCGGCCAGCGCTATACACGAAAATCCCCATACAATTTTTTAAATATTTTCATTTTTTGCTTCCAAAACATAGGTTGTGACCCCTCATTGGAACGAGCGCATTGCGCTCGTTCCAATGAGTGGTCACAACCTATGTTTTGGAAGCAAAAAATGAAAATTTTTAGTGATACGACAATTTTTTTAACGAGTGTCGTCTGCTACTAGCGTTAGGTAAAGAGTTAAACCGTGTGCTCAAAATGCAATAATTTGGTAAACGCTTTTGAAGAGCATATTTCAAATGTTCTTTTTCTGTCTTGAATGTATGACCGAATTTGAAATTTTGAAAAATGCTGTTCAAAAATTCAAGAGGATTTCCACCCCAAAGTCACCAGAACGCTCCATTTGATCTCTCATTACCAAACATTTTCGGAGTTAGAGTCACCCAGACGCCTCTACAATGGTTCGTGCTTTCAGCACTTGTGGCAGATGCCAAAGGCATCTGCACGATTCGCAACCCCCCCCCCCCCCCCCCCCCCCCCCGATAATTCCTGTATCCGCCACTGCTTATGAGAATGAATAAACTTCAAGTTTACCACCCTGTGCGTCATGTCGATTTTTCATACCCTCTAAGACTCTTCATCATTCGCTATCAGTGATTATATCTCGTAAAGTTGTTGAAGATTTATATTTAAATAGACAGAGCTCGGAGCTCTTTGAATGATCAAGCAAACAATACAATTTGTTAAAAATATTTTGCGACCTGAGTTCCATACGGCCCCAAGTGTAATGAAATCCCATTGCACTTAAGACAGTCACAGTATAAAACTCAGGACGAGATTTGACAAAACTTCCATGTCGGAGATTCTCGTCTTAGGCTTTGTGGGGTTAAAACCATCGGGGTTCTCCATAGAAACAAGTTTCTCTCTTAAACATTCATCTTTATGATCTGTGCTAAAATATTTTCACGTGAACGTTTCAGTCTTTCAGACAGTTTGAATATTTGGTTTTGTCAATTAAAATGCATTATTGAAACTGTTAAACGTCGTCCATCTCTATGTTGTTTATTAGTACCCCAACTGTGACAATCGTCCACTGAATCTGATAGAAACTTGAATCTGGAAGATGTTGTGGTCGAGAGTTTCTCACCAAAAGGCGACATCGCGTAGTTTCCTTGGACAGGACACTTCAATGACTTCATCAGACTTGCCCTTAAGGGCACAATTATGCCACGTGCTGAGAGCCTGAGACGTACGACACACTGAGGTGCACATGGCCTCAACCGCTCTAATCCTCTCCGTGTTGTGCATCGCAAGTCTGGGATTATGAATTTGAGCTTCTGACAGGCGCTCGTTGCTGCTCGGTGGCTTACCTCCGGTACTCCGGCTTCTATCATAAAAACTTTTCACCGACACTGATACACGATAACATATGATGAGCCTGGCTGTTAAGTGCGGTAAAACACCAATGAATCAATCCATCAATCAATAGGGTATGTATAAAATGTCTGAAATTTAATTATTCAAGTCCTAACTTCTAATTATGTTAAAGCAATTTGGCTTGTGGAAATCAAAGGCAGCGCATCTCAGCAGGTATGAGGGGCGTTCCTATAGACCTATACGCTGCAACAAGATAAATTGGTTTTAAGTTAAAACCAGTTTATCTTGTTGCAGCGTATAGGGCTATAGGTTAACTATATATGAAAATCAACCAGAAATAATTTTGCTTGCAGTGAATCACTTCAATATCGTGGTTGGAGGGTGGCTTTGAACAGTTCATCATGAAAACGGTGAAATATTCTTTCCCACCAGCCGCCAACCCCCCCCCCCCCCCCCTTCGATAAAATATCATCGCCAGGCAAGTTTCGATTCCTCCACATTCCACACTACAGCGATGGTTTAACCAATCATCGGCCAGTAGGCGGAGTTTAACCAAATATCCCGAGACGATGGAGGCACAGGCTTTGGTCTGTCCAGTTATGTATCGCTGTCGAAGAAAATTGATTCGTAACAATGTTGCATGGTTTTGTTAGTATCGCGTCGAAAAACTCACCTTCTCCAAATATTGTGTATCAGTTTTGTTTCCACGACTCCTCCCACTTTGAAAATCATTCACTTGTTTAAAAGTTTTTGACTTGTCAATCACGCCCAACATTCGTGAATGCGATGAATTAAAATTCTTCCCAGCTTATCAACCAGCAGGAAGTAACTTGATTAAATGACCCATGGGCTTGGATATACATCGGTGGAAAGTTTGAGGGGATGGGGTAATTCTTTTTTTTTATTTGCAAGGACGAATAACGACTCGCAGCCCAGTCGTTGAAAGCACTGCGATTTACTTGGGGCGGGTGGGGGGGGGGCACTCCCACAATTCAGTTTTGAGACTCCTCCGATCCTTAGAAATAACTGATCAACAGAAGCAATTGACCACAGACGAATGACATGACCTGGATTTCAAAGTTTTGTTTTCTGCAGGACAAGATAATTTTCCCGCTCAATTTAGACCCAGCGACATATCACAGCACTCGGAATTTCTGTTCAACAACAGGTTTGTACGAAAGTGTTATTTTATTAAGGCTAGTCTTCCACGTGATAGAATCGTGCAAACGAATTGAAATTGTTGGCCACTTATTCCAGTTTGGTGCTCCCATATTTGATCGTATATTTGATCGGTAATATCGGCAGGCATATCGGCTAGGATAAAACAATATCGGCGATACCGATACCTGACCGATAACCAACTTATCGGCCGATACCGATAACCGATACCGATTATCGGCTCAGCTTTACACTCAGACGCATTAACAGCGAGGGAATTCATACGTCTGATGGGGCTATGCGGAGCGACTGCAGATCTTATTCCAATGGGCCGCTTGTGCACGCAGCCCCTCCAGATATTCTTTACTCAGAACTGGAGTGTGAAGACGCATTCGCTCGAAACCAGTATTGTTTTATGGACCTAGTAAAACAAAAGGTTCAGATTTGGGCAGATATTCAGTGGTTAACTCAGGGAGTTCCGCTGCAACTGCCGGATCTGGTTTTCACAGTTATGACATGTGCGAGTCATACGGGTTGGGGCGCAACCCTAAGTTCCGCAGACTTGAAGTGTCAGGGTCTTTGGGACCCTCAGTTCCTAGAGAAACACATAAACATCAAAGAGATGATGTCAATATGGCTAGCTCTTCAACATTGGATTCATATGATAGCGAACATCCATGTTCAAATTTTGTTGGACAATTCGACAGTAGTGGCTTACATCAGGAACCAAGGCTGCACTTATTTGATTCCATTATGTGAATTAACGGAGAGGATTCTCATATACGTCATGAATAATCATGTTGATCTTTCGGTCCTTCATATACCGGGTCGTCTGAATGTACTTGCAGACTTGCTTTCTCGGAAAGGTCGCCTGTTACCATCGGAATGGACTCTCAACAAGCGAATATTCAGACAGATTTGCTACCAGTGGGATCGTCCCATGATAGATCTGTTTGCCTTGGATCTATCTTCTCAGGTGTCTGTTATGGGACGTTCCCCGGAAGCTTCCTCCACGAGAGGACCTTCTTTATCAGGGGAAGTCACATGGGGAAGTCATGTGCACTGCATCACAACCCGGAAGGTCTCAACGTTCATGTATTTCCATTGTGCAGTCTTTCTTCCACAGAAAACAGTTTACAGGATGAGCAGTGGACGCAATTTCTAACTGCAGTAGGTCCTCCTCTACATTGAACTACACAGCGAAGTGGAGGGTTTTCTTCCGTTGGTGTCAGGATCAGTCGATAGACATATACGATCCGTCCATACCAAATTTTCTTGCTCTACATATTCTCAAGCTGCAGCCCGTCACTGTTAAGGGCTATAAGTCTATGTTATTAGACACTTACACCCATCATGATAACTTGGCTTGGATCAAATACTCCATTGTCCAAGCTGGTTAGAAATTTCTCTATTAATAGATCTAGAACCTTCAGATTAATTCCTAAGTGGAATTTGGCTTGGGTTCTGTTGAAGCTCAAAGAAGCTCTTTTTGAGCTGTTGGACGTTGTAAAGTTCAAATTCTTGACCTAAAAAACAGTGTTTTTCTTAGCTTTTGCATCTGCTAGAAGAGTCGGTGAACTTCATGCTTTTTATGTGTACCCATACTATGTATGGTACACATAATACCAGCATCTGGGGTGGCCATCCATCGTTCGTCCATCCTTTGTCTGTCTGTCTGTCCGTCCGTCCGGTGTCCGTATCCATTTCTTTGGCATTCGATAACTTGAAAAATATTGCTTGGATAGTCAAGTTACTCTATATTTGTGTTCAGGTTACTGATGTGGCGAGCTTATAGTTTTTGGTGTAAATCTGATGATTTGATCCCGAGATATTTTTATACTGTACCAATGACCCAGACATAGCTGGTGCTAACTCTTAAAATATAGGGCCAAACACAAATTTTGCCCCCCAATCCCCAAAATTTGCATCTAAAACTAAAGAAAACATGTCCTGAAAGGCCCTCCACACTTCGCCCCTACTGCGCATGCGCAGTGTCAAGGACGTTCCGAAATTGGCGCCATTAATCATTCTAAGTTTGGCCCTTCATCAATTAACATCTGACTGATCTTTGTGCTTATAAATCTCAGTTTAAATGATGCCAAACACATAAATATTAGTGAAATGGTGATTCTAAGGAGGATAGAGAAGGAGGAGAGGAAAAAAATGTGTGACAGAATATTATCAGGGCTGTAACTTAAAATTTTTTAATGAAATTGTGTTAAGTTACCTATTTTCAAGGCAGCAGCCATTTTGTTGTCATTCTGATTATTTAGTTACACTGTTTTTTTTTTTTAAGTGTTTTCCTCTCTCCCTGTCCTTTAAGTCCCCCTTGCTATTCTCCCATGCTTGTGGCATAGTTTTTGTAATTATTATTACTAAATTTTCTTGGGAGTTTTAGCTGAATAACAGAATGAATTCTGTTCTTTTCCCCATGTTTACGTCTTCACCTACGGGTGGTTAGGCATTGTGTTCTGCATCTACCATCTGATGTTCTGCAGTTTCTTCCCTGGAAGTCTCTGTTTTGCATCAGATAGTGTATTTTTGGTAACTGATTTCGGGCCTGGGTGCCTGGAGTCTTATTTTAGTGTTTTTACACTCATTGTTTACATTTACAACAGCCCTCTGTGTGAGGGGGGGATTTCTAAAAAATAATATCTTTATGTTATTTTAATCATAACTAGATACATTATTATTGTTCGTAAGTGTTGAATAAATTGTTTAAAATATTTTTAAAATTTTTGTCCACACTTAGGCTTGGGATCCATTGGGGCTCAACGTTACTTTTTAGAAACTTGGGCTGTTCTGCAAAAATATTTTTTCAAAATATTTTGATTTCAATTATTTTTTCTATATTAATGGATCATATTATTATTATGTATTTTGATTGCCAGGGATTAGTGCGAGTACCAGGACTTGTTTTCTTTTCTCATTGAAAGGATATTGATCAATTGTTTTAAGAGGAAGTCTTCCTCTGACTTTATTATCATTCTATATGTGGTCAGTGTACTCGCATTAACTCCTGTTCTGTATCGTATGATTTCGATGACAATATGGGAAGCGTATGTCACGGTATGTTATTGGGGATTTGGACTCTCCAGTCCTTTCCCCGCAGGGTCACTCTACTTTATCAATTTCTATTTCAGACGATCAAGATTAGGGTGATGTATCTGTGATGTCTTCCAACAGTGTGCCTCCGTCGTCACAATTAATGAAGGGCTAGCGGAAAAGTGCTCATGTAAATACGCCAATTGCCTAAGAGGACCCTAGTAGGTTCGACGGCCTTTGACGTCCGCTAGCTCGCCCGGTGTAGCGTCCATTCACCGAATGGTTCGGCAGCCGGGTTCGTCCGTTGCGGTCTAGAAGGAATTTTGGGGTGATGCGAGCACTATAAATTAACCTAATGCACACCCAGTGACGGCGGATCGGAGGGAGAACGGAGGAAGCCTTTTAGTCCGGTTCATAGCTCGTTCCGGTCCATCCGGACGGCAAGCGAGAGAGGCCCCTCTCTCGTTCAACAACATCTGGCCCCAGATGTTGTGGTACAAAATGTGTCGCAAGCGGAGCATACGTCCGTCGCTCGGGACGCTCCGTTGTATAGGCAGTCCGCGGAGACTGCTAAGGCTTCCTCTTCTCGTCAGCGCACACGACCGCACCTTGGCTGCGTGACCGCCGATATATTACCAGCTTCGCCGATCAAGGATTCTTCGGCGACCAGGTCACACCATCCGGTAGCCAGGGACACGAGGCCTGCAGACTCCGGACGTTCGCATAGGAAGTGTGCGGGAGTCAACGTACACGGAGCTTCCGGCGGCAATGCATCGTAAGACCGCTACTGCACAGGCCTCGGGAACGGACGTGCTTTCCTTAATAGCACAGTTTATCGCAGCATCCCAGCATCAACTGAATCTGTCGCATATATTTTATCCGACGATGCTGGGTCGGGACGCTCCGCGGAAGCGGGTACGGACGTCCGAAAGTTTCATCCGGTCCGACGGGATACCGAAAGGGATTCGGAGGATTTCGAGCTTTCCCTTTCGGAACAACATATGCTGTTGTGTATGTCATCTGACTTGGTCTTCTACAGCTTCTTTCGTCGGACCAGAATGCTGCGATGCCGGATAAGAAACTGATAGCGTCGGTGGACTTAGTAATTTTTGGTTCGGTTCAGGGACATCGTCCCTCAGTTCCGACATAGTCCAATAATGTCACACAAACTTTCGAATTATTGAACGACGCTATATATATATTATTATTTTATGCTTGCTAACCAAGCATTTCTGGTTTCTTGTTCGAAGAGTTATGGAGATGTCTTTCAAAAGTGTGCCTCTGTCGTCATAGTTAATGAAGAGTTAGCGGCAATAAGTGCTCATGGAATATGTCTATCGCCTACGGAGTGACATTCGCTAGCTCACCCAGTGTAGCGTACATTCATCGAATGGTTCGGCTGCCGGGTTCGTCCGTTGCGGTCTAGGAAGGAGATTTGGGTGATGCGAGCACTTTAATTACTTTAGTACTCACCCAGTGACGGCAGATTGAGGACAGATCGGAGGAAGCCTGTTAGTCCGGTTCCTGGCTTGTCCAGGTCCGTCCGGGCTGTGAGCGAGAGAGGTCCCTCTCTTGTCCAACAACATAGGAGACCGCATGTTGTGGTTCAGATATTTTACATTCGGGACGCTCCGTTATATTGACAGTCCGAGAGACTGTCCTTAATGCTTCCTCATCCTCACAGCAGGGCACACGACCGCACATTGGCTACGTGACCTCGAGTTTCCGATCAGTTTCGGCATTCAGTGATTCCACGGCGAATAGGTCGCGCCATCCGGTAGCCAAGGGACACGAGGCCTATACACTCCGTTCGCTCGCATATTGGTAGTATGCACGGGGTAACGATTACGGAGCTTCCAGCGGCAATGCGTCGTAAGACTGCTTCTCCTCAGGCCTCAGTGACGGACGTGCTATCCGAGTTAGCACAGTTGTTTCGCAGCATCCCAGCAATTGACAGTTTCTCGGTCGAATCAGGAATTATCCGACGGCGCTGGGTCGGTGCGGTCCGCGGTTGCATCAGCTACGGACGACCGAACGCTTTATAGGGTCCGACAGGATGGCGAAAGGGATTCGAAAGATTTCGAGTTTTCCCTTTAGTAGTATCGGAAGATGCCTTTCATATCTTCTGGCATTATCTTCCAGTGATTGTTATTTCGGACTTCATTGCTGCGATCTTGGATAAGAGACTTATAGCGTCATTGGACTCGGATTTTTCGATCGGTTCAGGGACATTGTCCCTGACTTACCGACGCAGTCCAATATTGGCATTACAACATGTGTTTTATTTTTCGACGCTATATATATATATACAAGCCTGCTACTAAGCATGATAGTTTAGTTTCTTGTCCGCGTTGCTCATTTCTGCCATTTTATCATTTATACGAATAGTTTATTTTGGCAGAGCAGGGCATACCGAGAGTTCATATGCGTCTAGACGGTGTGATTAAAGACTGCATATATTCTTTTTCGCCGTTTATGTCTTTTCCAATTTCATTGTTGGGAACGACATTATGTATAGTAGACTTAACTTAGACGCTTTATCATACGTAATCCGCCTTACTGAGGCGTTATCATTACGTCTTCAAGAAAAGATTTACGGGATATTATTCTCAATGTAATTTCTTTTGAGGGCAGTAGTTTGTTCACGTATAACTCCGCCCTTCAGTGGCTGATTGGAGTTAGTTAGACGTGACGCAGCCCTAGCTACATCCACACGTGTGGATAGTAAGGTTAAGAACTCTCTCAGAGTCGCTTCGTTCTCGGAGGAGCTTCTCTTCGACGGCAACTTTTCGGCAATCCATGAATTGCTCGATTTACACGTTCTCTTGTCTATCTAGTGTTACAAGAGTTTCAGACTGGGGCAAACATTCGGTGGTTGACTCAGAGAGTGCCACCACAGTTGCCGGACCCGAGTGTGGCTGTTATGACGGTTGCCAGTCAAACAGATTGGGATATAATACTGATCCCTACGGATTCGAAGTGCCAGGGTCTTTGGGTTCCGCAGTCTCTTAGCAATCAGTTTTCTTCCGCGGAATAATGTTTTTTAGGCTTGCTTTATGTCATTGCATGAACATTATTCAGAAACGCATGCCCAAATTCCTGTCCTTTAATTCGACAGTAGTGGCGTATCTCCGGAACCAGGGAGGCACTCTTTCGTTTCCGTTATTCAATTTAATGGAAAGAATCCGTTTGTTGGTTATAGTACACCAAGTTCAGTTTTGGTCCGTCATATTCCGGGTCGTCTGATTGTTTTATTGGACTTCCGTTCTCTTACGGGTCGCTTGTTGCTATCGGAATGGACTCTCAACAAACAAGTATTCAATCAGATTTGCTATCTATGGGAGCGCCCAATGATGATTTATTTATGACACAGCTTGCTAATCAATTGCAGACGTATGTGTTGGCTTGTCCAGATCTCTGAGCTAATGTTGTTAACGCTCTATTGATCTATAGGACGAAATGATAGGATACGCGTATCCTCCGGCGCTGTTGTTTCAGCAGGTATTGCTAAGATAAACAACCACAATACATTTCTGTTGATAGCATCTCTATCTTCACAGAGATCATGAGTAATTTACTCTCTTGTCTACTGTGGGTCATAACGTGAAATCTTCCTCTATGTGAGGATCTTTTTTCACTGGGTAAATCGTGTCATCTTTATCACAACCAGCAAGGTCGCAACCTTCATGTATTCCGTTGTGTGGTCCGTATTGCATTGTAAGCACTGTACTGGACGAGCTTTGGACGCGATTTCTTACTATAGGAGATCCTCTTCTTCGCTATTCTATGCGGCTAAAGTGGAGGCTCTTCTGTCATAGTGTAGGGATCCTTATGTTCATATTGTTGATCCCTCCATACTACTCATTGCTATTTTTTAGTATACTTGTTTCACAAGATCTACTGCAGCCTGTTATTATTTAGGTTATAGGTTTATGTTACCTCATACCTATGCACTCTACGATAGTTTACAATTGAGTCTTTTGTCTCTTTATCTAAGTCAGTTAGTAACTTTTTGATAAATAGACTTAGAATCTTTAGATTAAATTCCTATACGGATTTTAACTTCGGTTCTTATTTAGCTAAGTAATCATTTGAGCCTTTGGAAACAGTAGTTTTCAAATTCTGACCTTTTAGACAGTAATTCTGTTGGTTTCTCTTTTACTGTAGAGTCAGTGAGTTTCATGCACTATCGATGGATGATTTTCACTTTCGTAGTTTCGGAATCACTATTTCCGTTACTATTTAGGTTGGATTGTTGCATAAGAGTTAGGCTCCTATTATCCGGAACCTATTATTTTAAGGTCCTTCCGTCTTCGTATGGGCATAGGCCTTTACTCTTTCCGGGTACAGTTTATGTATTTATAAACAGATATCTGTTTATTACTATGGGCGTAAGCTTCTTCTGTCTTTGATGTCTAGTAGAAGGATGTTACGCTCCATTTTATTGTTAATGGATTCTATTAACTATCGGTACTGCTTATGGTATATCATTGACTTAGCAGTTGTGCTTAAGATTTCGGCTCATGAAGTAAGAGTTCTTCTACTTCTTGGGCTTACATTAATAGTGTCGCTATTATAGATTTTTGAAGGCCGCTCATTGCGCTCAGCCATCCACATTCATGAATTTTATCTCAGAAATATCGAGTCCATTTCTGGAGGCCTCTATTGTTAGGTCTATTATCTACTGCTCAGAATGTCATTCACTTAACAGTTGCTACTATAGCTAGGTAGGCTGTCTGTTTCGGCAGTGTCTCCGTTCGGCTGCCCTCTTCGCTCTGGGATATTTGACCCAGGGCAAGAAAAAGGGGGGGGGGGGGGGGGGGAGGGTGTTCCCTTGGGTCACCTGTTTTACTATGAAAACAAGGGGATACCTCCTCCGGAGTTAGTAATTCTGAGCTGTTATTGGGATGGTTGTTTAGTGAGAAGTTTAGGTTTTTAAAATTCATTCAAGTCTTAGTTTTTAAAGTATAGCTTTTGAATATTGCATATGTCAACGGACATGATTATGCAATCCTCAGACACTTTTAGGAGTATGAGAGTCTCTATTCTCTAGACTTACTTTATTTATTGGCTTACTTTAAAAATTATTAGTATAAGGATTATATTGCATATTAATAGAGTACATGGATGTATGAAGCTCAATTTTGGAAGGTGTTGTATCTTTCTAATTTATCATAAATAAGAAAGATACATGTAAGGCCTATTACTTCTTTTTCCCTACAGGGGATGACTCTATTTTATTTTATTGAGCGTATTCCATTTTGCTCTATGTCCTTGGCCCTCCAGCCTTTTTACTATTCAGCTATGTCTGGGTCATTGGTACAGTATAAAAATGTTAAAAAATTTATAGTAATTTATATATTTTTTATACTTACCAATGACCCAGACGGGGATGGCCCTCCCAGGAGTTGGGAACTCTTGCCTCCCCGCTGAGTACATAGCGCTTACCAGGCACTGGTTATTAGAATGATTAATGGCGCCAATTTCGGAACGTCCTTGACACTGCGCATGCGCAGTAGGGGCGAAGTGTGGAGGGCCTTTCAGGACATGTTTTCTTTAGTTTTAGATGCAAATTTTGGGGATTGAGGGGCAAAATTTGTGTTTGGCCCTATATTTTAAGAGTTAGCACCAGCTATGTCTGGGTCATTGGTAAGTATAAAAAATATATAAATTACTATAAATTTTTTAACATTAACCCTTTATCCTTCAAATTGAAAATTCCTCCAATCCCTTTGGCATTCGATAACTTGAAAAATATTGCTTGGATTGTCAAGTTACTTTATATTTGTGTTCAGGTTACTGATATGCCAATCTGTACAGTTTTTGGTGTAAATCTGTTATTTTGATCCTGGGGTATTTACCCTTTATCCCTCAAATTTAAAATTCCTCCAATCCCTTCGGCATTCAATAACTTGAAAAATATTGCTTGGATTGTCAAGTTACTTTATATTTGTGTTCAGGTTACTGATGTACCAAGCTGTATAGTTTTTGGTGTAAATCTGATAATTTAATAATGAGATATTAACCCTTTATCCTTCAAATTGAAAATTCCTCCAATCCCTTTGGCATTCAATAAATTGAAAAATATTGCTTGGATTGTCAAGTTGCTTTATATTTGTGTTCAGGTTACTGATGTACCAAGCTGTATAGTTTTTGGTGTAAATCTGTTATTTTGATCCTGAGATATTAACCCTTTATCCTTCAAATTGAAAATTCCTCCAATCGCTTTGGCATTTGATAACTTGAAAAATATTGCTTGGATTGTCAAGTTACTTTATATTTGTGTTCAGGTTACTGATATGCCGATCTGTACAGTTTTTGGTGTAAATCTGTTATTTTGATCCTGGGGTATTAACCCTTTATCCCTCAAATTGAAAATTCCTCCAATCCCTTTGGCATTCAATAACTTGAAAAATATTGCTTGGATTGTCAAGTTACTTTATATTTGTGTTCAGGTTACTGATGTACCAAGCTGTATAGTTTTTGGTGTAAATCTGATAATTTAATAATGAGATATTAACCCTTTATCCTTCAAATTGAAAATTCCTCCAATCCCTTTGGCATTCAATAAATTGAAAAATATTGCTTGGATTGTCAAGTTGCTTTATATTTGTGTTCAGGTTACTGATGTACCAAGCTGTATAGTTTTTGGTGTAAATCTGTTATTTTGATCCTGAGATATTAACCCTTTATCCTTCAAATTGAAAATTCCTCCAATCGCTTTGGCATTTGATAACTTGAAAAATATTGCTTGGATTGTCAAGTTACTTTATATTTGTTTTCAGGTTACTGATGTCCTGAGCTGTATAGTTTTTGGTGTAAATCTGATAATTTGATCCTGAGATATTAACCCTTTATCCATCAAATTGAAAATTCCTCCAATCCCTTTGGCTTGAGAGTACTCAAAAAATATCAATCCGGTTGTCATGTTATTTTAGATATTTATTCAGGTTACTGATGTACTATGCTGTATAGTTTTTGATGTAAATCTGATAATTTGATCTGGAGATATTAACCCTTTATCCATCAAATTAGTCACTCCTCTAATCCATTTCTATTATGTACGCATACCATGTATGGTGTACATAGTGTCGGCATCCGTGGTAGGCCTCCATCATACAGCTTTCTACTATTTATGGGTACACATCTGACGATTTCATCGGCGTATTTTTCTGTTGATGAATCTCACAACCGCAGTGTGGGTAATACCATTACCCTTACTACTAAAGTGGAATTTTTTGCTAAGAATCAGGTTCCAGACAAGGGGCCGGAGCCTATTATCATTAAGACTCTGCCATCCTCGGATAACCGTAGATCTTTGCTGTGTCCAGTCAGGGTTATGCACATTTATAAACGTCAATCAGACTTTATTAGAAAAGGAAGAAAATGTTCTCTCATTCATTGATTACTAACAAAAAGGATATTTCTGTTCATTCAGTCGCTAGATGGATTCAGTTGGCAATAATATTCAATAAAGAGATATCCTACTTGCACTGCTTAATATAAGGAATGGAGCTTCACAGAATTCTTTGACAAATCCATTCAAATAATATTGCTTTATCTCTATTCAGGAGGTTACAGAAACGGCTGAAGAAAACAGGAATCAATTTTTTCTACAAGATCTTGGATCAAACTTTACTGAGTTGAAGAATTTATATGGACAGAGTAGTGGGGACTCAAATCTTTATAATTTATTCCAATCTTTCAAAGATTCTGCCTTATTAACAAGATAACAGCTCATGTTTAGAGACCATTGAGTGATGAATACTGATTATTAGAAAAGTCAGTTGATGTGGGTTGTCGGATTCTACCTAGCTGACCAGACCAGCTCCATAGGCATTGTGTTCTAGCTGGGAGCACGGTGGCCCTCAGGTGGCATAATTCTTTTACAAAATTGAAAAAAATCTTCTCCAGAAGTAACAATTAGAATCCTTTTGATACTTAGTATACAACATCCTTAGAGATTCAAGTTTGTTCGAAACAAGTCCTTGAGTTCATATTTGAGCTCTCTGTAGGAACTCCGATTTTAACTTTGTGTAATATTAGGAAATTTATTTAAAAATCTTTTTCAGATCTGTTAGCCAAAATCTCTTCATATTTGGCATACTGCATTTTTTTTTTTTTTTTTTTTTTTTGGGTGGGGGGGAGGGGGGGGGGGGGGGGGTGAGCTTGATGTTTGTTCAAATCAAGTGCCTGGAGTCATATTTGGGCCCAAATTTTAACTTGGTGTAACATGAGGAATATTTTTAAAAACATTTCTTCAGATCCATGTCAAAATCTTTTGATATTTGGTATGTAGCATCCTTAATGGGGTGAGATTCAAGTTTGTGCAAATCAAGTCCCTTGGTGTATATTTGGGCTCCCTATGGGAACTTGAATTTTAACTCAGTCCACTATGAGGAAATGTTTTTTTTAAATCTCCCTCTTCAGATCTATCAATCCGAATCTATGGGAATCCCAATTTAACTTGATGCAATATGAGGAAATTTATTTAAAATTCTTCTTCAGATCTACTCGTCAAAATCTTTTGATATTTGGTATTCTGCATCTTTAGAGGGGGGCAGCTTGAAGTTTGTTATTAAGGCTCACTTTGAGAGCCCAATTTTTAACTTAATGTAAGATAAGGAGTATTTTTTTTTAAATTCTTCAGATCTATCAGTCAGAATCTTTTGATGTACAGTTAAAACTAGAAGTCTTGTCATGAAATGCGCACAAATAGCGCGTTGATATGCGCGTTAATGTACGCGTTATGGCCCAAGTAAAGCTATCAAATTATGTACATATGGCCTGTGCACAAGCAATGTTTCAGCCAATGGACCTCCGGGTAACCCGGAGGTCCATTGGCAGAAACATTGCATGTGTTTGCTATGAGTAACCAAGAGAACCTGCCGTGCTTTGGATGCCATTCGATATGGCAATTGCGCGCAATTCCAACGCGCAATTAAGCCTAGATAAGCGCACTATTCGTGACAGGACTTCTAGTTTTAACTGTATGGTAGGTAGCATCCTTAGTTGGGTGAGATTCATGTTTGTTCAAATCAAGTTCCTGTCTTCATATTTGGGCTCCCAATAGGAACTGGAACTTTAGCTTAGTGCAATATGAGAAATATTCTTTAAAATCTTCTTTTTAGCTAACCTGACTGAAAGTCAGTGTGAGCTATTGGCGTCTGCCATCCGTCATCTGTCGTACGATAGCTTTTACAAAACAATCTTCTCCTCACAAACCAATGGCTCAAATTGAAACATATATGGGCCACATCATCTTGGGGGTATTCTGTTTTAGTTTTGTTCAAATTGGGTCTCCACCCTTTTTGGGCGTGGTCTTATGCCCAAATATGATGAAATTCTTTAGAAATCTTCTTCTCATGAACCACAAGTGGGAATGCTTTGATATTTGGTATGAAGCTTCCTCTGGTGTTCAATATTAAAAGTTGTTCAAAGAAAGTTGATAGGTGCATATTTGGGCTCTCACTTTTGAGCTCCCCTGAAAATTTCTATTTCAAGAACCAATGGAGTGATTTGAACCAAATTTTAGATGTGGCATAAGTTGACCCCCAAAATTCATGCCCCCAAAATTTTTCGGGAGCTAAAAATAGAACAAAAATGAAAAGTCCAATATTTCCCAAACTGCACAGACTAGAGATTTAATATTTGGTATGAAGCTTTCTTCTGAGCAGTTGACACAATTGAACAAAAAAAATTGCTGGCAAATCTGTCATATGCCCTATTTTTGGTGTTATGAAAATATGATAACTCAGCATTTTGTAACACTGAAGTCAATGGGAAAAAGATTACATGTTTACCTTTTTAAAAATATCTTCTCCTCACAAACCAATAGCCCAAATTGAAACATATATGGGCCACATCATCTTGGAGGTATTCTGTTTTAGTTTTGTTCAAATGGGGTCTCTGCCCTTTTTGAGCTTGGGCTTATGCACAAATATCGTGAAATTCATTAAAAATCATCTTCTCATGAACCACAAGTGGGAATGCTTTGATATTTGGTATGAAACTTCCTCTGGTGTTCAAGATTAAAAATTGTTCACAGAAAGTTGATAGGTCCATATTTGGGCTCTCCAGGGAATGGCCTCACTTGTGAGCTCCCCTGAAAATTTCTATTTCAATAACCAATGGAGCGATTTGAACCAAATTTTATATGTGGCATTAGTTGACCCTAAGTACTTCATTCAAGCCCCCAAAATTTTTCGCGGTTGCCTGTGAGAAACACCTGGCGCTAAAAATAGAAAAAAAATGAAATGTCCAATATTTCACAAACTGCATGGACAAGAGATTTTGTATTTGGTATGAAGCTTTCTTCTGAGCAGTTGAAACAATTGTACAAAAAAATTGCTGCGAATCTGTCATATGGTTTATTCAGATTACATTTTCTCCATACCCATAACCTTTACAGTTTAGGACAACTTGGTTCAGGTGAGCGTTTTAGGCTCTCTTGAGCCTCTAGTTTAGATCTAACAGTCAAAATCTTTTGATATTTGATATGCAGCATCCTTAGGAGGTGTAGATTGAAATTTGTTCAAAGCAAATCCCTTGGGCTATATTTGTGCTCCCTCTGGCAGCTCAGATTTTAACTTTGGGCAATATGAAGAATACTCTCTAAAAATCCTCTCCTCCAGGTCCATCAGTTAAAATCTTTTGCTATTTGGTTTGCAGTATCCTCAGTGTAATCAGATTCCAATTTGTTAAAAGCAAGTTCCTGGTGTATATTTGGACTCCCTACGGCAATCTAAATTTTAACTTTGGGGAAAAGCCTTTAAAATTCTTCTGCAGATCCACCAGTCAGAACCTTTTGATATTTGGTGTGCAGCAACTTTAGGAGATTCAGATTCCAGATTCGTGAACATATTTTCATGACTAAAAATAATTATGCATTCTACAAGTTAAGCCTTTACCTAACATGAAAAGCAGACAACACATGCAAACAAAATTCTTGAACAACTAATTTTTTTCATTTTTTGTCTCAAAAACATAGGTTATGACATCTCATTGGAATGAGCTAGACAAGCTCATTCCAAAGAGGGGTCATAACCTATGTTTTTGAGACAAAAAATGAAAATATAATGAAAACTGACAATTTTGGAGAATAACGCCAGCTGGTTTTAGCCATTACGTTGGGTAAAGGGTTAAACAATTTTATCCGGTGAGTGATTAAACCCCCTTGGGACCTCTTGTTTAACCCCCTTCACACTGATGTCAAAATATCCTAATTTCAAGAAGACATTTTTTTCCCATAATGGAACTGGGAATTGAACCAATTCAATCTTGTTTGACGGAGCTCTCTGAGCTCTGTCAAACAAGATTGAATTGGTTAAATTTCCAGTTGCATTATGGGAAAAATTTGCAGCCAAAACCTTAAGATATTTCGACATCAGTGTGCAAGGGGTTAAATTTATTATGAAATAAAAAAACAGTTGGTGTGTCTACAGCCTCCCAGCGGTCCTTAAAATCCCTGGAATATAGAAGTAAGTAAGTATTAGAAAATAACCTTAAACGGTCCAGGGAAGTTACAGTTTGGTAACGTATTTTGAGACAGCAGTTTAATGTCAGACATTTCTTCACAAGTTAAAAATGAATTTAATCATTTTTATATCCACGTTGTGGTGTGTATTCATACATTCCCTGATATAATACAGGCATTCAAAATTGTGGTTGGTAAACAATGCATGAAATCCTGCTGACATTTACAAATGCATCTGATTGGTTCTGAAATATCTGAATGACATTATGACATTATATGACACTAAACAACACACAAGAAAGTAAACAGACCATCAATAGTGATATTTTTAGCTGCGACGTGCAGCTCTATATGTGGCAATGTCTGTCTGTCTGTCGGTCGGTCTGTCACCAACGAGTTTAAAAAACACAATAACTCCTAAAATAATTGATGGAATGACACCATACTTGATATGCAGGTGTATCTACACCCTCTCAATCGTGCATGTCATTCGGATAATTTCTGTCACATTTATGGACTTGTCACCAACAAGTTTTTTTGTCACCAACAAGTTTTAAAACATCATTGGCGTTGCACGAATCGTCGCAGCTTCGGCACTGTGACAGTGCTTCTAGTTCTTTAAATATCTACTCTTTATTCACTTAATTCAAGGTTAACACTTTACCCAATGAAGCTGCCACATCCAACTGCGTAATATGCAAATTCAGCCGCTGAAAAAATATTATTTTTCTAAAAAATTCACCCAAACCATATCATGTGACCCATCTTTAGAATGAGCTCATTCCAGTGAGGTGTCACATGATATGGTTTGGTTGTAATTGTTTGAAAAATTTAAAAAAATGATTTTTAAAATAATAAATTTTGATATCGTCTGCATTGGGTATAATTATACCCCCCACTTTGTAGAGAAACGAGGGCTAAATTGTCGATGCTCTGTATATCCGTACGTCTTTACATATACCCATCTGTATGTCCACCTGTCCATTCTTCCATTCGTCTATTCTTGTGCATGCAACTACTCCTACATTTTTTTAACTGTTATTGATCAAATGTCTCAAACATTATGACCAACAAGTGGACATGGACATATTGTACAGTTTTTCATTTGTGACAATTTTAACCAGGTTATCTCCTATGAACTTAGATATGCTATGGATTATCAAATGTGATTGTTGTGTGCACAAGACCACAACTCCTCCTACATTATTAAACTGATTTCGATGAAACTTCTTAACCCTTTACCCAACACAGATGATATCAAAAATTATTATTTTAATTACTATTTTTTAAAATTAAAAAAAGAAATTTCAACAAAACCATATCATGTGACCCCTCATTGGAACGAGCTCGATGAGCTCGTTCCAATGAGGGTTCACATGATATGGTTTTGTTGAAATATTTTGAAAAATTTATTTTCTTTCAACTGCTGAATTTGCAAATTACGCGGGTGGATGCGGGCAATTCGTTAGGTAAAGGGTTAAATATGGCCTCTTAACGAGTGAATTCACATGCATATTTTTCCAGATTTTCTATTTTTGGTGATTTTAATGAGGTTATCTCCCCTTCAACTTATAACATTTAAAATAGATTTGCACATGAGATTTTTGTGTGTGGACATCCTCCTTCATTAACCCTTTACCCAACAAATCGCCTGCATCCGCCTGCATAATATGCAAAATCAGCAGTTGAAAAAACTTTTTTTTTTCAAAAAATTTCAACAAAACCATATCATGTGACCACTCATTGGAATGAGCTTGTTCCAAAGAGGGGTCACATGATATAGTTTTGTTGAAATTATTTGAAAGAATGATATTTAAAATAATAAATTTTGATATCGTCTGCGTTGGGTAAAGGGTTAATGAGCCAATTTTAATCAAACTTCTCAAACATTATGACAAACAAGTTGTCAGGACACCTGAGGCCCCGTAAGGCCTGGGCTGACGTGGGGTTATTCAGTCCCGCTGATGAAATTGTGGGAAAATTAGACCGACGTGGAGAGTCGGAATCCTAGTGCCGCGAACTCGGCGCTGGGAGCTGAGTTCAACCGGCGCTGTGATTTCGTTTCCCCTCTGCCATATTGGCCTAAGATAGGTTCGATTTCCGTTAGGTGTCACTCACACCGATCTCCAGTCGGTATTACGATGCTTCGACAGCAAAACAAACTACTCCCAACGCAATCAGTCTGATGCTCAAAAGGGTTAATACGCACAATACAATTAACCTGCACTTCTGACTATTGCAGGCTGATACCTGCTACTCGACAATCTAAACTTTATCGTTTCACCTTAGGTTTTCCTTCTCAACGAATTTGGCACTGTAGCCGCCTATCAACCTTAAGCTAAATCAATCGTGGAATTCCCTGTCTGGCGATTCCAGCCGTTTCAGGGTCCTGTGATCGAAGGTACACAGAGTCCGCCTGCCCTGGACTTCACTAACGTGTGTGTGACCCCAAGTGTGTGTCTAATGCTCTGCTCTTCAAGGTATATATACTTTTTACCCTAAACTGTCAGGTGGACAGATGCTCATCTGTCCATCTGCCAAAACGGTGGAGATGACGTATATCGAGGCAGAATCAATACAAGTCATCTCGCGCGTGACTTAACGGTGATTTCACTTGTCGAGAGAACCGATTTGTTACTGCCATTCATTGCTATACTAATGATCAGGTGACGACACGAAAGACATTTCTATCTTTTAGAATCTCGTTTCTCAATTGCCCGTGACGATATCCTGCCACCAACCGATTATGTCTCGTAAGACTCGCGACTACTGTATAACTTAAATGAGATTAGACCTTATCTAACATACCGTTTCTCCCCTGGGTCCCTGTCCTGAAGCTGGATATACACCACCTTTTGAACTTACAATATCTTTATATATGAGGCCCTTTTACAATATCTTTATATATGAGGCCCCTTGCCCCTATATTTAGGCTGGCTTTGCTCTGACACAAGTGAGCGTACACATATTCCAATATTTTTGATCTGTGACAATTTTAACCAGGTTATCTCCCATGAACTTAGATTTCATATTGGTTTTTCAAGCTCAGCATTCAGATGTGCATTCTAGCAAGTCTGAAGCTTGGGTATTAATCACCTTCAGCGATAGTTCTAGTTGCAGTATAAATACAGAACAGTATGGGAAACAGGAATCAACTACCATTGTTGGAAGTTTTTCTATAATTCTCTAATGCCAACAAGTTAACAACCTTCACAAAACACCTGAAAAACTTCACCTCAGGTTGTTGATTCCCGTTCCCTACAAGCTTGAAAATAAGCAGACTGTCATCTGCAAAATGAGGTCCCCAGAGGGTGAATTTGTTAATGCTACCCTGCACAGCAGGGTAGCGTCACAAAATGTACCCTCTATGAACCTCAGCCTGAATCAAGTTCTCAAGTCAAAACAGAAAGATGTACCTGGAGGATAAATTGGCCCACTGTATGGGATAACATCAGCAAATTCACCCTCTGGGGACCTCATTTTGCAAATGACAGGTTGCTTATATTCAGGCTTGGTCCCCCTGTACTCCGCCCTTGTGTTCAAGCCAAAATATAAGCAGTCTGTCATCTGCAAAATGAGGTCCCCAGAGGGTGAATTTAATGATGCCACCCTGAACAACAGAGTAGCATCACTAAATATACCCTCTGTGAGCCTCAATCTGAATCAGGGTCTCAACACTAAACAGAAAGAAGTACCCAGAGGATAAAATGGCCCACTGTATGGGATAGCATCATCAAATTTACCCTCTGTGAACCTCGTTTTGCAAATGTCAGGCTGCTTATTTTCAGGCCTGGTTATGTTCGGTCTTAATGCTTTGTTTGACAAAGCTTGTTGAACTCTGTCAAACAAGATAGAAAAGATTGGCTACCTGAAAGTAACATAAATACAGTACTAGATAATATTACACTGCCAGGGTGCATGTTGTTTTATAAGTGAGTAATCAACTTGAGAAATATTGTTGATATTTCTACATGAAGGTCATTGAAAATTCTTAAATTTGGTATGAAAATATCCTTGAAGCTCTCTGAATTTAACCGCAGTAGTGCCTTGAATTAACTTTCTCAAATTGTAGGGGTCGGTGTTTTCTGCTGGAAAGGGTTCTATCCTTTAATCCCTGTCTAACAAAAACAGATTATATAAATAATTTCCAATCGATTCAGTTTTAAGAGATTCTTCCAGTAGGGTATTAGGCATAGTAATTTGGTTGATAGATAATGTGAGACTGTTTAAGCAAAAAAAAATACATATATTTTAATTAAGCCCCCACCCCCTCCAAAAAAGAATAATAATAAAGATTACAGATTTCTTACAATGTTTTCTTAATACTTGTGTCAGATGCATTAAATTGAAATTACCTCTTTTGTTCCAACTCACATCAAAATCTCATGTCCTCGAGCATTTCATGCCAATTAGGAATTGTCCAAACCACTGCATTGTCTTTTTTAAACTAATAAAAAAAATACAAAGTTCCTTTGCTGCTGTGTGTATTGTATGTTAAGGGTATCAGGTGATGTATCAAGACTTTCATTAAAATAGAGTCTATAACCTTTATGTGTTCTGTTCGTTGTTTAACCCTCCTTGACAGTTCTTGCTGTTTTATAACTGATAATGTTATGAAATTCTTGTACATGTTGACTTAATCGTTGACTTGAGGCATTTGTTGCTGAAATTTTCAAACTTAAAGTCAGTTCTGTCAGCCTTTGATCTGTTCGTTAACAGGGGTGTCATGCTGAGGAAAAATTGGGGGGGGGGGGGGATCGGTAACACCATCTAAGCAGAGCGCCACCATCGGTTGGCGCATAGCGTGCACTAAAATTTTGGCAAAAAATGCCTCCCACATTGCCGGAAATGGCACTTCCCAGGCCTTCACCGAAAATATTTGGGGGAATCTGCCCATCCCCCCCCCCCCTCGCACCATTGGCATGATGCCACTGCTCATTACACATCAACAAATTTCTGTCTTCAAATGTTTTTCATTCAGGCAGAAGTCCTTGATCCCTATAATGAATTGTATTTCAATCTAAATCCCCGCAGCTATATCCTGTCTACCAATCTCCACAACTGTATCCTGTCTACCAATCTCCGCAGCTATATCCTGTCAACCAATCTCTGCAGCTATATCCTGTCTACCAATCTCCACAGCTTTATCCTGCCTACCATCTCCGCAGCTATATCCTGTCTACCAATCTCCGCAGCTATATCCTGTCTACCAATCTCCACAGCTATATCCTGTCTACCAATGTCCACAGCTATATCCTGTCTACCAATCTCCGCAGCTATATCCTGTCTACCAATCTCCACAGCTATATCCTGTCTACCAATCTCCGCAGCTACATCCTGTCTACCAATCTCCACAGCTATAAACTGTCTACGAATATCCACAACTGTATCCTGTCTACCAATCTCCGCAGCTATATCCTGTCAACCAATCTCTGCAGCTATATCCTGTCTACCAATCTCCACAGCTTTATCCTGCCTACCATCTCCGCAGCTATATCCTGTCTACCAATCTCCGCAGCTATATCCTGTCTACCAATCTCCACAGCTATATCCTGTCTACCAATGTCCACAGCTATATCCTGTCTACCAATCTCCGCAGCTATATCCTGTCTACCAATCTCCACAGCTATATCCTGTCTACCAATCTCCGCAGCTACATCCTGTCTGCCAATCTCCACAGCTATAAACTGTCTACCAATATCCGCAGCTATATCCTGTCTCCCAATCTCCACAGCTATACCCTGTTTACCGATCTCCACAGCTATATCCTGTCTACCGATCTCCGCAGCTATATCCTGGCTACCAATCTCCACAGCTACATCCTGTCTACCAATCTCCGCAGCTATATCCTGTCTAGCAATATCCGCAGCTATATCCTGTCTCCCAATCTCCACAGCTATACCCTGTCTACCGATCTCCACAGCTATATCCTGTCTACCAATCTCCGCAGTTATATCCTGTCTACCAATCTCCACAGCTATATCCTGTCTACCGATCTCTGCAGCTATATCCTGTCTACCAGTCTCCACAGCTATATCCTGTCTACCAATCTCTGCAGCTATATCCTGTCTACCGATCTCCACAGCTATACCCTGTCTACCTATTTCCGCAGCTATATCCTGTCTACCAATCTCCGCAGCTATATCCTGTCTCCCAATCTCCACAGCTATACCCTGTCTACCTATTTCCGCAACTATATCCTGTCTACCTATCTCCGCAGCTATCTCCGCAGCTATATCCTGTCTACGAATCTCCGCAGCTATATCCTGTCTACCAGTCACCACAGCTATATCCTACCAATCTCCACAGCTATATCCTGTCTACCAATCTCCACAGCTATATCCTGTCTACCAATCTCCGCAGTTATATCCTGTCTACCAATCTCTGCAGCTATATCCTGTCTAGCAATCTCCACAGCTATATCCTGTCTACCAATCTCCACAGCTATATCCTGTCTACCAATCTCCGCAGCTATATCCTGTCTTCCAATCTCCGCAGCTATATCCTGTCTACCAATCTCCGCAACTATATCCTGTCTACCAGTCTCTGCAGCTATATCCTGTCTAGCAATCTCCGCAGCTATATCCTGTCTACCAATCTCCCTAGCGTCATACTGTCTACCAATCTCCGCAGCTATATCCTGTTTGCCAATCTCCACAGCCATATCCTGTCTACTAATCTCCACAACTATATCCTGTCTACCAATCTCCGCAGCTATATCCTGTCTACCAATCTCCGCAGCTATATCCTGTCTACCAATCTCCACAGCTTTATCCTGCCTACCATCTCCGCAGCTATATCCTGTCTACCAATCTCCGCAGCTATATCCTGTCTACCAATCTCCACAGCTACGTCCTGTCTACCAATGTCCACAGCTATATCCTGTCTACCAATCTCCACAGCTATATCCTGTCTACCAATCTCCGCAGCTACATCCTGTCTACCAATCTCCACAGCTATAAACTGTCTACCAATATCCGCAGCTATATCCTGTCTCCCAATCTCCACAGCTATACCCTGTCTACCGATCTCCGCAGCTATATCCTGTCTACCAATCTCCGAAGCTATCTCCGCAGCTATATCCTGTCTACCAATCTCCGCAGCTATATCCTGTCTACCAGTCACCACAGCTATATCCCACCAATCTCCACAGCTATATCCTGTCTACCAATCTCCACAGCTATATCCTGTCTACCAATCTCCGCAGCTATATCCTGACTACCAATCTCCACAGCTATATCCTGTCTAGCAATCTCCACAGCTATATCCTGTCTACCAATCTCCACAGCTATATCCTGTCTACCAATCTCCGCAGCTATTTCCTGTCTTCCAATCTCCGCAGCTATATCCTCTCTACCAATCTCCGCAAATATATCCTGTCTACCAATCTCCGCAGCTATATCCTCTCTACCAATCTCCGCAAGTATATCCTGTCTACCAGTCTCTGCAGCTATATCCTGTCTAGCAATCTCCGCAGCTATATCCTGTCTACCAATATCCGCAGTTTTATCCTGTCTACCAATCTCCGCAGCTATATCCTGTTTGCCAATCACCACAGCTATATCCTGTCTACTAATCTCTACAGCTATATCCTGTCTACCAATCTCCTCAGCTATATCCTGTCTACCAATCTCCGCAGCTATATCCTGTCTACCAATCTCCGCAACTATATCCTGTCTACCAGTCTCCGCTGCTATATCCTGTCTTCCAATCTCCACAACTATATCCAATCTCCGCAGCTATATCCTGTCTGCCAATCTCCGCAGCTATATCCTGTCTACCAATCTCCGCAGCTATATCCTGTCTACCAATCTCCGCAGCTATATCCTGTCTACCAATCTCTGCAGCTATATCCTGTCTACCAATCTCCGCAGCTATATCCTGTCTAGCAATATCCGCAGCTATATCATGTCTATCAATCTCCGCAGCTATATCCTGTCTACCAATCTCTGCAGCTATATCCTGTCTACCAATCTCCGCAGCTATATCCTGTCTAGCAATATCCGCAGCTATATCCTGTCTACCAGTCTCCGCAGCTATATCCTGTCCACCAATCTCCGCAGCTATATCCTGTCTACCAATCTCCGCGGCTATATCCTGTCTACCAATCTCCACAGCTATATCCTGTCTACCAATCTCCGCAGCTATATCCTGTCTACCAATCTCCGCAGCTATATCCTGTCTACTAATCTCAGCAGCTATATCCTGTCTACCAATCTCCACAGCTATATCCTGTCTACCAATCTCCACAGCTATATCCTGTCTACCATATGCACCAAAGTCTTATTAGACTTAATCCAGTTTACTCCACTTCCACTGCATCATACATTTTTCATTCTTCCTCTCGCCCACATTCCTAACCAGTTGCCACGTCCATTCACTTTCATGTTCACTTGGACTCCATCTCTTCCACTCAAATCAAGTTAATACCTCTCATGCCTTACCAGAATTTAGTTAGTTATGCCATATGTGGTAAAATATTTCAAACATTTAGCTTTTTCACGAAATCTGGCTGCCACGTCTACTTCCTACCCTGGATGATATAGTAAATTGAAAAAATATTACAGTTAAAACTAGAAGTCCTGTCGTGATCTGTGTGCTTATCTAGGCTTAATTGCGCGTAGGAATTGCCTAGAATTGTCGTATCGAATGGCATCCAAAGCACGGTAGGTTCTCCAGGTTACTCCTAGCAAACACAGGTAATGTTTCTGCCAATGGACCTCCGGGTTACCCGGAGGTCCATTAGCTGAAACATCGCTTGTGCACGGGCCAGATGTACATAATTTGATAGCCTTACTTTGGTCATAAGGCGTAGATTAACGTGCAGATTTACGTGCTATTTGTGTGCATTTCATGACAGGACTTATAGTTTTAAGTGTATGTAGAACTAAGACAGGATGACAACCCCTGTTTATATAACCAAGCATGTTATTCACAGAATTCGCACCCGTTCCTTCTGTGAGATATCAGAAATGTATTTAGAAATCAGAATTGTTGCCTGATAATAACATTTTGTAATAGTTACACCATTGTATTCTTCTGGACATTAACATTCTACACTGCACCACCTTTTACATCTGACTTTTTTATGCCATGAATACTCCATCATATTCTCACAGGGTGGAAGAATGAGTGCGTAGGGGAGTACCTGGTTAGGAAGCCTGGAAATAAGCAATCTGTCATTTGCAGATGGAGATCCCCAAAGGGTGAATTTGCTGATGCTATCCCATACACTGAGCGAGAATCCCCCTATATATCCTCTGGGTTCCTCTATTTGTTTAGGCCTGAAACCTTGATTCTGACTGCAGGGTAGCATCACCAAATTCACCGTCTGGGGAGCATATTCTACAGATTTGCTGGTAAGAAGTGGACAAGCATAGATTTCTGCCAATGGCGAAGTTAAGGTGCTACCCCAACCCCATGCATCACAAAGTATGTTTTGGTGGCTGGTTTCATACATATATCCAGGTTTCTTGGTTTTATGGACATATTTCACATATTCCCCCACTCAGGACAGTTACCCCCCCCCCCCCCCCCCCCCTTTGATCTTTACTGACCTCCTTGGTGTGTAGATTGTAACTGTTGAACTTGAAATAGAACCACGTCATCCACTGTTTTATATTGTTAAATTCCATACCAGATTTTTCATTCAGTGAACTGACAAGCTACTCAGTAAGTTTTCTTTTGAGGATGGGAGAAATCTTGGCGATTTACTGAGTAACCCTGGGAGTATGGTGGCTCAGTGTTTATGGCATTGGACTTAAAACCAAAAGATCCATGATTCGATCCTCACCAGAAGTAAATGCGTTGTGTCCTTGGGCAAGGCACTTCATCCCAATTGACCATGTGGGGGTATGGTAGCATTGTGTACTAAGCCGTACTGCACGTCGATGGTGCACTTGTCTTCAACCAATGCAAGAGTTAGTACATTGGTGTGTCTGACATTTGCTTGTCATTCCTTAGTGTTTCTCTCCAGGGTACTTTGGCTTCCTCCACCCATAAAGCTGTCTGACACGAGGTGCCCCTTGCTGTCAAAAGTGTCATTAAACTCAAATAAATAAATAATGCTGAGTAACTGACTGTGTAAACTGTTGACAATGCTGTAATATTTTGATGATTAACAATTGAAAAAAGTGTACTGTGAAATCATTTTTGTTCGTGGGAGTGTATTATCAGTGGATTTTCGTGGTTAGATAAGGCACGAAATTAAGATCCCAACAAAATATTTACTCCAATAACCATCGATAAACGCTGCGTATTTATTGAAGTTAATTCGACAAAGTCAAGTTGTATCATCGATAGCTTATTTAGTGTTTGGATTCTTGATATATTATTAGCACTAAACAAAGATATTATAAAGGGCATCAAATAATAAATAAATTATGCGTGGTGGTACAAGTTTAATTCATTGAAGCAATAGTGTGGTAAGCCCAATAACATTGCATCGTTTGTGCTTCAAGTATCACCGACTTTTTGGCAAGTCGTAAAATGGATTTTGTTAAAAAAAAAAAACGCAGAAATAATGAAACGAATAACATTTTTTAGACCTGCATAAAATCATCATAACAAACTTTATACAACACATCAACCGAGTTCACAGTTTGCAAGTACAGTTAAAACTAGAAGTCTTGTCACGAACTGTGCGCTTATCTAGGCTTAATTGCGTGTGGGAAATTGGGAATTGCGTTCAACTGCCATATCGAATGTCATCCTAAACACGGCAGGTTCTCCTGGTTACTCATAGCAAACACAGGCAATGTTTCCGCCAATGGACCCGGAGGTCCACTGGCTAAAACATTGCTTGTGCACAGACCATATGTACAGAATTTGATAGCCTTACTGTGGTCATAACTCGTACATTAACATGCAGATCGAAGTGCTATTTGTGTGCATTTCATGACAGGACTTCTAGCTTTAACTGTAACAACAATCAATTTAATTAACATAATCCTGCTTTACGAAAGCCTGATACAATCTGTTCTTTTTGCTGTGCGATTGCATCATCTGCAGTGATAATCCATTTCACTTGAATGGACTTTATTATCAAAGTCTTAATGTTCACAGTGATGTGATTTTTTGGGCGGATACTTGAAGCCAATATCTTTAATAAAGCCTTTTTTGTGAACATGCACAATGTTATTATTTTGAGTTAAAATCACAAGATAGAGACACAAGGCAAAACAAGTGCCATGACCATTTCTTCTAAAACATTATCCCACAATTCATCACTGCAGTGTTCAGTTTCGTTTCTTCATGAATATTAATTAAGGATTAATGTTCATCCCATGCTATCCATCAGGTGAATGGTAAACCATAGGGAAGAACCTCTCCCCTCATTCCTGATAACATGTTTACTACTCAAATGAAAAGCCCTTGAATTTCAGCCCCTTCCCTGTGAAGTGCTTAAATTTGTTCACATCCTTGGAAATGTACTTGATTTTCCACCACCTTCCTTGAAAAGTATGTGAATTCAGTTGACCTGTAACCTCTGAGACCAGAAGTTTCACGGTAACTCGCCTCAGTCTGGTGTGTAGTTTCTGGACCACTGCAATTTTTTATGCCCCCGGCCTCTTTCAGGAGGGGGCATGTTTTTATCACCATGTCCAGCATCTATTATCTGTTGTCCATCCGTTAACTTTTTGCATTCTGTCAGTTAACTAAAGTTCTACCAACCGGATCTTCACCAAACTTCATATGTCAGGATTCCCGCACCTTATTGAATTCCTTGAATCTCAAAACACCCCCCAAAGGACCTGGAAACTCCTTGAATATTGAAGGCCATCCTGGAAACTACTGGAAATTGAGTCGGCTATACATGGACAGTGTGCTATTTCAAAATACTGTACATCTGATGTCCATTCTTTTACCTTTTTACCTAGTAGCAGACGACACTTGTGAAAAAATTACTGTGCATTTGAACATTTTCATTTTTTCCAAAACATAGGTTGTGACCTCTCATTGGAACGAGCGTGATACGCTCGTTCCAATGTGAGTCATAACCTATGTTTCAGAAGCAAAAAATGAAAATATAAAAAGATTGAACAGTGATTTTCATGGAAAGCGCTGGCCGTTTTTTTCCGTTAGCTTAGGTAAAGGGTCGAGTTATATTTTCTGTCTCTTGGATGCAAGTGGAAAATGTTTCCTGGGAAATCCTTGAATTTTGTCTGTTTTTCTCCTTGAAATTCCTTGAAAAAGCACTAAAAACCTCCTTGAAACTCCTGGAATTTGTTTAGAGGTTTGGTGCAGGAACCCTGTATGTGGGTTAGGTATGATGAGTGGAAGAAGCCTATTTATTTTGACCATGGTGTGACAGAGGTCTATAACTAAAGATCTGCAAGACTGAACTTGATATAAGTCCGTATGGAGGTTAGGTATGGTGTGAGGTGGAACCCTATTCATTTTGATGTTGATGTGCTAAAGGACAAGGTCAGTGTGGCCTTCATTTTTAGCTCACCAACTTTAGTTGTGTGAGCTTATGGCATGGCTCGATCGATGTGCTAAAGTTTCTGTTAAGGTCTGGCAACACCATTTGTAAAACATCATTTCCGAGGTTCCTCATATGATCAGCAATTAATAATCTAATTGTGCCTTGTTGATTTTCTTCACCAGTAATTACAAATGATAGTACACGGAAAGGCAGTTTCCATCACCACATATTTTTTTTAAAACAGAGGGTTCTTCCATTTCTCAGTGTAGTGTACTATCAGGTATCTGATAAGTCACAGCTTTTTGAAAGTTTAAATCAAACATAGTACACTGAAGCATCTGTCAATGAAGACTGGTTGGTTCAAAGTAATACTTCTCACTTAATAATGTGGCAATTAACCCTTCTGCTGTTAAAATTATTATCTTTTCAGTTTTACTTTTAACTGGCAGAGTGGTGGAAGCCACTACAGTAAAACCTGTCTTGTGAGACCACTGTCTTGAGAGACCACCTGTCTTGAGAGACCACATCTACCAGGCACCGATTGGTTTTACTCTATAATGGACCTGCTATGGGAGACCACCTGTCTTGAGAGACCACCTGTCTTGAGAGACCACTGTGACCTGGTACCAACTTGTATTTTTATGCCATAATAGACCTGTCTTGAGAGACTGCCCCTTTGAAGACTGAAACCATGACAAAAACTGTTTACCTGTTCTGGAATTGGAAAATCCATTGTGGTTATACTAACATAATTAAAAGTATTAAAAGCTCTTAATTGGGTTTAAATTGCTAACTCATTACAGATCAAGATGTTTTTATAAGACCCCTGTGAAAAGATTAGGATTATTAGTGAATAAACAATTTCATACATACCTGAAATGTGACAGATAGGAATACAAATAAATTTATGTTGAAAATCTTTTTGTAACAAATTGAAATGGACTGTTATAAAAATTATAAAAATAAATTAGTTTTGAAAATCTTCAAGGAAGATTTTCAACACTAATTTATTTTTATAATTTTTATAATAGTCCATTTCAATTTGTTACAAAAACTTCATAAAAAAGAACAACTACAAAGTAATTACAAAAATCTATTCTTCTCCATTTCTGAATTGTGTGGTTGGTTATTCACTGACTTGAGAAAACCTGTTATGAGAGACCACCTGTCTTGAGAGACCACTTTTGTGTGGCCCAAAGGTCGGTCTCTCAAGACAGGTTCTACTGTATTTGGGCTTTATTCTGAAGTGCAGGTACTGCAACATAAAGGCTTCAAATTCAGTACCTGTGCTTCATATTATCTTTAAATGATATTATTTAGTCTGTAAGGATTTTCCTTGTTACAATTTATAGGAGAGTGCCCTTTGGCACTCTCCTATAAATTGTAACTTGGCAAAGACACGTGAACCAATTTTGATGGCCAAAAATAACTTAGCACTCTACCAGTTAAGAGGTTGTGTTTAGGTCAGGTTTGTCGCATGTTATGAGCCTGTTTGATACAGTTCTTGTGTTTGCCAAAGTTACTGTCAAAGAGGAATGTTGGTGAGCTATAGCGCGTTGGCATCCTTGTTAAAATAATCATACATTTAACCCGCAAATTAATTTTTGGGACGAATCGTACTGGTCGAATCGTCCCAGTCCGAAAATGTGTTTTGGACGAATCGTCCCGGGACGAACTGGTTTTGGGATGGAACGTCCCGGAGCCGCCTACACAGGCATATTTTATCATTTGACATCACGACAAAAACTATTTGAAATGAGGTTGCCCCCCATTTTACAATTATTTCATCGACGCAGTAGCTTGCAAACCGCTTCTTTTTTCTAGATTTTTCACACGTGCAACAGGTGATGCTCCAAATGCATTGTTGTTCAAGTTACAAATCAGTTTATGATTTGAACTAATATGGTGTGACCTTCCCCTTTATCTGTTGTATTGTTTAATTTGTACTGTGATGCCATGAGAGGCGTGAGAGATTTATTTACTAAACTTGTTATTGTTAATAGTTGCCTTGTTCCTTTCTCATGGGTTTTGGGCTATGGGTAAGGACAAACTGGAACAAGTTTGTTATTGTGTTCAATTGATGGTTATGTGGTCTGAGGTTTACGGCTTGAAGCGTATTTTAACCTTGATGCTTTGTGTCTTGGTGAACATAAGCTCCGAGCCGCAAAACTCAGACCATGTTATCATCCATTCATCACAATAACTTTCTACATTGCTACAGATATTTGCAATCTCCCCCACTGGATGCAGTCATACTGTAATTTCCGTCAGCAAAATCTAATAACTGACTGGCACATTCTGCGTTTAAGTGCAGTGTTTTTCAGAATATTATATAACCATAGTTCTTATCTTTATAATTCTTTAACCCTTTACCCAACAAATCGCCCGCATCTGCCCGCGTAATATGCAAATTCACCAGTTGAAAAAACATTATTTTTCAAAAAATTTCAACAAAACCATATCATGTGACCCCTCGTTGGAACGAGCTCGATGAGCTCGTTCCAACGAGGGGCCACATGATATGGTTTTGTTGAATTTTTTTTGAAAAATGGGAAAAAATTAAATTTAAAATAATAAATTTTGATATCGTCTGCGTTGGGTAAAGGGTTAACCATGTATGCAACACACGGGATGTCAAAATTTATTTTAATTATTGTTTTTTTCAAATTTTGACAAGAATTTAAACAAAACCATTCCATGTGACCCCTCAGTGGAATGAGCTTGTAATATGATACACTGCTGAGAAGGGTTACACTGTAATATGATACACTGTTGGGAATGGTTCCACAGTAATATGATGCATACAGGTTATCATGATAATGAGCATGTCCTGTGATTTGTATCAGATTCGAGGTAGTGTCCAGAATGGGATCTTAACGAGCCGGATTTGCCGGCGAATTATGATCCCATTTTTGGACACCACTGAGAATCTGATGCAAATCACTGGACATGCACATGATCACGATAATTTATTTATCTAACAATTCTGTCACATAAATAGAATTAAATCTTAAATTATTAAAACAGTTTTGGGACATAATGTTGGCCAAGAAAAAGTTTTAAAATAAAACATATTTTATGGAACTGTATTGTTGTGCACTCGAACAAACAATGAGTGACACTGTCATTGCAATTTTCACAGTTGAGTTGTCAAATTATCCACTCTCAATGTCACTTCCGATGATGATACGCCTGAATTTACGAGTGTGTAATATTGAATTGTGCATTTTCTATTTATTGTGGGGGGGGGTGGGGGTGTTGGGGGGCCATTGGCTATTAATATTTCTGTCGCTAACTGTAAGGAATTTTGATTTGTTTTGTAAGTGATCAGCTGAGTCGATCACTGAAATGCGCATAGAATGTATTCATATGACTGTTATGATAGCCCGTTGCGTTCCTAGAAACGAATTGTCTACAGTTAAAACTGGAAGTCCTGTCATGAAATGTGCACAAATAGCACGTCAATCTGCGCGTTAATCTACGCGGTATGACCATAGTAAGGCTATCAAATTCTGTGTTTGCTATGAGTAGCCAGGAAAACCTGCCGTGCTTTGAATGTCATTCGATATGGCCATAGCGCGCAATTCCTATTAAGCCTAGATAAGCGCACAGTTCGTGACAGGACTTCTAGTTTTAACTGTATATGATACGAAATCAGAATGAGTCATCTATATGATACGGAATAGGAACACATTATGTGATATGTACCATTTCTCGTGGTTTTCAGGCCAAAATCTGTATTGTTAGATAAAATTCTGCAAAGGGTTCCACAGTAACATGATACATTGCCGGGAAGGGTTCAACAGTAATAATAGGATATACTGCCGGGAAGGGTGCCTCAGTAATATGACACACTGCCGGGAAGGGTTCAACTGTAATATGATACACTACTGGGAAGGATTCTACTGTAATATGATACACTTCTTGGAAGGGTTCTCCTCTAATATGATACACTGGCTGGAAGGGCTCTACTGTAATATGATACATTGTTGGGAAGAGTTATACTGTAACATGATACACTACCTGGAAGGGTTCTCCTGTAATAAGATACACTGCTGGGAAGCGTTCCACAGTAATATGATGCACTGCTAGGAAGAGTTATACTGTAATGTGATGCATTCTGTGAAGGGTTGTACTATAATGTGATGCACTGCCGGGAGTGGTTCTATTGTAATATGGTACAATACCAGGAAGGGTTCTACTGTAATATGCCGGGAAGGGTTTCACAGTAATACAATACACTGTCAGGAAGGGTTATACTGTAATATGATACACTGCTGGGAAGGGTTACACTGTAATATGATACACTTCTGGGAAGGGTTATACTGTAATGTGGTGCACTGCCGGGAAGCGTTTCACAGTAATATTATACACTGCCGGGAATGGTTCTACTGTAATTTGATACACTGCTGGGAGGGGTTCTACTGTAATATGATACACTTCTTGGATGGGTTCCACTGTTGTATGATACACTTCTTGGATAGGTTCTACTGTAATATGATACACTGCTGGGAAGGGTTCTACTGTAATATGATACACTGCTGGGAAAGGTTCTACTGTAATATGATACACTGCTGGGAAGGGTTCTACTGTAATATGATACACTGCTGGGAAAGGTTCTACTGTAATATGATACACTGCAGGGAAGGGTTCTACTGTAATATGATACACTGCTGGGAAAGGTTCTACTGTAATTTGATACACTGCTGGGAGGGGTTCTACTGTAATATGATACACTGCTGGGAAGTGTTACACTGTAATGTAATACACTGTCGGGGAGAGTTATACTATAATATGATACACTGCTGGGAAAGGCTATATTGTAATGTGATGCACTGCCGGGAGGGTTCTCCTGTAATATGATACACTGCCTGAAAGGGCTGTACTGTAATATGATACATTGTTGGGAAGAGTTATACTGTAACATGATACACTACCTGGAAGGTTCTCCTGTAATATGATACACTACCTGGAAGGGTTCTCCTGTAATATGATACACTGCCGGGAAGCGCTCCAGAGTAATATGATACACTGCTAGGAAGAGTTATACTGTAATATGATGCATTCTGTGAAGGGTTGTACTATAATGTGATGCACTGCCGGGAGTGGTTCTACTGTAATATGGTACAATACCAGGAAGGGTTCTACTGTAATATGATACACTGCCGGGAAGGGTTTCACAGTAATACAATACACTGTCAGGGAGGGTTGTACTGTAATATGATACACTGTTGGGAAGGGTTACACTGTAATATGATACACTTCTGGGAAGGGTTATACTGTAATGTAGTGCACTGTCGGGAAGCGTTCCACAGTAATATTATACACTGCGGGGAAGGGTTCTACTCTAATTTGATACACTGTTGGGAGGGGTTCTACAGTAATATGATACACTGCTGGGAGGGGTTCTACAGTAATATGATACACTGCTGGGAAGGGTTACACTGTAATGTAATACACTGTCGGGGAGAGTTATACTATATAATATGATACACTGCTGGGAAAGGCTATATTGTAATGTGATGCACTGCCGGGGGGGGGGGGGGGGGGGTTCTACTTAAGGAATAGTGCATGGCTCGAAGTGGAGGGAACTACACCACCTCATTGGGCACTATATGGGCGTAGTCAATGACAAGACATGCACTAATCCTTATATTATATCGAACACCCATCAAGAAAAACATCTGTCCGATTTGTTAATCTATTACCAAGGTAGCAGCCCTACCAACCAGCGTTATATAGGAAAAAATACCATGTAGTTTTTAAAAAACATTTTCTTCTTCCAAAACACGGCTAACTTGGGTTATTGATATGAGCAGAAGACAGATTTTGAATCGGTCGGCAAGGGTAAACAAAACATTTCCCCCAAACGGAACTGTATATTCTAGAATCGCGCAACTGGCGAATGAAAACTAAAATTTTCGAAATTTGACAACGCAGTTTGATAATTTCCACACATTTGTCACACATATACATTACCGAATGGGTCAGTACGGGATACAAACTCCGAAGATTCAATTGAATTCCATCATTTATTCGTTTACTGCCCAAAACATACAATTAAATAGCGAAATAATATGAGCAGCGAAACAAATGATTTTTTCATATCCGGACGCGTTCTCATGAAAGTTGGACCCAGGTATGGATCATTCTTTTCGAAACGAGATATGGATCATCTTCTCAAGGAATAAAATGAACGCCTCGAAAAATGTGACTTCAACAATGGAAAACCGATACATTTTTCCACAATGATTTCTTTCCGGGTCGTTTTGTGGATGTTGTGCCTCTGTGAATCGATATTTAAATTTAGCCTGATTAGTTTTATTCGCCCAGTAGGAAAAGAAAACTGATATAGTAGTGTGCTAAAAATAGAAAACGTGTAGTGACTGGGTGTACTGCCTGGTCAGTTCTGTGGATGCAAACTACACGAAATAGGGGTGCAGCATTCGTCCAACCAGGAGCCCAGAAGGTCACGTGAGATATAATATTGTAATGTAATGCACTGTCGGGAAGGGTTCTATTGTAGCGTCATAAACTGCTGTGAAGGGTTCTACTGTCATATGATGCACTGCTGGGAAGGGTTATACTGTAATGTGATGCACTGCCGGGAAGGGTTCTACTGTAATATGATACACTGCCAGGAAGGGTTCTATAGTAATATGGCATACTGCCGGGATGGTTCTACTGTAATATGATACACTGTCGGGAAGGGTTCTATAGTAATATGATACACTGCTGAGAGGTCTTATACTGTAAGATGATGCTCTGCTGAGAAGGGTTATACTGTAGTGTGATGCACTGCCGGGAAGGGTTCTACTGTCATATGATACTCTGCCGGGAAGGGTTATACTGTAATATGATATACTGCTGGGGAGGGTTATGCTGTAATGTGATACACTGCACGGAAGGGTTATACTGTAATATGATACACTGTTGAGAAGGATTATACTGTAATACGGTACACTCTTGGGAAGGGTTATACTGGAATATGATACACTGCTGAGAAGGATTATACTGTAATACGATACACTCTTGGGAAGGGTTATACTGTAATATGATGCATTCTGGGAAGGGTTATACTGTAATATGATACACTGCTGAGAAGGGTTATTCTGTAAAATATGATGCACTGCTGAGAAGGGTTATATTGTAATATGATGCGCTGTTGGGAAGGGTTATACTGTAACATGACACAATGCTGGGAAGGGTTATTTTGTAATATGATACACTGTCGGGAATTTTTCCATAGTAATATGATACAATTCTGGGAAGGGTTATACTGTAATATGATACACTGCTGAGAAAGGTTATACTGTAATATGATGCACTGCTGGGAAGGGTTATACTGAAATGTGGTGCACAGCCCAGAAGGGTTCAACTGTAATATGATACACTGTTGGGAAGTGTTCCATAGTAATATGATGCACTGTTGGAAAGGGTTCTACTGCCGGGATGGGTTCTACTGTAATATGATACACTGCCGGGAAGGGGCCTATATTAATATGATACACTGCCGGAAAGGGTTATACTGTAATATGATACACTGCTGGGAATGGTTCTGCTGTAATGTGATACACTGCTGGGAAGGGTTCTACTGTAATATGATACACTGCTGGGAAGGATTATACTGTAATGTGATACACTTTCAGGAAGGGCTATACTGTAATATGATACACTGCTGGGAAGAATTATATAGCAATATGATATACTGCAGGAAAGAGTTATACTGTAATGTGATGCACTATTGAGAAGGGTTCTACTGTAATGCGTTGCACTGCCGGGAAGGGTTCTACTGTAATATTATACTCTGCCGGGAAAGGTTCTATGGTAATATAATACACTGCTGGGAAGGGTTATACTGTAATTTGATACACTGCTGGGAAGGGTTATACTGTAATATGATACACTGTGGGAAGGGTTATACTGTAATATGATACGCTGTTGGGAAGGGTTTCACTGTAATATGATACACTTCTGGGAAGGGTTATACTGTAATGTGATGCACTGCCGGGAAGCGTTCCACAGTTATATTATACACTGCGGGGAAGGGTTCTACTCTAATTTGATACACTGTTGGGAAGGGTTCTACAGTAATATGATACACTGCTGGGAAGGGTTACACTGTAATGTAATACACTGTCGGGGAGAGTTATACTATAATATGATACACTGATGGGAAGGGCTATATTGTAATGTGATGCACTGCCGGGAGGGTTCTACTGTAATGTAATGCACTGTCGGGAAGGATTCAATTGTAACATCATAAACTGCTGGGAAGGGTTCTACTGTCATGTGATGCACTGCTGGGAAGGGTTATACTGTAATGTGATGTACTGCCGGGAAGGGTTCTACTGTAATATGATACACTGCCAGGAAGAGTTGGATCTTAGTAATATGGTATACTGCTGGGAAGGGTTCTACTGTCAGGAAAGTTCTACTGTAATATGATACACTGTCGGGAAGGATTCTATAGTAATATGATACACTGCTGAGAAGGGTTATACTGTAATATGATACACTGCTGGGAAGGGTTATACTGTAATATGATGCATTCTGGGAAGGGTTATACTGTAATACGATACACTGTTGGGAATGGCTATACTGCAATATGATACACCACCGGGAAGGGTTATACTGTAATATGATACACTGCTGAGAAGGGTTATTCTGTAATATGATAAGCTTGTGGGAAGGGTTACACTGTAATGTGATACACTGCCGGGAAGGGTTATACTGTAATATGATACACTGCCAGGAAAGGTTATACTGTAATATGATACACTGCCAGGAAAGGTTATACTGTAATATGATATACTGCAGGGAAGGGTTATATTGTAATACTATACACTGCTGGGAAGGGTTATACTGTAATATGATATACTGCAGGGAAGGGTTATACTGTAATATGATACACTGCCAGGAAAGGTTATACTGTAATATGATATACTGCAGGGAGGGGTTATATTGTAATACTATGCACTGCTGGGAAGGGTTATACTGTAATATGATATACTGCAGGGAGGGGTTATATTGTAATACTATACACTGCTGGGAAGGGTTATACTGTAATATGATATACTGCAGGGAAGGGTTATATAGAGGATCTGTAATGAGTTTCTCTTTGACATAAGATTTATGAAACGAGTGTAGACAATTTTATTTTAGCGTGGCGAGCTAAAATAAAATTGTCGAAACGAGTTTCATAAATCTTATGTCAAAGAGAAACGAATTTCAGATTCTTTTTATCACATGACACACACAAACGAACTTGAACCGATTTATTTTTAACGAGTCTGTGTTCCCGTACATGGAAAAAGAAAATTAACCTACTTTCGCCATGTTGACTGAATGCGTTCAATACTTCCGCTTTACAAAATAGTTCTCAAAACAAACGGTCTTATTGACATTTAATAAACAGACTGCAACAAAACCCTCAATAGTAATTCAATTGTCAACAAAAAGAGAAGCAAATCCAAAGAGGGGATTTGCAATTTCTATATTTTATAAACTTTAATCCGAGTCGCTGTCGGACACAATGATGCGCCTACGTTTACTTTCTGAGCGGGTTGGGCTGATGATGTTTCTGGGTTATGAATGTGTATTTCAAAATGCCCACCATAAATGTTGCCTGTGAACATATTCTGTAGTCTACCCGCAAATTGTGTGTTTCGATCAATGGAATTTGTGTTAGAAATTTGACTGGTTTTGATAAACTACATCTGTGTCCATGGATTTAGGATATTGAGGCCTATTTTCAGTTTGAAGATTGGAGTTAGATAACACACGAGAAATTTGTTTGTGTTGTTGTTCATTGATATGGCTGTAATTGTTAATTGACTGGATATTCTTGTGTCCTGTGATTTGCATAATCTGGTGAGCAGCGATGTTATTTTTCACTAAGTTTCTGAACAAGATGTTTGCGAGCTCTGTGATTTGTAAGTTTCTTTTCCGGTGATAGACCAGCTGTTTTTGCCATGCGCTTCATGATGGAGGTAAGTTTATTTATTCCAATCGGCTGTCTTTTAAACCACTGATCACCGACATTCATAATATCTTGTTTAGTATGTGTTGCTATATAAAAAGGGTCACTTTCGTCACTATAACCAGAGGGCCTTAAAAGAGAGTACTTTTGATAAATATTCACAGGACACCTTTCTGGTAAATCAAAGTTACACCACATTCTGGGTGGCACACTTCGAACATCTCTCACATTGTCACCAGGGCGAGTTTTTGTTTGTCTTTCTATAAATTGTAAATATTCCTGGCCATTTCGGTCCTTGTGCACACTAACATCCCCCCAACACATTTTACGGTGCTCATCTGAGCCCCGTAAACCAAAGTGAATAGTGTTTAAAAACTACAAGGAGTTTATTATAGATTCGGGTGTCGAAGAACCCAGTTGACCGACCGCTTTGCCACAAAAATGTCAATTTCATTGTCACTTATTGGCTCCGCCTTCTTTTCCCGATTGCCCAAGCCACTTCGTTTCAGTTGTCGTTGTTTGGCCTTCAATATGTCTCTCACTTTCACAAATTCTACACTGCTAACTATTGTGTGGCCATAATTAAAACGTTTTAAATTTCTGTCAATACTGGAAATAAATCCACGCAACGAGCTTGGTTCATTTTCAGAGCCGTCAGATTTTCTGACTGACAGGATAAATTTGCATAAAATAACACAGTTCACTGGGCGGTATGTTGTGAATTTCACGATCCTCATTTATAGTACTGCTTTGAAGAAAATTTCTTACTAACTTCATATCATAAAAGGTCTTGCTTAAAGTGTTTTTATTTGTTTCTTTTTCAACAAATCCATCTATATCTGCACCGCTGATATTAACAAAACGACGCTGTTGAGTAGCGTCCGTTTGCTTAGCAACGCCAACAGTTTCTTGGCAAACTAGCGACTGGTAGCGTTCATCGTGTAAATTGTAATGGGCTCAAACGTTCTGCCGAGAGAGTCACTTCAAAGTCGATACCTATTATTTTCACAGTGTATAACGAGCCTTTTGTGGAATCAATGATCTTAACAATTTCCCCCTTCTCCTTTTCCATCTATTTTCACAATTTCGTTCACTCGATAGTTAAGTACACGCGACATGTTTTGTTTGTAAACAATGGAGTGGTACAATATGGATATTAATTAGGTGATGAGGCTTAAAATTCAGCCAATGAAAATCCTTGCTGGTCATATTACACGTGTTCTCATATAGAAGAATATCAGATGGACTTTTTCATTGAACTTTACAATTGTCATGTGATAAATTGTAATACGATACACTGCTGGGAAGGGTTGTACTCTAATGTGATACACTGCCCGGAAGGGTTATACTGTAATATGATACACTGCAGGGAAGGGTTATATTGTAATATGATACACTGTTGGGAAGGGTTATACTGTAATGTGATACACTGCAGGGAAGGGTTATATTGTAATATGATACACTGTTGGGAAGGGTTATACTGTAATGTGATACACTGTTGGGAAGGGTTATACTGTTATATGATACACTGCAGGGAAGGGTTGTATTGCGATATGATACACTAGTGGGAAGGGTTGCACTGTAATGTGATGCACTGCCGGGAAGGGTTGTACTGTAATATGATACACTGTTGGGAAGGGTTATACTGTAATATGATGCACAGCTGGGAAGGGTTCTACTGTAATATGATACACTTCCGGGAAGGGTTGTACTGTAATATGATACACTGCCGGGATGGTTTCTACTGTAATTTGATGCACTGCCGGGAAGGCTTCTATGGTAATAGGATACACTGCTGGGAAGGGTTATACTGCAATATGATACACTGTTGGGAAGGGTTATTCTGTAATGTGATACACTTCCGGGAAGGGTTATACTGTAATAAGATACACTGCCGGGAAGTGTTATATTGTAATATGATACACTGCCGGGAAGTGTTATATTGTAATATGATACACTGTTGGAAGGGTTATACTGTAATGTGATTCACTGTCGGGAAGGGTTCTACTGTAATATGATGCACTGCTGGGAATGTTTCTCCAGTAATATGATACACCGCTGGGAAGGGTTCTACTATAATATGATACACTTTTGGGAAGGGTTTCACAGTAATATGATACACTCTCAGGAAGGGTTATACTGTAATATGATATACTGCTGAGAAAGGTTCTACTGTTATAAGATGCATTCTGGGAAGGGTTATACTGTAATAAGATGCACTGCCGGGAAGGGATCTTCTGTAATATGATACACTGTCGGGAAAAGTTCTATAGTAATATGACACCCTGCTGGGAGGGTTTGTACTGTAATATGATGCATTCTGGGAAGGGTTATACTCTTAGGTGATGCACTGCCGGGAAGGGTTCTACTGTAATATGATACACTGCTGGGAAGGGTTCTCCTGTAATGTGGTGCATTCTGGGAAGGGTTCTACTGTAATATGATGCATTCTGGGAAGGGTTATACTGTAATGTGATGCATTGCCGGGAAGGGTTCTACTGTAATATGATACACTGGTAGGAAGGGTTATGTTGTAATATGGTGCACTGTCGGGAAATGTTCTGTAGTAATATGACACCCTTCTGGGAGGGTTTCTATTGTAATATGATGCATTCTGGGAAGGGTTATACTGTCATGTGATGCACTGCCGGGAAGGGTTGTAGTGTAATATGATACACTGCTGGGAAGGGTTCTACTGTAATATGATGCATTCTGGGAAGGGTTCTACTGTAATATGATGCATTCTGGGAATGGTTATACTGTAATGTGATGCATTGCCGGGAAGGGTTCTACTGTAATATGATACACTGGTAGGAAGGGTTATGTTGTTATATGGTGCATTCTGGGAAGGGTTATACTGTAATGTGATGCACTTCCGGCAAGGGTTCTAATGTAATATGATACACTGCCGGGAAATGCTCTATAGTAATAGGTTACATTGCTGGGAAGGGTTATACTGTAGTATGATACACTGTTGGGAAGGGTTACACTGTAATATGGTACACTGCCGTGAAGGGTTCTACGTTAATATGATACACTGCTAGGCAGGGTTCTGTAATATGATGCTCTGGTGGGAAGGGTTGTACTGTAACGTGATGCACTTCGGAGAGGTTTCTACTGTAATATGATACACTGCCGGGAAAGGTTCTATAGTAATATAACACCCTGCTGGGAGGGTTTGTACTGTAATATGATGCATTTCTTGGAATGTTATACTGTAATGTGATGCACTGCCGGAAAAGGGTTCAACTGTATTATGATCCACTGCAGGGAAGGGTTCTATAGTAATATGATACACTGCTGGGAAGGGTTATACTGTAATATGATCCACTGTTGGGAAGGGTTATTCTGTAATATGATGCATTCTGGGAATGGTTATACTGTAATGTGATGCACTGCCGTGAAGGGTTCTAATGTAATATAATACACTGCCGTGAAGGGTTCTAATGTAATATAATACACTGCCGGGAAAGGTTCTATAGTAATATGTTACACTGCTGGGAAGGGTTATACTGTAATATGATACACTGCTGTGAAGGGTTACACTGTAATGTGATACACTGCTGTGAAGGGTTATACTGTAATGTGATACACTGCTGTGAAGGGTTACACTGTAATATGATGCACGGCCGGGAAGGGTTCTATATTAATATGATACACTGTGGGGAAAGGTTCTGTAGTAATATGCCACCCTCCTGGAAGGGTTATACTGTAATATGATTCACTGTTTCGAAGGGTTACACTGTAATGTGATGCACTGTCGGGAAGGGTTCTACTGTAATACGATACACTGCCGGGAAAGATTCTTTTGTAATATGTTGCGCTGCTGGGAAGGGTTCTACTGTAATATGATACACTACGGGGAAACGTTCTGTAGTAATATGTTACACTCCTGGGAAGGGTTATACTGTAATATGATACACTGATGGGAAAGGTTATACTGTAATATGGTACACTGCCGGGGATGGTTCTAAAGTAATATGATACCCTGCTGGGCAGGGTTCTTCTGTAAAATGATGCACTGTTGGAAAGGGTTATATTGTAACGTGATGCACTTCGGGAAGGGTTCTACTGTAATATGGTGTACTGCCGGGAAGGTCTCTATGCTAATAAGATACACTGTTTGGAAGTGTTATACTGTAATATGATACACTGTCGGGAAATGTTCTACTGTAATATGATACACAACTGGAAGGGTTCCGCTGTAACATGATACACTGATGGGTAGGGTTATACTGTAATGTGATGCACTGTCGGGAAGGGTTCTACTGTAATATGATACACTACTTGGATGGGTTCCACTGTAGTATGATACACTTCTTGGATAGGTTCTACTGTAATATGATACACTGCTGGGAAGGGTTCTACTGTAATATGATACACTGCTGGGAAGGGTTCTACTGTAATATGATACACTGCTGGGAAGGGTTCCACTGCAGTATGATACACTTCTTGGATGGGTTCCACTGTAATATGATGCACTGCTGGGAAGGGTTCCACTGCAGTATGATACACTTCTTGGATGGGTTCCACTGTAATATGATGCACTGCTGGGAATGGTTCTCCACTAATATGATACTGCTTGGAAGGGTTTTGCTGTAACATTATACACTGCTGGTAAGGGTTTCATAATAATATGATACACTGCCAAGAAGGCTTATACTGTAATATGATATACGGCCAGGAAGGGTTATAATGGTAATATGATACACTTTTAGGAAGGGTTACACTGTAATATGATACACTGCTGGGAAGGGTTACACTGTAATATGATATACTGCTGGAGGATTACACTGTAATATAATACACTGTTGGGAAAGGTTACACTGTAATATGATACACTTATGGGAAGGGTTGTACTGTGAAATGATAAACTGATTGGAAGGGATCCACTGTAATATGATACACTGCTGGAAGCCTTGTACTCCGTTGTGATAGACTACTGGAAGACTTCTACTGCAGTGTGATACACTACTTGAATGGTTCTGCTGTGGTGTGATACACTTTTGACAGAGTTCTACTGTAGTGTGGCACATTACTGGGAGGGTTCCACTGTAGTGTGATATATCACTGGAAGGGTTCTACTGTAGTGTGATATATCACTGTAGTGTGATATATCACTGGAAGGATTCTACTGTGGTGTGATATACCATTGAAAGGGTTCTACTGCAGTGTGATACACTACTTAAAGGGTTCTAGTGTGATACACTACTTAAAGGGTTATATTGTGGTGTGATTCACTGCTGGAAAGGTACTTCTGTAATGTGATACACTGCTAGATGGTATCTACTGTAGTGTGATACACCACTGCAAGGGTTCTACTGCAGTGTGATACACTACTGGCAGTGTTCTACTGTAGTGTGATGCACTACTGGTAGGGTTCTACTGTAATGTGATGCACTACTGGTAGGATTCTACTCTAGTGTGATACGCCATTTGAATAGTTCTACTGTAGCGTGGTGCACTACTGGAAGGGTTCTACTGTAGTATGATACACATCCGGAAGGACTCTACTGTAGTGTGATACACTGCTGGAAGTGTTCTTCTGTAGTGTGATACACTACTGGAAGGGTTCTAGTCTAGCGTGATACACATCCGGAAGGACAGTGTGGTGTGATACACTGCTGGAAGGCCTCTACCTTACAGTGATGTCCTACTGGAAGGGTTCTACTGTAGTGTGATACTCTACTGGGAGGGTTCTATTGTAGTATGATACACTACTGGAAAGGGTGGAAGCCTGATGGCTTAGTTGTTACGGAACTGGACTTTAAACCGGAAGGTTCACGGTTCGATTCCCGCCTTGCGCGAGACACTTAATCCCGATTGCCCACATGGTGACACGGTTGCGCTCTGTACTTAAAGCATACTCCACGTCGATGATGCACTTGTCTTCAATTAATGCTCAACCTACTTGTGTGGCCTTAGTACGTTGGGGAGCCTGACAGTTGCTCGGGTTTTCTCTTCGGATATTCCGGCTATAAATGAATATATAATACTGGAAATGGTTCTATTGTAGTGAGATTCTCGTCGGGAATATTTCAGTTGGTTGGAAAAGCGAAGGGTACCAATTGAAACATTCCAGATACTTGAATCTAAAGAATACATTAAACATCCATTTACTTTGAATCAACGCAATAAATCTTGATCAACCGAGCCTTGATCTGACCGAATTTTTAAATGACATTGCCATTTGGAACCACAGTCATAGTTTTTAGATTAAACGGCGTAGTTTCACTAAATGTGTTAATATCTGGGTAGTTTCAAGGTGAATTAAATACTTCTTGATTGGAATATCTATAAATGGAACATAAAACAATATCTGTATATCACTGTGAACGAAGGAACCTCTCATTACATCAACGGTTTTCTGTGCACAAACATAATTCCACGAAAAGCAGGGGGGGGGGGGAGGGGGGTTGGAAAAAAATTGCAAAACACTGATGCCGGGGTGGGGGGGGATGGTCAAGGAGGACAAAAATTTTGTTTTTCCGATGCTTGCAATTTTTTTCCTCAGACACTTTTGGGCAAAATTGTATACCATAATCAGTGAAGTATCATTCAAGAACCAATAAAAAGACACTCAAGTTATCAGGGGGTACCTACCATGGTTTATATACGATTATAAAACTGTTATTGCGGCTGAGCTATGATTCGGCATATAGTGATACAATGTATGACATATTGAATAATGCAAGTTAAAATACATCACTAAATGCAATTATCAAACACTGCACTCTAAAGATAAGTTATCTTGAGGGTGTTCCGTTTGACTAAATTTCTAATATGTTTACCCTGGTGAGATCGGCTGGCTTAGATGAGAAGCAAAGACAATTATGTGAAGTCAGGAACAGTTACAGATTTCAGCTGCAGGAACAATTCTGTACAACGATGTATCCAGACCTATTACGAAAACACCAATGACTCTTAATGCCATTGTAGGAACACAAAAACTACTAAACATTGAACCTGATTGAACTGCTAATTTATTTCAAACACATCTGAGAACACATGTGTCAACAAAATCATGTACCAGACCTTCTATGGCTGGACTTAAAATAAGTAATAAATCCCCTCCCCCAACCCAGCGATGCCCCACCCAAACCTCCGTCAAAAAAATAAACAAATACATAAATGACTAAACTCATTGCTTTTTGCATACACATACCGTGGAACCTCTTTTGAGAGACCAACATTTTGCCAGACGAAAGGGGTCTTTCAGACAGGTCTGTCAAGACTACCTGTCTCGAAAGACCGCTTTTGTCTGGCCGAAATGGTATGTTGTCCTGTGTTGTCCACATAAAACACGCTCTAGCACAAAAGAGGTGGTTCCTCAAAAAGGTGGTCTCTCAAGAGAAGTTCCACTGTATATATGAATGGAGAACGCAATGGGTTCTGATGGGTTGAGTAATTTATGATATTTAAAACCCTTTACCTAACATTCTTTTCTAAAATACCCAAAAAATAAAAATTCTCATATAACCATTACTGTTCAATAAGGTTACTTGAAATAAACACATGTATGGCTAACATTTGAACTGGCTCGAAGAGTCCGTTCTAATGTTATCCATATTTGTGTGGCTTTATTGTGGGATATATTTGGATATATAATCCACTTTGAATGTTGTTGGTTTATTAGCCTTAAGAGACCACTTTGGTCTGATAAAACGGATGTTCTATCAAGACCTGTCCTACTGTACAAGGTCAGTCACTCAATACTGTATGATAAAATTGGTTATGGTGCAGTATGGTGGGAAGGATGATGCATGTATTTAGTGTGGGTGGGTGGTTCAGATAATCCCGGAAAAAAATAGTAAAACTGGAAAAAATTACATGGGGTGGGTGGGTGGGTCCTCCGACCGGTCAAAAAAAACGGCATCGGTGTCTGCAATTTTTTCCTACCCCCCCCCCCCCCCCCTGCGAAAAGTGTGTAAACAAACAGCCCTTAACAATGGCGTACTCCTTCACGGCATTAGACTGGTGGCCTGGAATTTTTGTAAACGCCTAGTACGAGAATGGTTTGGGTTACCGCTAGAGTACTCTGGTTGTATTGTTGTGGTGGTCTATACCCACTTTGTCTGTTAGTCCTGAATCGTCGCAGCTTATACCAGGCAGTTAAACTTGCTTCTGGGTTTTGTTTTTGTTTCTGTCTTTTTTTTTTGGGGGGGGGGGGGGGGACGTGGGGGTGAGAGGTTTTTTGTTTTTTGTTTTGCATTTATCTCAAGCACAGACATGGAGTATTTTTAATGAAAATAAAAATAAAAGGCCTCTGGAAAAACCTGTCGTTCCATGAAACGACAATCTCAAGTTCTATTATTGTTTATGCACTGTGTGGGGGCGCGGTGGCGTGGCGATAACCAGTTCTCGTCAGATCACCGAAGTTAAGCAACATCGAGCCCGTTAGTCCTCGGATGGGTGACCGTCTGAGCGATCGATTCGGACTCACGCGTTGTGTCCTTGGGCAAGGCACTCAACCCCGATTGTCCACATGGGGGCACGATGACGCCGTGTACTAAGGCGTACTGTACGTCGATGGTGCGCATGTCTTCAACCAATCTAACCCTGCCTGTGCTGCAGATGGAGTCACGATGTTGGGGAGCTGACAGCTGCTCGATAGTTCTCTCATGGTACTCCGGCTTCCTCCACCCGTAAAACTGTCACGGTCATGATTAGCCATTGTGCGCATGTGACCTTAAACACCAATAAATAAATAATGCACTGTGTATTTTTAGAGCTTAGTGATGTGAGCTTTTCTGACGTGTCATACACGTTGAACTGTTCAAGTTCTGTTTCTACTGACCGACGTCCCCACTGGAACTGTGATTGGATAAATTATAAATGGCAGAATAATACATTCTCTTCCCATATTGTATGTTTGGAGCAAACATGATAATAAAACGTAGATAAATGTCCCAATAGACGTGACACACTTTCTCGGAGGATATAGTAAAAACAGCCCGGAGAATTGATAATAATGGACCCAATTAATTGAAAATTTATGAAATTACCCACTAACATCAGCGAGAAAATGTCAAAACTAGACAAATATGCAAACATTGGGAATGGACACGAAACACAATAATAATATTAGGATTGCTAAATGGAGAGCACATTATTCAGTTGTTGTTGATTTAGTAAATAGGCAAATGATGACCCTTTACTGTCATTTCTTAGTGGAGAATCAAACACCTTGCATTTACAGTTACGAATGGGGTTTCTATCTGGGTACCAATACTAAAAAACTTTTACAATCGCATTTTCTAGAAGTGTATTTTCTGCCTATTAATATAACTGACTAAAATGAATCATTAGCATTTTAAAAGATATGGCAATTTGCCAACTGGCAAATTGCCATATTTTTGAAAATACTAATGGTTCATTTCAGCCTATTTATTTATTTATTTATTGGTGTTTAAGGTCACATATTTATGCGCAATGGCTTATCATGGCCGTGACAGTTTTACGGGTGGAGGAAGCCGGGGTACCCGGAGAGAACCACCGAGCAACGACGAGCAGCTACCAGCTCCCCAACATCGTAACTCCGCACTGAAGCACAGGCCGGGCTAGATTGGTTGAAGACATGTGCACCATCGACGTGCAGTACGCCTTAGTATACGGCGTCATCGTGCCTCCATCTGGACAATCGGAGTTAAGTGCCTTGCCCAATGACACAACGCGGGAGTCCGAATCGATCGCTCAGACGGTCACCCATCCGAGGACTAACCGGTCTCGACGTTGCTTAACTTGTGATCTGACGAGAACCGGTTACCACAACGCCACCGCGCCCCTTTCAGCCCATTTAAATTCTTAACTAGAAAATACATTTCTGGAAAATACAACTCTAAAAGTTTTATAATATTGTCCCTTGGTGTCAAGACAGCGAGTTTGTTTCTCATTTGTTTATTTTTTATAGATCTTGCGTACCAGAAATGAAAAGACTGAACTGCGAGAACAGCTCTCTATGCCTTATGATAATGGCCATCCTACCAGTGGTGGCGCCAAAGGGGTGGGGGGGGGAGGGGGGGCTACAGCCCGTCGGAGATTTTTAGTCAGTCCGTCGGAGAGTCTCGTAAACCTGACTTCACGAGAAATTTCCGACAATCGAATGTATATATCTCGTCTTGTCAGTCTCGAACCCGTGCAGCACTGGAACTTTGATAGAGAATAGTGATTCTCACGAAATTCCTTAATGTCGTTCGTCAAACTGGCTTTATAGATGAAATATTTCCCGACCTTATTATAATATGTTTACTTTAACCCTTTACCTAAGGTAACGGCCAAAACCTGCCAGCGCTATTCTAAAAAGTCGCCAATTAATTTTCATTATTTTTTTCATTTTTTGTCTCAAAAACATAGGTTATGACCCCTCATTGGAACGAGCTCGTTCCAACGAGGGCTCATAACCTATGTTTTTGAGACAAAAAATGAAAAAAATTAGTTATTCAAGAATTATTTGTCTTCTGCTTTTCAAGTTAGGTAAAGGGTTAAATAATCAACAAACATACTCAATTTGCTTCTATTTTGGTTCTCCAATTTACCAATTTTCACTCATTTTCCTTCGTTTGGGAGGTCAAATGTTATAGCCCCCCTGTCGGAGAGGTCAGCCCCCTGCCGAGAAATCCCTGGCGCCACCCCTGCATCCTACTTCTGTTATATGAATCTCAGAGTAACCGTTATCTAAGGAAAATAGGAATTTTAATTACCTCACATTCCTGTGTCAACCAGCAGGTGCCAATACTATAAAACTTTTACAATTGTATCTTCTAGAGTTGTATTTTCTGGTCATGACTTTAAATGAGTTAAAATGAACAATTAGTATTTTCAAAGATCTGGCAATTTGCCAACTGGCAAATTGCCATATCTTTTAAAATGCTAATGATTCATTTTAGTCAGTTATACAGTACGTGGAGAGTGTATTATCACTAAATCACCCTCAGAGTGGAGATTCCACCCGAGGAATAATTGCAGATTTGTTGGAAAGCATAACCAGCACCAGCAAAGTTTCACCCAATGGACCTCCGGGTTAAGCCCGGAGGTCCATTGGCTGAAACATTGCTTGTGTTTTTTGTCGATATGTACAAAATTTGAAGTTATAGCTTGGGTGATAACTCCACTCTGCGGGTGATTTAGTTACAATCCACTCTCCACGTACTGTATATCTAGGAAATACAATTGTAAAAGCTTTATAGTATTGGCTCCTGCAAAGTAACGTACGAACGAAAGAGTATAAAAAGTTCAAGCAATTTTCAGCTAACTGAAATCCAACAAGCCTGAAATTTTGCTTGAGCCACCTATAAATTTTTCACAAAAACAGAAAGCCAGTGTCTGATGGAAACGACACTATCCGAGAGTTCTCACAGAAAAAAACGATGTTATGTATACTACAAACATCGGCTTCGTCTTTTGTTTTTCCAAAACTAACCACAACCGTAATGGTGACTTGAGCTTGTAAACATCAATCTCACACCAGCTGAAGGGCATATTCAGCGGGGGGGAGGGGGGGGGGAGGGGTGCTGGGTTCTAAATGTGGAAACACAACAAAGTTTTTCCGCTTTGAGGGTGATCCACCTTCAAGTAGTATTACCATGCCAAGTAGAACACATCAGTATAGCATGTATTAATTTATTTATTTATTGGTGTTTAAGGCCACATACTTATACACAATGGCTAATCGTGACCGTGACAGTTTTACGGGTGGAGAAAGCCGAAGAGAACCACCGAGCATCGACGAGCAACTGTCACCTCCCCAACATTCTGACTCTGTCCAAGCTCTTCTCAAGCAGGGTTACAGCGGTTGAAGACGTGCACCATTGACATACAGTACACGTCATCGTACCCCCATGTAGGTAACCGGGATAAAGTGCCTTGCCCAAGGACACACCGCGGTGGTCGAACTCGGGACCTCTAGCATAGAAGTTCAACAGTCTACCACTGAACCACTGCTCTCCCCGTCAGTATAGCGTGGTCATTTTACTATAAACAAAGGATATGATGGAGCTTTCCTCCGTTACCAGCTTTAACTGGTAGAGTGCTGAAAGCCCATATTTGGGCTTTTGTTTCCAACTGTATGCACTGCAAGATAAAGGCTTCAAATTCAATGGCTGTGCTTCATATTATCTTTGAAGTGATTTTATTTAGTCTGTAAGGATTTTTCTTGTTACAATTTATAGGAGAGTGCCCAAAGGCACTCTCCTATAAATTGTAACAAGGCAAAGACATGTGAACGAATTTTGATGGCCAAAATTAATGCAGCACACTTCAGTGATTAACAGCCCGGCAGTCCCTTAGAAACCTGGGGCGAGAGTCGAGGTCCGCAAATGATTGTATGGCTGCTAATCATTAATGTAGGTTCGATAATGGAGCCAAACGCCCGAGAAAATCATATTATTATTATTATTATTATTATTATTATTATTATTATTATTATTAAAAACCGTATAAACATCGCACGTACGATTTCGCTGTTCCAGCCAATCTGTAAACTTTTTTATTCCAAACGTTGTCAACCTTGTTGTGTTTGTCGGCTTAGATTCACTTTTCATTTTTTACCTGCGTCGCCAGCGGCAGAGCAGGTCCAGTAACCGCTCGACTCCGTCCGTCAGTCCGTCCGAAACACTTTTTCCGTTTTCTTGGCTTCTATGAAAGGGAATGATTTTATATTTGGTCTGCTGCTTCATAATGATGAGTTGTATCGTGTAAGCAATTTTCAGATCTGCTGTGCAGCCACTTCCTGTTTGCCGATACTTTGAAATTTTACTGTATCCACTGAACATTGAAATTTTACTGTACCCACTGAACTTTGAAATTTTCCGTCAACGTTTTCTTGGCTTCTATGCAAGGGAATGATTTTATATTTGGTCTGCTGCTTCATAATGATGAGTTGTATCGTGTAAGCAATTTTCAGATCTGCTGTGCAGCCACTTCCTGTTTGCCGATACTTTGAAATTTTACTGTACCCACTGAACATTGAAATTTTTCGTCAAACTTTACTCGGCTTCTATGCAAGGGATTGATTTTATATTTCAACTGGAGCCTGATAATGATCAGTTGTATCGTGTATGCAATTTCCAGATCTGCCGTGCAGCCACTTCCTGTTTGCCGATTCAATTGCATGCAGCGACGCAGGTCCAGACCTGGTATTGGTCTTGTTGCATATCGTCTTCATTTAATTCGGAAGACGGAGAGTGAGACATTTTGACATTTGACAGTTCGTCTGCAAACAAACTGTTTCCGGAAGCTGACAACTTGACGTCATCGTCACTGCGCGTGTGGATCAAGGGCTTAACCATTTTGATACGGTGGGAAATTCTAGTGATCGTTTTAGAAGTGTAACTTGGGTTCCTTATCGTGCGCGTAATTTCACGTTAAGGTGCTAGTAACGCTCCATGAATTGATAATAATATTCATTGGTGCTTAATGTCACATTAGCAACTGAGGCTATATCATGGTCTCATCATGACACTGAGCGGCATAATGACTAGAGATAAATTATTTTTGATTTTATTTTGATTGAGGTCGGTATTGAGTTTTTACGCCACTGCCAGCATCATAGAATTATAAAAGACATTTGCGATGAATTTGGATGATTAAAAGTACAGTTGGGTTATTAATGTGTTTTTATTGAGCATTCACATAAAAAATGTGTGCGAGACCTATTCTTCGTTTTAGTTGAGTTGTTGCTTTTTTTTGTTGTTTTTTTTTTGTTTTTTTTTTTTTTTTGATTGGTCTGGTTTTCTTGTGGCTATACACGAACTTGAAAAAGGATATTTGAATGCCCAAATTTAAATGAGATGTGTACCAAAAACGCTCATTTAGCAGAGCATTCGGCCCTTGGCCTTCTTCAGTGCTAAATTCAAAGTAGAGTTTACATTACTCCTTTCACATTATACAACATACACTGGTTAATCTTGGATTAACTCAAGAAAACGTTAAGTATACAAAGGAGACGTTCTATACGTTAGACCCCGCTACGGCGTCACAAATAAACAAATCAATAATACGCCAGTCCTGCATTGTTCAGTCTTGCGTTAAAACCTACAGTCGTGTCGCATGTTTTACAAGCCAGCGCGTATATTACGAATGTAATATACGCGCTGGTTTGTAAAACATGTGGCACGACTGCCGATGTAGGGGAGTCCAAGCGTACGGTAGGCGAGAGACTGTATGAACATTTAAGAGATGTGCGGTTGCATGAGGACAAACCATCCTATGGCCATTTCAATTGTGGGGAACACCGCAGTGAGCAAGATGAAAGCGTGGCGGTCTTGGAATTTATCAGTGGGGAGGGGGGGGGGGAGAGAGAGAGGCTAGTTAGAGAGGAAATGTGGATACGGATGTTGGTGCGGGAACAGGCGTAGGTTTTAACGGAAGACTGAACAATGCAGGCTGGCGTATTATTGATTTCTTTGTTTGTGAGGCTGTCAGGGTTTTTACGTAGGCTATAGAACGTCATCCTTTGTATACTTAACGTTTTCTTGAGTTAATCCAAGATTTACCAGTATATGTTGTATTGTGTGATATGAATAATGTAAACTCTACTTTGAATTCTGCACTTAGGTTCCGCTCCATAGTTTCGCACTATTGCACAGGGGAAATTCTAAACATAGGGCATATGTTGAAACTAAGGCCATGTAAAATAGAGATATATTTTTAGTATTAGATTTTTGATTACATTAGGCTTTTTGTTGGACAAGAGAATTTGAAGTTTTGGTCCCAAAGTTGGAGTCCAATACTTAGGGGTAAATTACCAGATGAATTATGGGAAACAGTGGCTTCGAAAAATTGGCTATTTTTTTTTTTTACACGGGTTTGTTACCAGACAGGTAACTCAAAAATGAGACGGAAACATATAAAAAAAATTTTGCATTTTAGAAACAGGGGATGCTCTGCTCCAGGGGTGGGTAGGTGGGGTTGATGGGGAAATTCTGCTTTTGAGGCTGCTAGGTGGCTGAAAATGACTGGTTTCGGCATTTTGTCATGCAATTTTTCAGGTTGAAGTCTTGCCTTTGACAATAATTATTAAATTTATTATTGTTCCACCCACATTCAGAAGGGCCGAGAGCTCTGCTAAATGAGCGTTTTTGTTACACTTCTGTCGACCCTGTCACTTAATATGGACAATCACGGAACTTCAATGGTTTAAAGGAGATGATCACATCTTTATTATACCGCCCACTTGAAAAGTGGGTGGTATATAGTATTCACTATGTCCGTACGTCCGTCTGTCCGGCCGTCCGTCCGTTACGCTTTAGGGGGGGTACACATCTGCTATCCACAACTCCTCTTAAACCATTGAACAGATTTCATTGAAACTTTCAGACATTCTTTTACATACATTGAATATGTGCACCTCCTACTTTCTGTTCAGATATTTTCATATTTACAGTTCGCCATATTCAAAAATGGTCTTTGTCAATTCAGGTTTTAGTAGGGAGGGGTATAGATCTGCTATCCGCTACTCCTCTTAAACCATTGAACAAACTCCATTGGAACTCTCAGACATTCTTTTACATACATTGAAAATGTGCACCTCCTATTTTTCTTTCAGATATTTTCATATTCCGTACATACATTCTTCTATCCGTATGTCGATCCGTTCGTGGGTACACATCTGCTATCTGCAACTTTTTTTTAACCAGTTAACGTATTTCATTGAAACTTTAAGACATCCTTTTACATATATTGAAGATGTGCACCTCCTGTTTTATTTTCAGATATTTTCATTTTTAGGGTTTCCCATATTTAAAAATGGACTTTGTCAATTCAAGTGTGCGTGAGGGGGTGGGGGGGGGGGGGGGGAGTTGTTGACATTTGCTATCCGCGACCTCTTTTAAACTAGTGAATGGATTTCAATGAAACCTTCAAACATTCCTTTACATACAGTGAAGATGTGTACCTTCTATTTTGTTTTCAGATATTTTCATTTTTACAGTTTTACATATTGAAAAATGGGCTTTGTCAATTCAAGCTTCGGGGTGGAGGTGTGTGTGTGTGTGGGGGGGGGGGGGGGATGTCAGTGTTTGTGCTCTCTACATTATACACACTTTTACTGTTGTACACTGTTTCTTGGTGGGAGTGGGTGGTATCATTTAATGAGCAGTGCTCATGGTTTTTCTAGTTTATTTATTGGAGTTTAAGGTCATTTTCAGTCTCTTCAGCTAGATCAAAAAACTGCAACATTGCTATTAATTCAAGTTTAGCCAATGGTTTATACCAATGTCGCTAAATTTGGGGAGCTTCCAGCCCAGGCGTAGGTCACCGAGTCCTATCTCATCAGTAATGCAGAACTTTTTATAGCTGTAAACAAGTATACTCCACTTTTTAGGGTTCTCATAGGGGGATTACATTTTTGTCGCAGAGACACAGACGTGTTATGCGATGTTCGACAGTGATAAAATATTTCACGACACATGTTGCTGTGGTTCAAGAAATGAAATGTGTGAAGTTACTTCCCTTGGATCGTGAGCAACACGAATCACTCGGTCATTGTGACCGATTGATAGAATTTATTCCGCAAAAATACACCTGCGACGAGACAGGGATGGCGCCAGGGATTTCTCGACAGGGGGGGGGGGGGGGGGGGGGGGGCTGACCTCTCCGACAGGGGGGGGGGGGGGGGGCTATAACATTTGACCTCCCAAACGAAGGGAAATGAGTGAAAATTGGTAAACTGGAGAACCAAAATAGAAGCAAATTGAGTATGTTTGTTGATTATTTAACCCTTTTCCCTGACCTGAAAAGCAGACGACACATGCAAAAATAATTCTTGAATAACTAATTTTTTTCATTTTTTGTGTCAAAAACATAGGTTATGACCCCTCGTTGGAACGAGCTCGACGAGCTCGTTCCAACGAGGGGTCAAAACCTATGTTTTTGAGACAAAAAATGAAAAAAATAATGAAAATTAATTGGCGATTTTTGAGAATAGCACTGGCCGGTTCTGGCCGTTACCTTAGGTAAAGGCTTAAAATAAACATATTATAATAAGGTCGGGAAATATTTCATCTATAAAGCCAGTTTGACGAACGACATTAAGGAATTTCGTGAGAATCACTATTCTCTATCAAAGTTCCAGTGCTGCACGGGCTCGAGACTGACAAGACGAGATATCTACATTCGATTGTCGGAAATTTCTCGTGAAGTCGGGTTTACGAGACTGTCCGACGGGACGGACTGACTAAAAATCTCCGACGGGGTGGGCGGTGGGTCTGGACCTCTCCGACGGGGGGGGGGGGGGGGCTGTAGCCCCCCCCCCCCCCCGACATCCCCTTGGCGCCACCACTGGCGACGAGACGGTATGCTGCAGCTGTACATAATAATGTTGTTCAAACCAAAATGTTGTAATTATAAAAAAAATACCATATAAACATTAGTAGGAATCATACCATTGTCATAGCTCAGATTGTGGGAGCGCGGTGGCTCAGTGGTAGACTGTTAGACTTCTATGCTGGAGGTCCCGAGTTCGATCTCCGTCCGTGACGACCCGCGTTGTGGCTTTGAGCAAGGCACTTTATTCCGGTTGCCTACATGAGGGCGGCACGATGACGCCGTGTAGTAAGGCGTACTGCACGTCGATGGTGCACATGTCTTCAACCGCTGTAACCCTGCTTGTGCGGAGCTTGAACAGAGTTAGAATGTTGAGGAGCTGACAGTTGCTCGTCGATGCTCGGTGGTTCTCTCCGGGTACTCCGGCTTTCTCCACCCGTAAAACTGTCACGGTCACGATTAGCCATTGTGCATACCTAAAACACCAATAAATAAATAACCCAGATTGCTCAGTACCTTCTCTTTCTTTGAAGAAGAATTTTCGGTAAACATGAAGAATAGCGGACCCAACAAATTATACAAAAATTACCAACTTTTCCCAACTTTTCATGGTTTCCCTACATTCTTTGGTGTTTTTTCTTTACATATTCATAAATTTGGAGGAATAAAAATCACTTTTTAGCTTGTTTTTACAAGTTTTTAACTTCCGAGACGAAGCAATTCAACTTGCGCGTCAACCATCTTTTCTATCGAAAGTGTGTGTTCGATTTTGAAGCGCACTTGTTCTGCACTGGTACCACAAGGAGAAGTCGGAAAGTACAGTGTTTTTTTTCACTTTTTCTTTATTGGGGTAAGTTATTATGTAATAAATAGCACCGCCCTCGACGGGTTAGGGTCAGTCTAGCAAGGGTTCGGGTTAGCTAACCCGAACCCTTCCTACACTGACCCTAATCTGTTGAACACGGTGCGATTTTCGGAACTGATGTGATACTGAATTCTCCACAAATGGGAGGAGACGCCCAGCGTGACGTCACATCTCTGACAGTTTCCACTGAAAGAACGTCGCTGTTGATAAACACGATCAGACGACTTTCCCGTGCCTCTATTACGGGAAGGAAAAACTTAGTAAATAATGTCTAAATGTATTAAAAACTCAGGGTTTTTGGTACATATGTGAAGGAAAAACACTAAAGAATGTAGGGAAATCATGAAAAGTTGGGAAAAGTTGGTACTTTTTGCATAATTTGTTGGGTCCGCTATTCTTCATGTTTACCGAATTTTCAGTGTTTTCTCCCTTTAATTCTGAACGCAAGTATTTAACGTGTAGATAGAATGTGGCCTCGGGTTTCCATCAACATTCGTTTCGTTAAAAGGTATTATTACTAAATCTATAAGTTACTAGTAGATTAACATGATTTTGGAGGGCTGTTAAAACTCCATAATTTCAGAGACGTCATTCGACGAAGCCGGGCCGCGGGCGGATAATGGTATAAATAGCCATTAGCGGCCCGCGGCCCGGCTATTTTTAGATTCCATGGTCAAATGAATTACTCCCATTCGGATGAAGTCCGTTTGTATTTCCGAACGGAAGTCGAACGCGCGATCGAAACAGAAATATCGAACCGACTTTAGTGATTATTTCTTCCAGCAATTCCCTCGTGCGGTTAGCTGTAACAGGGAGTGGTAATAATAGTAATAACATGATTGTTGTCAGGCATCATGATTCATTAGCGGCCCTGCAGCAATGATGAACAGCCGTTGGGCTTATTAACGGCCCTCGACTTCGTCTCGGGCATTTAATAAACCCTCGGGCTGTTCATCATTGCTACAGGGCCGCAAATGAACCATAATACCCTCCAAAATCATGTTATTGTTATATTGTTAAAAAGATAAACAGGACAGATTACATTTAGGACGGACATCAAGGACACAGGGGCATGATAAGTGGTCCGATAGTTGCTGGTCCATCATTCATGAAATGGGTTCTCGTCAGATCACCGAAGTTAAGCAACGTCGAGCGCGGTTAGTAGTTGGATGGGTGACCATTTCAGCGACTGATTCGGACTCCCGCGTTGTGTCCTTGGGCAAGGCACTTAACCCCGATTGCCTACATACGGGCACGATGATCGCACGTCGATGGTGCACATGTCTTCAACCAATCTAACCCTGCCTGTGCCGCGGGGCAGAGTTACGATGTTGGAGAGGTGACAGCTGCGTCGTTGCTCGGTGGTTCTCCCCGGGTACTCCGGCTTCCTCCACAGGTAAAACTGTCACCGACATGATATGACCCCTGGCTGTTAATGTGTCGTTAAACCCTAAAAAAAAAAAAATCGTGAAATGTTTCTTTTAAAGCTGGACTTTCCTGTTTTGGTATGTGTGTGTTGGGGGAGGGGGGGCAGGGGCAGGTATATATTGAGTGGGTGGAGGTGAGGAGGGCAGTTTTCTTCCGACGTCCCTTTCAAACGAGTAACTGCAACGTATAAAACAATTCGTATTCGTTTATGCTCTAGAACTGACCATATGTGTCGTAAATATTAATATCCCCTGTGTTTTATTAGCAGAGAGGGACGAAGGAACCTAGAGCACAGGGCCGCTGGGATCACATGCTCCTCAACTTTTTCCAGAAATAAGAGAAAGAATACCTCCACCAGAGAGGCGTAGTGTGAGGAGGCAATCCCACCCGACTGCAGTCACCTAAAACTTTTATTTCACTTTTGGGTTCTCGTAATTGATATCCTGTTGGGAATTAGCAGGAATGGGTATTCTTTACTTTTAACAGGTTGAGTGTTAAAGCCACTATCAGGGCTTTCAATAAATTGAGGATACCAGAACAAAAGCCAGCATTTTCCTTGCCCATGTTCCATATTCATTCAAACACAAATAATATTTTGTTTATATAAATTTGTTTTATCACTGATTATTGACGAGTGTCTGTGGGCACTCTTCAATAATTTATAATAAAACAAATTTTAATGAACATATTCAGACCACCAAAAATAATTTAGCCCTCATCCAGTTAAGATGTGAACTTGATTTGTCTTTTCTACGGCCTTTAATATCAAGAAAAATATACAATTTTGGTTCCATATTTAATTAATATTCTTACCGAGCAGAGGTTCATTCCCACAAGACCAATTCCCACGGGACCAATTCCCCGTAGACCAACTGGTGTGTTCTACATTAAAAATAATTCTATATCAATAATTTGATATATTTATAAATATTTATAGATGTATTTAATATTATTGATATTCAAGCCTGAAAATAAACAGTCTGTCATTTGCAGGATGAGGTTCCCAGAGGGTGAATTTGCTGATGCTATCACATACAGTGGGCCAGTTTATCCTCTGGATACCTCTTTCTGTTTATGTTTGAGACCTTGATTCAGGTTGAGGTTCACAGAGGGTAAATTTAATGATGCTGTGCAGGGTAGCATCACCAAATTCACCCTCTGGGGACCTCATTTTTCATTCATTTTTTTTGCTCATTTTTTTTCTGGCTTGTTGATATTTTATAGATGTTGGGCAGACTTTTATAAATAAATGTTTTCCTAATTATCCTTAATCAATAACAGTATGTAGTTGGTCTAAGGGGAATTGGTCTTTTGGGAGTTGGCCTAAAGAGAATTGGTCTAGTGGGAAGACACCAACACACCCGAGCAGAATTCAGCTCGGTTGAGAAATTTATTAAATATGACACCCATAAATGTACATGTTTCTCAATATAGAGGATAATAGGCAGAATTCATTAATAGTACAACTTCATTTTGCCACTTTTAGCTTTTGTGGTTCTTGAGGAGAGCTAATCGCTCCCCTAGGCTATTGGAGGAGAGCGATTTTTAGCCCTCCTGCATTTTTAAAAATGCCAGGCCTGTGGTAGCGCTTAAGTAGTAATAAATAAATGAAACACTGACAAAGGAGGCGCGGAACCAGAAATGTATATTAGTATGGGAGGAGAACACGGACATCTTTGGTGAGGGGGATATGTCACACACACTTAACGAAGGCTGAATGTCTGCAGGATGAAAGGGACATAGACTCCTCTCTTACTTCAAAATGTTACTGCCCGTCGTTGGGCCCGGTGGGTTCTTGAGTTTGTACTTTTGCACGGGTGGCGACGCCTATACACAAATATCTTGACTGTGAAAAGCGCATGCCGAAAATAAAACACATATGATTCCCGCTAGTAACGGACTGGTATCTGGGCCGCTGTTGCTCCATGGCTTCCTTTGACCTCACATAATCCTGCGCCCGATTCTTACATTGCTGGGAGTCCTCTGAGAAATGTTTGAAAACTAGTCCCCAAACGGAGCTATCTTGAGATATCCTAAGGCTTGAGAAAACGTCAGATTACACTCACAAATTACTGTGTTATCTGTGCTTGCATTAGTTGTTGTCCCATGTACAAATCGTAGGACTCTTCAAGGGGTTTCTATGGGTGGGGAGAGGAGGGTAGACATCCCCAGCGTGACTAAGTCACTGGAACAGCATTGGCCTGTAATATCTACTTATTTTGGGCGAAATTATTTTTAATTTGTTATTACTGATGCCACGCGGCTGTAGTGAAATAGTCCTGTTTTACTAAAACAACAGGATCTGCTAACTAATGTCTGAATGAAGGTCCACAAAAGTGGGCAGCATTAGTATAAACGATCAGTTAAACTTTACGCTATACTTGTGTTGCGTTTATTGGTCCTTTACCCAACGTAACGGCCAAAATCGGCCAGCGCTGTTCTCAAAAATCGCCACATGGCCAAGAAAATGTCTCCCTTGATGCGATTCTCTATAACATTACCTCCCCTTAATTTGGCAAAGCTGTTCAGGCATTTAACACTGAGAGAAATGGGAACTTCATATAAAAACTTATTTTTTTAAATATTCGTGTATTTTTATCATCGATGTGCGCATCATTTCACAAACTACAGTTTTTTTCCTGTGGTGTATATAAGCAAATAAAAGCTATTTTATTACACATTTTTTCCCAATCAATTTGAACATTGAACTATTGTTCCCGCTAGAAACCCATTTAAAAAATAGAAAACTGCCTTTTCAGACCCGTTTGGTGATCTATAACTTTTTTTATATTCATTGTATCAACAGTGTGCGCATCGTTGCATAAAATACAGACATTGGTCTTTTTAATAATCTAAAAGTCTGTCAGATGTGGTTTTCTAATATTTTCCTTCTGATGAATTAAAACTTCCAAATTGCTATAAAAACACATTCTCGGACTGTACAATAACGCAGAGATGGATGAAAAATTACACAGTAATTGCTTTAATTGGTGTCGCTATTTCATACCTCATTGTCATTCATCCATGCACATCAAGTCTCAGAAATTTCACACCTCACCACCCACATCCACAGCCTTCCAAATTGGTTCAGTAATCTCAAGGGAGATAATTTTCGCGTAAGATATTATTTTAATCAACATTGTCGGGTATGATTAATTTTCATATTTTTTTTCATTTTTTTGTCTCAAAAACATAGGTTATGACCCCTGTTTTTGACACCAAAAAATGAAAAAAGTAGTTATTCAAGATTCTTTTTGGATGTACATGTATCGTCTGCTCTTCATGTTAGGTAATGGGTCAAGTAGCCGTAGATGCCGGAAGTGATCTTAAACTATTATAATCTTTAGTTTGTTCCATTGATTACACCAAAAAGGCCAGGTTACTGTTTCCGACATGGTTATTAGAAATGCACGTTGTCCGTGTCTAGTTCATGAACAGTGGATTTCCACTAACCACCCGATGAGTAGAGTTTCCACCCACGAGACAGCACAACATTCTTTTGGCTACTAATAGAGTGGCTAGATTTATTTTTCTGGTGGTGGACGAGACCAAAAATTTACTAACATAAATTAGCGATGGATTGAATAGCTAATTTCTGTCGGAACATTCCATGGCTTTGAACTCAGTATTGGGTGAGGTATATGTCCACAAGCAAAGAAATTTGTTGAATGAAACATGTCTGAATGGCACCACGTCCTCGATCCTAACTCAAAATAGGCAGTGTACATCTGCCAGGATAACAGGCCGCAAAACACCTTTCTTACAAGCCTGCATTTTTTTCTACAAAATATTTTGGGTATTCATATCGAGGCGTTGGGAGTCGCTTTTCCGGCACCCCGTGTACTATGGACACACCAGTCCCGATGGGGCAACGTATAAAAACTGAAAAGCACGAGGAAAACTGAAGTCAGGTCTGTTGGGCTGCCTGGAATTGTGTTCTTACGCCAGAATTCGAAAATGAACTGTACTTTCCAGTCTCCGTGTTGGCTACTATGAATAACATTTAATGAAATCCTATCAATATCGCTTTTGTTTGAGCTTTAACCCTTTACCCAACCTAACGGCCAAAATCGGCCAGCGCTATTCTCAAAAATCGCCAATTAATTTTCATTATTTTTCATTTTTTGTCTCAAAAACATAGGTTATGACCCCCCGTTGGAACGAGCTCGTCGAGCTCGTTCCAAAGAGGGGTCATAACCTATGTTTTTGAGACAAAAAGTGAAAAAAATTAGTTATTCAAGAATTTTTGTTGCAAGTGTCGTCTGCTTTTCATTTTAGGTAAAGGGTTAAAACATTCCATTTCTTACTTAAGTCTTTTAAACTGGACACCATAGTTATAAATAATTCCCGAAATTGCGCGCTTTACTTACGTAGTGATCATGCTACTGCGAGCATGAGCGTACGGGGAGGGGGCAGGGGGTGGGGTTAATTGCCCCCCCCCCTTCCTGGGTTCGGGCAAACCAGCTTTAAAATTCCGGGCAAGGAACGGCAGAGAGAGAGAGAGAGAGAGAGAGAGAGAGAGAGGGTCATGTATATTTGTATTCCATCCATGCAGGATTTCGGGCAAATCAAAAGGCTTGTCCCCCTATATCACAAAATCCCCGTACGCCCATGACTGCGATAGATGCAACACGTGACCTCAAACGACCAAATTGGTGGAGGGGGAGATTTCTTGCCTCTTCTCCGAAACCAGTTGTATCCGCCATTAGCCCTCGAACAAAAGTATAAAATAAGTAAATAAATACAAATTAGGCGATATATGCAGACCATTGATGGATATACCAGTTCCAAAATTTAAACTGGAGATTTATCATCTATGATCGCGAATGTAACCATTTCAACTGGGTATGCATAAATTTTTGTGTAAAGCAAAAACTGGAGTCCACGAGTAGACTACACAATAAACACATAACAAACTGAACAACAGGGGGATCAAGGATAGTTTATTCCTACAGCCATATAGGGCCGTATAACTGTGAGCCCGATAAGGCTGTAGGAATAAATTACCTTCCCCAAATACAAGATATAGATCCGCCCATTTCGTTCTTTTCAGTAATCCGCATGATGATAACCATTCACTGCTTTTGAAAGGGTTAATGGTTTTCCATTTCTGCTGACGGTAGGGGCGTAACTATGGAGTGTTGTGGGCGTACCAGGGTGTTACCCCCGCCTCCCAATAATTTTCCAGTCGGGACATTCTCATCTGGATTGGAATCTTGGATGTCGATTCTCTCTTGCTGTTAATCAAGAACTGTTTTTCGAGGCTAGATTTACTTCCTGAACTAACGTCACACACGCAGACGGTCGCGTGCAAATGGAAGACTGTAGATTACTATTATCCTTGGTGGGTGAGGGTGTGAGATGGATAAATCTCACCCTCGGGACAAGATATTTGGTCCAGACACTCGGCATGCCGAGTGTCTGGACCAAATATCTTTCCCCGAGGGTGAGATTTATCCATCTCACACTCGACCCTATCAGGGATAATGACCCCCCCCCCCCCCCCCCCCCGCCCCACCAAAACAGTCCGACATCATCAAAAGTAATTCTGGGGCACGTTCAGCTATATCGAACAATTTTGTTGCCCATTTCTGAACAAAAAACTGATTTGCTTATCGGAAAGAGCGCACAAAAGTTCTGTAAATACCACAGATATATACATCAAAATTAAATCCAAACACCGCAAGACAGGGGTTCAAGATTTGTAGCGAAATGAACATGATACATTCAGATGACGTCATATTAGGGATTCTGCAATGTATTCGCATAACTTTTCGACTGGAATTTCGCGCGACTCGCTCCCCTCATAAAGGCGTTCATCCAAAAATCTTATAAAAGAGTCAATTGTCCTTTGGTGTTGCGGTCTGTGATTTTATTTCTATTTTCTTCGACAAACATTTGTCTGCTAATATTTCCGAAACGTGACACCATGTTGCTTGTTTACAGAAGAACGTGCGATAATTGAATAGTCCTGCCCTCATTAAATATGCTAATAAGCCAATATATGTTGGTCACGTGGGTGGGGTAAGATAGCTGTCACGTGGGTGGGGTGAGACCGGCATCATTTCTCCCCCACTGCATGTGTAACATGCGTCTGTCCAGGCTGAGATAGCAGGGAGAGACAGATGTATCCCACCCCACCCACGTGACGTTATACATTTATAACGTTATTATGACGTTATGCATATCGTATCAGTTTCTTGCTACCAACTAATTCATTTTGACGTCATCAGAATGCCGTGTGATCAAAGTTTGATGCTCTAAAACTCTTTAAACCCCAAGATGCCACCGTTCCTAATTGATTTCGTGGTATATACCTTTGGTATATACATAACTTTTGCATGCTCTTTCCGATGGTGTCATTAGTTTTTCAAAACAACGAATACCAAATGAGATGATTATATCAGCACGTGACCGCCGATTACCTCTGGCTAACGTAACCGCTGTATGGTGGGGGAGAAAAATAATCCCTGATGGGTACGGGTGTGGGATGGGAAAATCTCACCCGAGGGACAAGATATTTGGTCCAGACACTAGGCAAGCCTCGTGTCTGGCCCAGATATCTTGCCCTCGGTTGAGATTTTCCCATCCCACACCCGTACCCATCAGGGATTATAAAAATCTCTCCCAGCTGTCTCACGCTACTTTATATATGTCTCCGTACCTTAGAGGTGGGAGAAATTTGAGTCTCAGCATGACCCATTTTGAGTACGGTACTTGCTCATTAAATAAGGTTTTGAAGCCCAAGCATCACGACTACTACACTTTACCGACAAAAATATTTCCTGATTTTTAAAAAAAATAAAATCCCCATAACAAATATTCCCAAGTGTATCCTCGCGGCATGCCTTGAAAGAAGGCATGCCTTGTTGATGTAGTTGGAATATTTCATCAGTCGGGATTTGTGTAATGGCAGTCGGGACAAACTGGGGCTTGTATCTCACCCAGTCGACCATCTTCGCCACGCCCCATAGTTGACGGTGGTTCCAACGCTGACGAAGTTTTAATATTGTATTCAAGCAAGCAAAATGAATAGTCTTGCGCGCCGATGGCGCGCAGGGGCTGGTTGGACCAAACCCCTTTCGATCCCCTCTTTTACTGTAGAAGTTTTTAGCAACATGCCTGGTCGTATTAAAGGAGAAAAGAGGCCTCGGTATTCTGTTAGCGTCGTTTGTGTTTTCCCTTGCTTTTCTTTGTTTGGCCAGCGAATATGCATCTGATGTGCTTGTGAAAATCTTGGTCTCTGATTTTCTGGGCTTCTATTTGTTGGTCGTTGTAAAGTTCTAGTACAAGCGTTCTGCTGTTCTCGTCGTAGTTATCTCTTACGAATTTCTTGAATTGGCTGGTGGTGCCGATTTATATCGTTTTGGTCTTGCGTTTCGATGAACTCAGCCGATGGTATGCCGTCCTGGATGTCGGTGGTAGCCCTTTGAGTGGTCCAAGCTGATAGAAGATCTAGGTTGGGATTGAGTGACCTCCATCTCCTCCTCCCCTCCTGTTCCGGGTGAGTACTTCTTTCATGTGTCTGTGGAAGTCCTGCTCCCTGATTTTCAAGGCCTCCGAGAGTTTCTCTGGATATGCTAGGACTCTTAATTTTATTTTCGCTTTTTTCCCAGATGTCCTCAATGTATTTCCTGAATTGACTGATGGAACCGGCGAAGTCAAGCTTAAGGGATCCGTGGAGGCCCATGGCGCGTTCATCCAGGAATTCTATGAACTCGGCCGATGGTATCTCTTCCCGGTTGCCTTCATCTTCCTTGCCGGAGCCCAGGCTTGATTAGTCCAACCAGATTGGAGATGCAGGTTTGGACTGGGTGACTTCCATCTCCTCCTCAGACCCATCTGTCTCCTCGCCTTCCGACCTCTTCAGTGAAGAGGTGGGGGTTGGCGTAGGAGGGGAAGGAGATGTGTATTTGATGGTTGACACCTTCTCCTCTTCCTGTTTACCTGTCTTTGCTCTTCTCTCAAGCCAGACCTCTATTCGCCCGGCGTCTGGTGGATGGTGACTTCTTTTTCTTCCTCTGTACTTTCACAGATGTTTTGATGTTTCTTTCCCTTCCTCTAGGGTGGACCAGTGCGGGCAGACCCGCGAAAGGTGCTACCACTCCCAGAGGTGGGCTTCATCTTGTACGTAACGGTGAGTTGGGAGCAGCCATTCTCAACATGGACATCCCAGTTGAATAGTGAGCTAGCATCCAGCACCAGCAAAGTGCCCTTGATTTTCTTTGGCAGGTGATCCATTGCTAATTAGTTGTTGACGCTCTGATGTCAGAAGAGTGTGTCGACATGATACACAATATTGTGTTCTAATCTAATCTAAAGAATAGTTTCGCGCGCCGAAGTCGCGCTGGGACGATATGGGGCATGCCCTTTCAACCCTCAATTACTGTATATTAAAGTTTCCATAATTTTTGAGTCATCATCACCCGCATCATGTCCGGTCGGTGTAAAGGAGGAAGAGGATTGGAGTTGACGTTTCTGGTCGTTGTTCTTCAGGCAAGTATAGTCTGCCGCTTGTGATTTTGAGTTGAAGATGGGCCTTCATCGGCAAGTATAGTCTGCCTTAGGCTCTTTCGCTGGCGTGTATGGTTTCGGCGATAGACAATTTGAAAGAAACAAAACGGACCTTAACAAGGTGCCACCCAACCTGAACATTCCTGGTTCAGGTAACAGGCCTGCGATTATCATGGGGTCGGGACAGATTGTGCGCTAGAGGAGCGCTTTACAAAAAAGGGGCTAGGAGATTGGGGCGCAGGACCAACGCTCGCCTCCCTGGGGGTGGATGCCCACCTCCAAGGATGGAGTGAAGGATGTGCTGAAGCCATAACGGTTTTTGTGCTGCCATAGCGGTTATTGATATCCGTAGCGGTTATTGATATCCATAGCGGTTATTTGGGGAAAAGATAGAATATGAAAGATAGTAAAAAAAACTTAGACTAAAAGCGGCAAAAGGTAGAATACAGTGAAGAAGTATGTGCATTTGCAAGGTCTTTTTCTGGATGTATTTCTGTTGAGTGTGATTTTCAGGCAAGTATAGTCTGCCGCTTAAATGAGTGTTGGACCTATCACTGGCAAGTATAGTCTCAAGCTCTTCTGTTGTTGTTGTTGTTGTTGTTGTTACGGCTGTTGTTTCGTTGCTGATTTTGCTGGCGGGGAGTTTTTCTTACGGCGGTGTATTGGTCTTGTGCTTGCATTTGCAAGGTCTTTTTCTGGTTGTTGTTGTTGTTCGGGCTGTTGTTTCGTTGTTGATTTTGCTGGCGGGGAGTCTTTCTTACGGCGGTGTATTGGTCTTGTGCGTGCATTTGCAAGGTCTTTTTCTGGATGTGTTTCTGTTGAGTGTGATTTTCAGGCAAGTATAGTCTGCCGCTTAAGTGAGTGTTGGAGCTATCACTGGCAAGTATAGTCTGCCTCAAGCTCTTCTGTTGTTGTTGTTGTTGTTGTTGTTCGGGCTGTTGTGTCGTTGTTGATTTTGCTGGCGGGGAGTCTTTCTTACGGCGGTGTATTGGTCTTGTGCGTTAATGATGCTAGATTCCATGTCTCTGCCGTGTTGTTGTTGTTGTTGTTGTTGTTGTTGTTGTTATTCTAGCTGTTGTGAATTTTGCTGTGTGGTCTGTGGGGGGGGGGGGGGGGGGTGTCATTCTTGCAGCGGTGTCTGGTCTAGTCTGGTGTGTTTTGGGTGTTTGCTTTTCGGTCTCTGCCGTGGCTGAAATTAAAAAATGTAAGATGATTAAAGTCCCCCCCCCCCCGTCTTCCGTTCCCGTGTTGTAGTGGTTTGGCTGTGTGGCTGTTCTGTCGGATGTTGTCGTGGTTGATTGTCTCTCATGTCTTGTGTGTTTCTTCGGGCAAGTATAGACTGCCACTTGGGTGAGTGTTGGAGCTATCACTGGCAAGTATAGTCTGCCTCAAGCTCTTCTGTTGGTGGCTGATGGCTGGGTTTGAGTGCTTTTGGTTGAACGAGTGTCTGCTTCTTTTGTCGGGGTGTCTATGCTGTGGGCTCTTGGTGCTGCTGAAATAGAAATGATGAGAGATTAGCAAGCCCCCCCCCCCCCCCCCCCCACCCTTGCCTGGTTGGGGTCGTCCCGTGGTCGTACTGAGATTCTTACCCGAGTGACAGAGCTTCCGGGGCTGAGCGAGGATGCCTTTGGCTTGTTATAGCTGGAGGGTAAACAAGTCTAGCACACAAGACTGTCTCTGATTAGTTTGATTCTTTGGACGAAAACAACAACGAGTATGAGTATGAAATGCACTTTACATTCGTAAGGGCAGTAGCATACTCTCGTGTTGTATTGCGCTGTGTGTGCTTGTCACTATGGGGGAGAGTATGAGATGCACGAGTCTTTACATTCGTAAGAGCAGTAACATTCTCTCGCGCTTGGGACCCCAGTCATTCCCTATTTATTTAGTTTTAGGGTGCCGGGGATCGCGAGCGTTTTGAGTGGGCTGAGCTTCCTAGTCTGCGAGTGAATTTGCTTGTCACTATGGGGAGAGAGTATGAGATGCACGAATCTTTACATTCGTAAGAGCAGTAACATACTCTCGCGTTTGGGACCCCAATCATTCCCTATTTATTATTTAGTTTTAAGGTGCCGGGGATCGCGAGCGTTTTGAGTGGGCTGAGCTTCCTAGTCTGCGAGTGAATTTGCAGCGGGACGGTAACAGGTCTAGCACACTAGACCACACCCGAGGGTGTTTCTTTCCTGTTGTGTCCTTCGCTGGTAGCGGCCTTATTTAGGTTAGTTTAAGTTTATTTGAATTTGAGGGTGCCGGGGATCCAGGACCTGACAGAGAGCGGCCAAACCAGCCATATTGTGTTCGAAATCATAAACGTTATTTATAATATTTTATTATATAACTTCTCTTGTTTTCTCGGCTTATTACCGTTTCATATTTTCAATAAATATTAATTAGTGCTTCATTACACCTTCACTTGATTTGATTGGCCAATATAAAAAAAAAACATGCTTTCTGATTGGTTAATTAATGCTGTTTCAACTTACGGATCTTGTACTTATGTTACATTGAATTGGTCATACGATATATACAAAACGAGTCTAAAAATTTTCTGGCTCAGCACAACGGGAAATTCGTAGACGAGTTTCATAAATATCGTATGACCAAAACACTCATTACATATCGTCTATATATTAAGATTCTTATTTTATACTTCGGTAAAACCAGCTTGTGTTGGTTTCAAAGGAATCCCCTCCTCCTCTAGAAAGTACGCATGCGCTACGCAGATGACCGACTGGGGTGAGATGTGTTTGGATGTAAACCTGATTTATCCCGAGTGGTAATGGCGGTAGGGAGGAAGTTGAGTTTGGAGGGACACAGATTTTAAAAAGCACCTCATTTTATCTTGTCTGTTTTAGGGTGAAGTTCTTAATACCAAGGTCGATGGACTCAATAAGGGACGAGGGACGAAATCGTAGGACAGGGAATATTCTGGGCTGTGAGAAGCAAACCTTAAGAGAGAGTAAGACAGGGTTCCCACTTAAATGAAAAGCCTTTGAATTTTATCCCCTTCCTTGAGAAGGAAGGGGCTAAAATTCAAGGGCTTTTCATTTAAGGTTGTTTCTATCCTTGAAAAGTACTTTTGTTTCTATCACCATCCTTGAAAAGTTCTTGAATTCAATCTACCTATAAAATCTCCGAGACATGAAGTTTCGTGATAACTCGCATCAGCCTCAGTCAGGTGTGTAGAGTCTATAGATCACTGCAGTTTATTTTATGTGTTTCTGTGTCAGTAATCCAGTAATATGCTATGATGTAATACACTGTTGGAAAGAGCTCAGGGAGCTCAGCGAGCCCTTTCCAACAGTGTGTTACTTCACAGCATTTCTTCACCATCTCATCATAACAGCAGGTTTTATTATTACATTACAGCGCGGGGGGGGGGGGGGGGGGGGGGGGGGGGTGATGGTGGGGAGCACCAAAAATTTGCAAGACGTGACGTGGGGGTGGGTGGGTCTCTTAAGTGCGCCCAAAATGTGCATTTCCAACTTGTGCAATTTTTTGAATTTTTTAAAAATATATCAATATATCAGCTAATATATACCATCATTTGTGTTTCAAACCTTAAAGATGATGTTGTACATCACACTCTTAACATAAATACAACATCAGGAGGCTTTATATGTGAGAATATTGGGCTTAAACTGGGAAAATGTCACACGTTAGTAGGGGGTGGGTTTCTTGTTCGAAATGTAGAAAATGTGCAGACAATATTTTGGGAAAATTCTCTCTGATGCACTAAATTCAACCCAAGTTATTTGTTTATTAATTGATTTATTTATTTATTAGTGTTTAACGACACTTTAACAACCAGGGTCATATCGTGTCGGTGACAGGTTTACGGGTGGAGGAAGCCAGAGTACCCAGAGAGAACCACCGAGCAACGACGAGCAGCTGTCAGCTCTTCAACATCATGACCCACGACTGTACTACACACTGCACAGCGGTACGGCGTACTACACAGCACAGCCAGGGTTAGATTGGCTGAAGACATGTGCACCTCGGCGTGCAGTACGTCTCAGCACACAGCGTCATCGCGCCCCCACGTGGGCAATTGGGATAAGTTTATTTTGGATTTTAATGGGAGAGTGGGGGGGGGGGGGGGGGGGGTCTGAAAACGGTAGTAGAAAATTTGCACGTAGTGGGTGGGTGGGTGTAAAAAGGAGCCGAGCAAATTTTTAGTGCCCCCCTCCCTGATTACAGTATAGATTATGGTTCTGGAAAAAGTTAGCAGTGAATAAAATGGCAATACGAGTCATGATATTTGTCGAATGTCTAGTGTAGGTGAACAGAAAATCAGTAACCTTATTTCTTTTTAGGCAAATGTCAGGCAAATAAAATGATCATTCACGTAATACTTACATCCCGACAGTCCTTGAAAATCGTCGTCAAATTTCTTGAAAAGCAGCTAAATAGTGCCTGAATTTGATTTTCTGATATTTGTGGGAACCCTGCAAAGAGTATTGAACAGTTTTATCTTCACAAGTGAGGACAGATGCTTCCATCCCTTCTCATCTGTGTTAAGCTGTGAGCTGGGATCGAAGAAGCAGTTCCAACCTGTGTGTTGACTATAGTCCGGAGCATTGAGAGGGGCATATTTGGTGGTGAGTGCAACTAGTATCGATGAATAGGTAAGAAATCCCCACCCACGTCTACCGATTTGATCATTTCAAACACAATTTGAGTTCGTTATGAAGAATGAAAATCCCACATAATATCAACTTGGCTGCTGTCCAATGAGACCATATAGAGATAGCAAGAGGCGGAAATGTTTCCTGGACATATGTGATTCCTGGCATATATGTGGAGTGGTACATGTCGAGTGGAAGAAATGAGTTTATAGGGCTCGAATATCAAAGGTTGATATTGTCGAAATGGTCATTGTTATCCTCAGTGGCGGCGCCAGAAATTTTTTTGTGGGGGGGGGGGGGGGCAGCAACTAGGGGGGCAAACTCTCATGAAGGGGGGCAAATACGTAAAGGATCATATCATTACTTTGTTATGAGGTAGTCCAAACTTGGACCCAAAGTCCGTAATATACTTTTTTGGTTTGGTACGTCCCGTGGACGTACCAAACCAAAAAATTATATTACGGACTTTGGGTCCAAGTTTCGACTAAATGTAATGGTAATTAGCGGTCCTCCTTTCAAAAAATCCTGGATCCGCGTCTGGTGGGTCTGTGAGAGAGAGAGAGAGAGAGAGAGAGAGAGAGAGAGAGAGAGAGAGAGAGAGAGAGAGAGAGACTCATAAAGCCCGTCTGTCATAAAGCGAAATCCATGAATTTTTTTAGACAAGGGATATGGATAGACATGCCTTTGTTGGCTCATAACTTAATTATAACTTATAAGTATCTGCATCCGAGTCTTTAAATCTCTATTGCCTGGATGTGGTCATCAGCTAGCCTGAGGCTTTGGGCTAAGTGTGTATGGGAAATTATTGGGAATAAAAAAAGAGAGGGGTGTGTGTGTGTGTGAGAGAGAGTGACTGAATGTGTTTGTGTGTGAGGGTGGATGGAAATGCATGCGAGATGGTTGGGGGGGCAAAGCCTTCGTTGGCCCCCCCCCCCCCCAATGCGCCCCCCCCCCCCCCCCGTAGCGCCGCAACTGGTTATCCTCTGGAGCTCACGACAGCTAATAGTTCGAAGTAACCCTGATGCGCATCCACAAGAACACAGGACATTTCGATATATGCTCAGATTCATGTAACTGTGTCTAATGGTACCCTTAATAATCTAAATAATGAGAACTGTGAATGAAAACTAAGAGACATGAAACTTATTTATTTATTAGGGTTTATCGACACAGTAACAGCCAAGGTCATATCGTGTCGTTGACAGTTTTACGTGCGGAGGAAGCCGGAGTACTAGGAGACAACCACCGAGCAACGACGAGCAGCTGTCAGCTCCCCAACATAGTAACTCCGCACTGCAGCACAGGCAGGGTTAGATTGGTTGAAGACATGCGCACCATCGACATGCAGTACGTCTTAGTACACGGCGTCATCGTGCCCCCATGTGGACAATCGGGATGAAGTGCAACAACGCGGAAGTCCGAATCGATCGCTCAGACGGTCACTCATCCAAGGACTAACCGGGCTCGACGTTGCTTAACTTCGGTGATCTGACTAGAACCGGTTACCGCAGCGCCACCGCGCCCCCAAGATATTAAACTTAAAGCATCAATTGGAAACACCTTGGGGATGACTAATGTAGTCCTAACAAGAGTTTGGTTTGACGTTTGTTTCATTGCTTGAATGGTATGATATTCAACTTCAAGAATCTAGCACGGTACGATGAAGCATGTTTGAAAAGACGTGTTGCTGAATTGGTTTAATATTCCATTGTACCAGCAAATGAAGAGCAGCTGATGCCGGTGAAGTATAGCAACTGTGCACAAACCCTTTTTAATCATAATTCCGTACAATTGCAAATGGCAGTTATGGGGGACCATTGTATTGGATGTGTGCTTACGGGAGATGAAGGGTATGTTTCTGTGAGCTATTCCGGTTTACTTGGTTTATTGTGAGCATGCGTAGATAAACGGAATAAGTTCATATTCTGGTTTACCATTCTGGATTAAACCAACTAAACCTCCTGGAGGGCAGGGTTATCTGGTTTATCATTCTATTCTTGACATGCGCATTGGAGTGCACATAAAAGCACATCAACAATAAAAAATATTCTGATTTCGTGTGTCAGTTAAGAAATAAACAATGCCGGGTTCATGAAAAAAGCAATAAATAACGAGAGAGAAACGATAAAAAAAAGAGTTAATAACGTTTATTTTGCCCACAAAAACGGCTTTGCAAAAATACTCGATTCTCAACTGAAAGAGTGTTTTTCTGTCGGAAAAATTTGTTTTGCAACTTTCAGAAGACCCGTTTTGGTCATTTTATTTCTCTATGGTAGCAGTAGGGCTGTCACGATTTTTAAAATTAGGAATCGATTAATCGTCGCAAATAATCGACGATTAATCGTACCTAAATGACCCCCCCCCCCCCCCTCCCTCTCTTTGAAGTCGATAAAAATGAAGTTCGAGTCAGTTGACCTACCTCAAGGAAACAACGAAGACGATCCTTTTTAGGTGCATTCAAAGCTTTGATGTTCTGAACTTTTGAACTGTCAGTGTAATAATCAAGACCGGTCGGCAGTTGCGAACTTCGCAACTGCCGACCGGTCTTGATTATTACACTGACGGTTCAAAAGTTCAGAACATCAAAGCTTTGATGAATGTACCTGGAAGACTATTGCTTCCAACAGCGTCTTGGGGTTTAACATCGATGTTCTTAACTCTTTACCTTTAGAAACAATAGTTTTTTCATCAAATTTTCTTTTAATTATGAAACGTCTAAAACGGGATACAATTTACCGATTATTCGACAACGAAAAATACTAATCGATTTCGCCGTGACCGATCAACAGTCGATTAATCAATTAATCGTGACAGCCCTAGGTAGCAGTAACGCAATTTCTGACACTATCATTGGAAAGTGTCTTATCACTCTTATGCGGGCCTTTTCAAAGATTGTTTAAAAATGAAAGCAGGGATATGTTTCCCACACTTTGGATATCGTCCATCCTAAAAACGCGTCCCTGCTTCACGATTCCTAGCGACATCGCGACAAGGTTTACGTGGAACAGTATTCGCATTGAACATATCGTTCTATTGGGACTTCTAAACCACAGTTTAGGTTTACATGGAACAGTAAACCAAGTAAACCGGAATAGTTCACTGAATGCGAGATTCAGAAAGGAAGGTAACATACGTATTAAGGTGCTATATAAATAATGACAATTTACCTCGAAATTAGGGGACAGGTAATTTTCTATGTCAAAAAAACTAAAAAAAAAAAAAATAACTGTTTGTGGCTTGTTTGTTGTCCATCCGCATTTATGAACAATTCATCACAATTTTAAACTTCAAAAAACGAAAAATTATATTTTTTTAGAATTTTGATGGCATCGAAAATAACATATCACCTATTTTCAAACTAAATTTCCAATCACTTCTACACACTAAAAACTAAAGTGTTAAACCTGACACTTTCAAGGTATTAAACCCATTCTAACTCTTAGGGTTTGACTTTAACACTCAAAGTGCAATGCTTTAAGCACTTAGACATTACAATCGTCAGACATCTGAAACTTGAATGGATGGCACTCCCCATGTGTCTAGCATTGGTGGTTCTTCCAGAATCGTCCATAATTTGATTTGCGCTTGGTGGGTACATAATTAAAAGGACACAACGCAGATGACGCGGATCAGGCTCGAGAGTTCGAGCCTGATCCGCGTCATCTGCGTTGTTTCCTTTTAAGTGTCGCGACATTATACTTGTCAGGTGGTATTATTGTAACACCTGTCAAGTTCTGGGATATCTACACTTGAACAAAGTGCTAGTTCAGCACTTAGTAAGTGATAAATACAGCACTTCAAGTGTAGTTTTTAACACTTTAGTTTTTAGCGTGTACAGCACTTTAACCCATTTCACATGAGCATTGTAACTGCACAAATAGGTATAGTAGTATTAGGCTTTTTAAAGTACAGTCGCCGCGGACTAGTCGATATTCACGCGTGAGTAGTGATGGCCACGCATACATTTACCACGTAAAAAAATCATCATCAGGAAAATTTAAATTCATGAAGCACCGTGTTGTACCGGAGCGGGTTGTACCCGGTGCTTCATCAATTAAACTTTTGATAATTATTCCTATAATTACGGTAGTTTTAGAATCTAAAAGTATTGCGTCCGTGGAAATATTGACCACCCTTGGAAAATTACATGTACCAGTCAACAGCGGCCGTACTGTAGCTTACTGTTCCTCGGAAACCGGTATTACAGGATAGACCATTCGATCAACACACAAGGTCGAAGCATTCCGTTACGGGTCTCGGTGATACCGCAAGATATGTAGCTACTCTGTATCGCACTTGCAGTATCGATCGCCTCTCGGATCATCTGCTGACAAATAGTGATGGCGTTGGGTGGTCCTGGTAGCTGATGTGGTGGTAAGTTGGTAACGGGGAGTCGACGAAGCAAATACAAAGCTCATGACCTCTCGTTTTGCTCGTTACAATGAAAGGTAATAAACTATAACTTGAGACAAAATATAAATATTTTAATTGTTCATGAATTTATTTTGCAAGTGTCGTCTAAGTATTTGCTTTGAGGTGAAGGTTTAATTCCGGTTTTCTTTGTTTGACAGCATGGCACAAATTATATACCTCACACTATGTCGAAATCCTTAAATGAGAGGACGTATCATTAATTATTAATTTATGCAGTCCACGTCTAGACGCTGGGAAGAAGAACAGTGCTTGTTTACTGCGGTTAACAAGTTCTTCTTTGCTGGTAAGACTGGACCCGGAACTAACAGCTTGGGTGAAGTCCCGGCAAGGTGGGGGGCATCATGGGTGTAAATGATTGACTAAACTTGACTTCATCCATCTGTTGCGGCAGTGGCGTAGATAGCTTTTCGCTGGCGGAGGGGCAAGCCCAAAATTTTCCGACAGACCGAAAATTTTCCGACAGTGTAACAACAACAAAAACCCAAACAAACAGAAAGAATCTGTTGTTTACTGCAAATGTACTGAAAATTGGTCTTTTTTACCAAAAATGGCATGTTTTTATCCCCAAAGTCAGCATTATAATATTGTTAGGCATAAATTCGCCTAAAAATGGTCCCAAAAAATTTCCGACAAAACTACTGGTGGGGGGGGGGGGGGTGCTCCGCTCCCCCCCCCCCCCCCCCACCTTTATCTACGCCACTATGTTGCGGTCAGGAGAGAGCAAAATCTGCTGGAAGTGCCCTTAAACATCATTAAATACATAAATAAATAAATAAATCGTGCTCAATGCTACCTCCGTATCCAGGGGGTGACCTTTGCTGAAAATGTACTATTCCCAGTTAATAGAGTTTGAAGGTAAATGGCAAACCGCTCATGTTGAAAAACGGCTTTCCACTCAACAAGCTGGCAGTGTAAAACATGGCTGTGTAGCCGCTTAATTTCTTCTCAAGGTTTCTGGAAATCAAAGCAATGAATTCAACCTCTAATTGTTTGCGTTCCTCGACTGGCAGTTCTGGTTGTCATTTGCGATGGGGCGTGAAATTGCAATTGATTTTTGCATTTTTTGTTCCATCTCCCGTAATGTTCGGTTAATTTTCTGTGAAATTCGGAGCGTACATTATTGCTGTCTGTATATTGGATTCCCAAGATTTTTCGATAATTGTAACGAACTAAAATTGCATAAAATCCAGAGCTTAAAGATTTAGCGGGGAAACAAGGAGTTTGTAATCTTTTTATCTGATTTACTTCATTAATGAACGCCAAATCGGATAAATGAGATATTTAATACTGATATGCGCGGACGGAAACATGCATCACGATCTTAGAAATCCTTACAAGATGAAGTGAGTTGTCATTCTTAAAACGTTGTGAGACACTTCACTTTCCACAACCAATACAGGTGGAATTCCGCTTAACAACATACAGAAATTAAAAACGGAGACAGGATCGCACAGGTTATTTATGAAGCGTTTGAAAAAAAAAAAAAACAATCAAGAAAATCTTAACTACACTGATGACCAGGGGAGGCGCAGCCAGGGGGCACAGAGGGCACGTGCCCCTCTACTTTTTTCCACAGATATGTTTCGCAGTTACACAAATGGACGCATGCAAACATGTCAACATGCAGGCGTTCCTGTAACATTCTTTGCAAATACAAACTATATTCAGCCAAAGAATCCCACTTTCGGTCCGTTTCTTCTACTTCAACTATCTTCCAACCCGAAGGCCAGCCTTCGGGTTGGAAGGTTGTTGAAGTTGACGAAACAGACAGGACAGTGGCCACACGACGGAATATTCATCTAAACGAGAGACTATAGCGAGTCATGGTACGTTTTCCGATATACGACTGTAAGCTTTCCCACATTGGGTCGAACCATGGCAGAATTGTAAATTTGTGCCCTCCACTTTTATCGAGCTTCCGCCACCCCTGCTGATGACAGTTGACAATTGTTGCAGCAGAAGCAAAGCAACCTCTAAATCTTCTTAAACGTTATTGCATTATTATTATTATTATTATTATTATTATTATTATTATTGTTATTGTTATTATTATTACTATTATTATTATTGTTGTTGTTGTTGTTGTTGTTATTATTATTATTATTGAGCGACCATGTTATGACATCATTACATTGGTAACACGTGGTGTCAATACGCATCGCGTGCTGTTAAAGTAACGCGTGTTTCGGTCTTCCACTTTATATGGTGGCGTCTGCATTTTGATATCGATGGTGGCGCGTGGTTAGTATGGCGAACGAAGGGATAGGATGAAGTTTCTAATTACCAGAAACGACCTACTACTATCCTTAACCACCCAAACGGACTGTTCAAAACTCATATTAAGCAGCTCGAAGTGGTATAGTGTACACCGGTAGAGAGGAAAAGCCCCATATTTGGAACCGAGCCAGTATTTTGATTCTATTTTTAGGTTTTCTTGTCTCTTTTAGATAATCACGGTCCTTCCATTCGATCTTATCCTAGCTATCTCTGGTATGATCCCCTACCCTCCGCTAAACCTTGGTAGATTCAGTGAGGTCGTTCCATTCCACTTCTCCCGTTTTAGTGCCTTCACAAGTTGACACTAGTGAGGTTTTTGCCCACTGTTTATTCAGTACATCACATGTGGTACATGATCCCATGCTTAAAAGACCAATGTGCGCTAAAAGGTCGCAACGTGCCTGAAATATATAGCACATGGGAAAAAGCACCAGGGCATTTGGAGACTTTGGGTAACAGAACCCTGTGGATTAGGGGACAAGTGTTTGTGGAATGCATGTCGGTGACTGATGAGTGACTTTTGAGGACTAGCTGTTACAGCACGGCTGACGTGGACTGGTCACTTTTTACGCGTTGGCAGTATTTCCACGGACGCAATAATATTAGATTCCAAACACTAATTATAGGAATAATCACCAAAAATTTAATTAATGAAGCACCGGGTACAACCTGGTACTTCATTTATTAACCCTTTACCTAACATGAAAAGCAGACGACACGTGCAAAGAAAATTCTTGAATAACTAATTGTTTTCATTTTTTGTCGCAAAAACATAGGTTATGACCCCTCATTGGAACGAGCTCGACGAGCTCGTTCCTACGAGGGATCATAACCTTTGTTTTCGAGACAAAAAATGAAAAAAATAATGAAAATTAATTGGCGTTTTTTGAGAATAGCGTTGGCCGGATTTGGCCATTACGTTGGGTAAAGGGTTAAAATTTTGCTGATTTTGCTGATGATGATCTTTATTAACCGGTAAACGCATGCGCAGACCTATCTGCCCACGCATGGATTACGTCCAGTCCAGGGCGACTGTACTATAGCTCATAGATCTTCCCATGGTTCCAAGCTGCAAGATGGCTAATGGTTTTATGGCTATTCACTAGGTGTACTTATGCTTTCTATGCCTGTCACTACTCCTTCGCATATACATCACCTCCGATGACTATTGCAGCCACTATGCTATCAGTGGAGGCGCGGTGGCGTCGCGGTAACCGGTTCTCGTCAGATCACCGAAGTTAAGCAACGTCGAGCGCGGTTAGTAGTTGGATGGGTGACCATTTCAGCAACTGATTCGTGCTCCCGCGTTGTGTCCTTGGACAAGGCACTTAACCCCGATTGCCTACTACATGGGGGCGCGATGACGCTGTGTACTAAGGCGTACTGCACGTCGATGGTGCACATGTCTTCAACCAATCTAACCCTGCCTTTGCCGCGGTGCAGAGTTCAGAGTTACGATGTTGGAGAGCTGACAGCTACTCGTCGTTGCTCGGTGGTTCTCTCCGGGTACTCCGGCTTCTTCCACCCGTAAAACTGTCACCGACATGATACGACCCTGGCTGTTAATGTGTCGTTAAACCCTAATAAAAAAAGCTGTCAGTACATGTTATGTAATGGAGTCTTCCACCATTATTACTGAATAGGTTGCCCTACTACAAGCTTGCTTGCTATCTGAACCTGTCTCAACTTGTGCCTCAGAACAAGTATTGGTAGCTTCATTCATCTAAACCCGAATCCGTTTATTCAGTACCTTGATCGAGTGTATGCCGGGACCATTACGTACATGTATGATTGGCTATCTGTTCGTCGTATCGATAAGTATTTATGTCATAGTCAACAGTATAAGCAAAAGAAATACATGACACAGTTTCGGGACTGTGGACACGTGCTTGAAAGACCGAGATTTGCTGATATGATAGGTCGCAACGTGCCTCACAACATATAACACTTGAGTACACTGCAAAAAAGATAGGTTCTCTTTAGAACCAAAACTGGTTCTAATCTTGTCCCTGAGATGGAACCAGTTCTGTTTAAACAGTATTTATTTCAAATCAAATAAATTTACGAAGATTAGCATTCAATGTTAACAGAATATTACATGAACTGAAGTAGATTCAGCAGTAAACTTGGAGCTTATTCAACGCAGTCGCCAAACATTTTGAAACAAAGGAGATATGAACAGTTGGCATATCGAACCAGTTTGGGTTCTGAAGAGAACCAAAACTGGTTCGATATGCCAACTGTTCATATCTCCTTTGCTTAATAATGATTTGAGACAACCTCGTATAAGCTCTAAACTTACGGCTGAAACCCCCCTCAATTTATGTTTTTGTCTGTTCTGTTAATATTTCATGTTAATCTTTATAAATTTATTTGATTTGAAATAAATACTGTTTAAACAGAACTGGTTCCATCTCAGGGACAAGATTAGAACCAGTTTTGGTTCTAAAGAGAACCTATATGTTTTGCAGTGTACATACGGATATTTGGAGACCTTTGATGACAGGCCACTGACTATTAGGGAACTAGTGTTTGGGGACTGTGGAGACTAATACTGAGTGGTGCGTGACTATTGAGGGCTAGCTGTTAGCCCCTCCCCATGACCATTAGCTACTAGATAGTCGAGAGTTTTATGGCTTCTAGACTACTACCACTGTCGATTATCTCTCTCTCAATTTCCGAGTTGTAATGTTTTCTACCTCTGTTAACACTTTCTTTCCCAACTACATTATCTCCGATGGCTATTACCGCTCCTGTGCTATCACTGTATATTATGTGCCAGGGTCATCTGTCATTATTACTAATTTGTAGCACTACTACAAGCTTGCTAGCTATTTCTTAACCTTTCAAGACTTCTGCCTTAGATCAGAGTGGCGGATTCTACGACTGCTATCGGCTTATACCTTTAGTACTCGACACATCTTTACAGTTACCACTGCAAGCTGCTTCTACCAGTCTTGCCATCCCTAGTCAACAGTTACACTGTCACTAAAAGTTCTGTATTTGGTTTCCATTACAGCGTACAATTGAGAAAAGGTAACGCTTAAATCAAACCTTACTCGCATGATTCTTCAATTCAGCGACCTATCAGGGTATTTGACAGCAAGCCAGAATATAAAGAGTCTGTCATCTGCAAAATGGGGTCCCCAGAGGTGAATTGAGTGATGCTACCCTGCATAGCAGGGTAGCACCTTAAATTTACCATCTGTGAACCTCAGTCTGCATCAGGGTCTCAAAACTAAACAGAAAGAGGTACCCAGATGATAAATTGGCCCACTGTATGGGGTAGCGTCATCACATTCACCCTCTGGGGACCTCATTCTGCAAATGTCAGACTGCTTATTTTCAGGCCTGTTTGATAGACATGGGCGTTTTTTTTTTTATGTTTTCCTGTTTGGTTCCCTTCTTGCGGAAAACCGGACCACAAGACCCAGCAAAAATCGACCAAACGCTTTTACAATGTTTGTGCATAACCGGACCACGCTACCTCACTGGCGGCGGGGGTGGGTAACTGGACTGGTTACTTCGTTTATCCGGCAAAGGAGCGAATATGTCGTGTTCTCATTGACCCATTTTCTACCTTATTGACTCGTCCACCGACTGACTCAGTTGGGGGGAAATGTGACAATGAGAACACAGCGTCGATTATTTATTTAATTATTTATGATCGTCAGATTATTAAGAGTGCCTATTATTTTTACTCGATTTTACTGAACAGCAGACGTACATACGTGGGAATCTGTTTTTGTTTACATGAGCATCGGTGGGCGGTACTTTCGCTGTAAATTTTATCGCCGAAACGCAATGGAAAAGGAAACGGAGCCTTTTTCGTTTTAATAACATAATAGCATACTATCTCCAGTTATGGATGCTTTATTAACATGAGACAATGCATGTTTGTTAATTTACAAATGGGGGATACACATAACATGGTGGTGTAGTATTGGGGGATACATATAACATGGTGCTGTAGGATTGGAGGATACAAATAACATGGTGGTGTAGTATTGCAGGATACGCATAACATGGTGGTGTAGTATTGGAGGATACGTATAACATGGTGGTGTAGTATTGGAGGACACATGTTACATGGTGATGTAGAACTGGAGGATACATAGTTCTATAACATGGTGGTGGAGTATTGGAGGATACGTATAACATGGTGGTGTAGTATTGGAGGATATGTATAACATGGTGGTGTAGTATTGGAGGACACATGTTACATGGTAATGTAGTACTGGAGGATACATAGTTCTATAACATGGTGGTGCAGTATTGGAGGATACGTATAACATGTTGATGTAGTGTTGCAGGATACGTATAACATGGTGGTGGAGTATTGGATGATATATATAACATGGTGGTGTAGTATTGGAGGATATGTATAACATGGTTGTGTAGTATTGGAGGATACGTATAACATGGTGGTGTAGTACTGGAGGATACGTATAACATGGTGGTGTAGTATTGGGGGATATGTATAACATGGTGGTGTAGTACTGGAGGATACATATAACATGGTGGTGTAGTATTGGAGGATATGTATAACACGGTGGCGTAGTACTGGAGGATACATATAACATGGTGGTGTAGTATTGGAGGATATGTATAACGTGGTGGTGTAGTATTGGAGGATATGTATAACGTGGTGGTGTAGTATTGGAGGATACATATAACATGGTGGTGTAGTATTGGAGGATACATATAACATGGTGGTGTAGTATTGGAGAATACATATAACATGGTGGTGTATTATTGGATGATATGTATAACATGGTGGTGTAGTATTGGAGGATACATATAACATGGTGGTGTAGTATTGGAGGATATGTATAACATGGTGGTGTAGTATTGGAGGATACGTATAACATGGTGGTGTAGTATTGGAGGATACATATAACATGGTGGTGTAGTATTGGAGGATATGTATAACATGGTGGTGTAGTATTGGAGAATACGTATAACGTGGTGGTGTAGTATTGGAGGATACGTATAACGTGGTGGTGTAGTATTGGAGGATACATATAACATGGTGGTGTAGTATTGGAGGATATGTATAACATGGTGGTCTAGTATTGGAGGATACATATAACATGGTGGTGTAGTATTGGAGGATACGTATAACATGGTGGTGTAGTATTGGAGGATACGTATAACATGGTGGTGTAGTATTGGAGGATACATATAGCATGGTGGTGTAGTATTGGAGGATATGTATAACATGGTGGTCTAGTATTGGAGGATACATATAACATGGTGGTGTATTATTGGATGATATGTATAACATGGTGGTGTAGTATTGGAGGATACGTATAACATGGTGGTGTAGTATTGGAGGATACGTATAACGTGGTGGTGTAGTATTGGAGGATATGTATAACATGGTGGTGTAGTATTGGAGGATACGTATAACATGGTGGTGTAGTATTGGAGGATACGTATAACATGGTGGTGTAGTATTGGAGCATACGTATAACATTGTGGTCTAGTATTGGAGGATACATATAACATGGTGGTGTAGTATTGGAGGATATGTATAACATGGTGGTGTAGTATTGGAGGATACGTATAACATGGTGGTGTAGTATTGGAGGATACATATAACATGGTGGTGTAGTATTGGAGGATACGTATAACATGGTGGTGTAGTACTGGAGGATACATATAACATGGTGGTGTAGTATTGGAGAATACATATAACGTGGTGGTGTATTATTGGATGATATGTATAACATGGTGGTGTAGTATTGGAGGATACATATAACATGGTGGTGTAGTATTGGAGGATATGTATAACATGGTGGTGTAGTATTGGAGGATACGTATAACATGGTGGTGTAGTATTGGAGGATACGTATAATGTGGTGGTGTAGTATTGGAGGATACGTATAACGTGGTGGTGTAGTATTGGAGGATACATATAACATGGTGGTGTAGTATTGGAGGATATGTATAACGTGGTGGTGTAGTATTGGAGGATACGTATAACATGGTGGTGTAGTATTGGAGGATACGTATAACATGGTGTTGTAGTATTGGAGGATACGTATAACGTGGTGGTGTAGTATTGGAGGATACGTATAACGTGGTGGTGTAGTATTGGAGGATACATATAACATGGTGGTGTAGTATTGGAGGATATGTATAACATGGTGGTCTAGTATTGGAGGATACATATAACATGGTGGTGTAGTATTGGAGGATATGTATAACATGGTGGTGTAGTATTGGAGGATACGTATAACATGGTGGTGTAGTATTGGAGGATATGTATAACGTGGTGGTGTAGTATTGGAGGATATGTATAACGTGGTGGTGTAGTATTGGAGGATACATATAACATGGTGGTGTAGTATTGGAGGATACATATAACATGGTGGTCTAGTATTGGAGGATACATATAACATGGTGGTGTAGTATTGGAGGATACGTATAACATGGTGGTGTAGTATTGGAGGATATGTATAACATGGTGGTGTAGTATTGGAGGATACATATAACATGGTGGTGTAGTACTGTGGGATACGTATAACATGGTGGTGTAGTATTGGAGGATACGTATAACATGGTGGTGTAGTATTACTGGAGGATATGTATAACATGGTGGTGTAGTATTGGAGGATGCATGGTGCTATAACATGGTGGTGTAGTATTTGAGGATACGTATAACGTGGTGGTGTTGTATTGGGTGATATGTATAACATTGTGGTGTTGTATTGGAAGTTACGTATAATATGGTGGTGTTGTATTGAGGATACGCATATCATGGTTGTGTTGTATTGTAGAATATGTATAACGTGGTGGTCTTGTACTGGAAGATATGAATAACATGGTGGTGTTGTATTGGAGGATACGTATAACATGCTGATGTTATATTGGAGGATACGTGTAACATGGTGGTCAGAGCTTATATTTCGACGAGAATCCGAGAATCGATTCGCATAAAGATTCGCGCAATAAAACCAGCGAGAATCCATGTAGATTCTCGCTGCACCTCTGCTGGGATGCGCGTGAAAAAATTGAGTCAATTTAACCCTTTAACTAACACAGCGGCAACAAATTAACCAATAGAAGGCTAACATGGCCTGAAATATCCTGACACTTTTCCAATAAAATCTTACAAATATGGCTGTCATTGGAACCGGCTCACTGAGCCGGTTCCAACGACAGCCATATTTGTAAGATTTTATTGATAAATATAGTTCATTTAATTATTTTATCATTTATTTATTATTTATTGTTTAAAAATTATCAAATTTAGTTTTAAAAATTAAAAAGGTGTGTTGGGTAAAAGGTTAACATGTGTTATCAGTATACAACAGTGGTTCAACCATGGTGCGTCATGGGATCCTGGGACACTCATAGTAGGTATGGATTCTCGCAACCATTTTCACGAGAATCCAAATGGATTCCCATAAATTTAGACGAAATATAAGCCCTGGTGGTGTAGATTAGGAGGATATGTATAACATGGTGATGTAGTATTGGATGATACATATAACATGGTGGTGTAGTATGGGAGGATATGTGTAACATGGTTGTATCGTATGGGAGGATATATATAACAAGGTGGTGTAGTATGAGAGGATACGCATAACCTGGTGGTGTAGTGTTGGAGGATGCATATAACATGGTGATGTAGTATTGGAGGATACGTATAACATGGTGGTGTAGTATCGGAGGATACATATAACATGGTGGTGTAGTATTAGAGGATACATATAACATGGAGGGTGTAGTATGGGAGGATACGTATAAAATGGCGGCGTAGTATTGGAGGATACGTGTAACATGGTGGTGGTGTATGGGAGGATACGTATAACATGGTGGTGGGATATTGGAGGATACGTATAACATGGTAGTGTAGTATTGGAGGATACGTATAACATCGTGGTGTAGTATTGGAGGATACATATAACATGATGGTGTAGTATTGGACGATACGTATAACATGGTGGTCTAGTATTGGAGGATACATGTTGCTCTAACGTGGTAGTGTAGTATTGGAGGATACGTATAACATGGTGGTGTAGTATTGGAGGGTATGTATAACATGGTGGTGTATTATTGGATGATATGTATAACATGGTGGTGTAGTATTAGAGGATACGTATAACATGGTGGAGTAGTATTGGAGGATACGTATAACATGGTGGTGTAGTATTGGAGGATATGTATAACATGGTGGTGTTGTATTGGAGGATAAGTATAACACGGTGGTGTAGTATTGTAGGATGCATGGTGCTATAACATGGTGGTGTAGAATTGGAGGATAAGTATAATATGGCTGTGTTGTATTGGGGGATATGTATAACATTGTTGTGTAGTATTGGAGGATAGGTATAACATGGTGGTGTTGAATTGGAGAATACGTATAACATAGTGGTGTTGTATTGGAAGATATGTATAACATGATGGTGTTGTATTGGAGGATACATATAGCATGGTGGTGTTGTATTGGAGAATACGTGTAACATGGTAGTGTAGATTTGGAGGATATGTATAACATGGTGGTGTAGTATTGGGGGATATGTATAACATTGTGGTGTAGTATTGGGGGATACATGGTGCTATAACATGGTGGTGTAGTATTGGAGGATACGTATTGGCGGATATTGCCAGTGGGATCTTATCACGCCTACAGTTTTGTAGTATGGGGGCATAATGCCATGAGAGATCTTACAACCGTATTTCTGTATTGACGCATACTTGTGACACAATGAGGCGAGCTATCGGGGAATACTCAAGGTAGACGCCCATCATGGTTCCTTAAGTTTTGTCGTATGAGGTTAGGCCAGCCTTAATGGGGGCTAATCTATAACCTAATTGGTTATTGTAGGACACTTATGGCATGGCGATGTAGTATTAGGGGATAGTTACAGGAGGATACTGCCTGGTAGCCAGGTTTGTATGACCACCAGTACAAGAGGGTAGTGATGTTAGAAGTAATAGTAGATGCTAAACATAGGGATGACAGGAAATAGCAGTAGGAGTGATGATAGATTGTACTTGGTACCCCAGGTAGTAGTAGGTTAGTAGGGTAGGGCTATCGGCTGTAATGATAGAAGCTAGGGAAGTACCCTAGCAAGTAGTAGGTGAGTAGATGTAGGGCTATCAGCTGTAGTGATAGAAGCTAGGTCAGTACTCCAGCAAGTAGTGGGTTAGTGTGGGGTAGGGTTACTAGCTGTAGTGATAGAAGCTAGGACAGTACCCCGGCTAGTAGTAGGGGTAGGGCCATCAATTGTAGTGATAGAAGCTAGGACAGTACCCCGGCTAGTAGTAGGGGTAGGGCCATCAATTGTAGTGATAGAAGCTAGGACAGTACCCCGGCTAGTAGTAGGTTAGTAAGGGCAGGGTTACCAGCTGTAGTGGTAGAATCTAGGATAGTATCACAGCAAGTAGTAGGTTAGTATGGGTAGGGACATCAGCTGTAGCGATAGAAGCTAGGACAGTACCCCGGCAAGTAGTAGGTTAGTTGGGGTATGGATATCGGATGTAGTGATAGGAGCTAGGATAGTACCCCAGCAAGTAGTAGGTTGGTATGGATATGTATATCAGCTACAGTGATAGAAGTTAGGACAGTACCCCAGCAAGTAGTAGGTTGGTAGGGGTATGTATATCAGCTACAGTGATAGAAGTTAGGACAGTACCCAGCAAGTAGTAGGTTAGTTGGGGTATCGATATCGGATATAGTGATAGGAGCTAGGGTAGTACCCCAGCAACTAGTAGGTCAGTAGAGGTAGGGCTATCAGCTGTAATGATAGAAGCTAGGGCAGTACCCCAGCAAGTAGTAGGGGTAGGGATATCAGCTGTAGTGATAGAATCTAGGGCAGTACCCCAGCAAATTGTAGGTTATGGGGTAAGGCTATGAGCTGCAGTGATAGAAGCTAGGGCAGTACCCCTGCCAGTAGTAGGTTAGTATGGGTAGGGCTATCAGTTGTAGTGGCAGAAGCTAGGGCAGTATCCCAGCAAGTAGCAGCGGTAGGGATATCAGCTGTAGTGACAGAAGCTAGGGCAGTATCCCAGCAAGTCGTAGGTTAGTATGGGTAGGGCTATCAGTTGTAGTTACAGAAGCTAGGGCAGTATCCCAGCAAGTAGCAGCGGCAGGGCTATCAGTTGTAGTGACAGAAGCTAGGACAGTATCCCAGCTAGTTGTAAGTTAGTATGGGTAGGGCTATCAGTTGTAGTGATAGAAGCTAGGGCAGTATTCCAGCAAGTAGCAGCGGCAGGGCTATCAGTTGTAGTGACAGAAGCTAGGACAGTATCCCAGCTAGTTGTAAGTTAGTATGGGTAGGGCTATCAGTTGTAGTGACAGAAGCTAGGGCAGTATCCCAGCAAGTAGCAGCGGTAGGGCTATCAGTTGTAGTGACAGAAGCTAGGACAGTATCCCAGCTAGTTGTAAGTTAGTATGGGTAGGGCTATCAGTTGTAGTGACAGAAGCTAGGGCAGTATCCCAGCAAGTAGCAGCGGTAGGGACATCAGGTGTAGTGATAGAATCTAGGGCAGTACCCCAGCAAGTCGTAGGTTAGTATGGGTAGGGCTATCAGTTGTAGGGACAGAAGCTAGGGCAGTATCCCAGCAAGTAGCAGCGGTAGGGCTATCAGTTGTAGTGACAGAAGCTAGGGCAGTATCCCAGCTAGTTGCAAGTTAGAATGAGCAGGGCTGTCAGTTATAGTGATAGAAGCTAGGACAGTATCCCAGCAAGTAGTACGTTAGTAGGGGTGTGGCTATCAGCGGTAGTGATAGAAGCTGCAGTAGGTAGTAGGTGTAGGGCTTTGATAGATGTGGTAGTAGTGAGAGGAGTCAATGACAGCCATAGAAGCTGCAGTAGGTAGTAGTTGTAGGGCTTTGATAGAGGTGGTAGTAGTGAGAGGAGTCGATGATAGCCATAAAAGCTGTAGTAGTCATCGGAGATAGTGTAGTAGGAGATAGTGAAGGGTATTTGACAAATGCAGTGGTCTAAAAACCCCTCGGCTATCTACAAGCTGTGATCCTTGGGATGGTCTAGGTGCTAGTCTAGGACAGTACCCCAGCAAGTAGTAGGTACCCGTCAATCTATACTAGTCCCCAAACAACTAGATCCCTAACCACCAGTCTTCTGTCCCCAGTAGTTCCCAAATACCGGCATGTGCCCCTAAGCTATATTCTTTGATACACATTGCCACGTGTCACAGAAGCACACCTCTGTCTCTCGAGCATGCGACCATCGGTAGCGTAGCACCCTCCTACCTGGAGGGCTGGAGGAGGGGGGGGGGGGGGTGGTCTAGGTGAACTCTCCTCCCCTAAATGTTTCACTGCCTCCATAACATTTGTCCAATGAAACTTTGACAGAACATAGATCCCTAAAATGGCCTAGGGCTTCACAGACTAGCAACTGAATTTTGCCAAGTTCTCTCGTGGGGGCGGGGGCTCGTCATAACTAGGACCCTCCACTTTACTCCATCCTCCAACCCAACCTTCCACTTCCTTTCCTTGACAGGGATGCGGGGCGCCCCTAGTGAGGACTAGGTGAGGCATCCGCCCCCACGACGGCTTTCCAAATATCATGCTTGCACGCCGTCCCCAAAGTGGCCTGGAGACTATATGCCACAGGTGCTGTGCTGGTCTGTCAGATAGTAAGCAAAGATAACACAAATTGGTAAAGGCAGATAAGGGTTAAAAAAGATAGAGCGGTCTGACTGAATCTACTAAAACTCAACCCAGGGCGGAGGTCGGCACCAGAGATAGGTAAGACCAGAAAACCTAGAAACAAAACACCGCGTTGGGAACTATTCGCCTCTACTGGGGTGCATCCCACGCCATTGAAATTGGATATACTTGGTTAAGGTCCCTATATGCTACGCGCTACAGAAGATGACGGTATAGAAAGGTCCATTTTGGTAATCACCGCCTTGATGACACCACGACATGGCCACTCATGTGGGTTACCATGAAAACACACGAAACACCCACAATACACCACGACATTACGTCACATGAGCTTGTTTTGATGTGTGCGAACTTTACTATTTAGGTCACACCCTGCTCAAATTTCAAAACAAACAATAATTAATCTTCGTTATATATATGTATTATTGCGTACGCTTCATTAAATTGTCACTTTTCACACATTCAGAGGTACATTTAGTACTTTAAAACATAGTGTTTATACACTTACCGTCCTTTTTACCAGATACCGTCCTTTTTACCGGCAAAAAGTATGTCCTGACTGCAGGCACCACTGGTTCCTGGAAGTCTGCAACCGTATTCGTACCAGAACTCATAAGTAAATAATATTACCTGAGAACAATTTGCGGCCAGATGTGCGTCACATATCCAAGAACAAAATCCTTCAAAACACAGCGATAGACTGGATGGAGGAAAAGTCCAAAACTGAAGCCTTTGTTTACATTATAATGTAGCGGTCGAGGTATAAAGGCCATTTACCAACCAGCCTGGTTGGTTCAGTCTCGTGGTAAATCGGTCGCTTTGTGTGCTAGAGGTCGACGGTTCGAACCTCGGCTCCCGTACTTATCTCTCCTCCTGTTACATTTGTGGGCTCGTCCGATCCTCAGAAGTTGGTGGCGCTGTGGTGAAACATGGTGAATGTTTCGACCGCGCTCTGAGGTGAAAGCTGGGTGAGATTCACGGTATGAATCTCAAAAGAAGGGGGGGGGGGGGGGGTAGCGTAGCGGTCGAGGTATAAAGGCCATTTACCAACCAGCCTGGTGGGTCCGGATCTCGTAGTCTCGTGGTAAATCGGTCGCTTTGTGTGCTAGAGGTCGACAGTCCGAACCTCAGCTCCCGTACTTATCTCCCCTCCTGTTACATTTGTGGGCTCGTCCGACCCTCAGCAGTTGGTGACGCTGTGGACGCTGTGATGAAACATGGTGGATGTTTCGACCGCGCTCTGAGGTGGAATCTGGGTGAGATTCACGGTGTGAATCTCAAAAGAAGGGAAGAGTAGCGGTCGAGGTACAAAGGCCATTTATCTGTGCGCATGCGTAGTACAATTTGTTTATCTTTGAAACATGATGTTTTTTAACGTGATGAAGTCGGATATTTTTCAACATTTCTTGAATTTGATGCTGTGTTTGCGTTAGAAAATGATGCAGACACGTAAATAAATTATATTTGGACTGAGTACGACAAGTAGAATGTTGATTATGTGATTTTTGTCTTCGATATGAACCGTGAACTGAGTCGACCCAAATGCGGCCAGTTTCTTTCAGTTTTAGTCAGATGGAATTTGAACGGGTTGCTCAAAGACTGTGAGGGCAAGGAGGGCCCCGGGTCACAGTCTTACAAAAACTAGCGTATTCTATGCAAGAAGGTATCATGACACCTGGTTAAATTTCTTAGAATTACAATTTTGTTTTTCGATGCAAATTCGTGGTATCGAGTGATTTCGCATGTTCATCGAACATGGAATCCATCTGCAATAAAAAATGCAGACAGTGTTGTACTTTTTTCAAATGCAGCCCTATCTCTGCATCCTGAAGTGTTTTGTATGCCTAGCTTTGTTCTTGGATATGTGAAGCACATTTGGCCACAAGTTGTTCTCAGGAAATATTACTTACTTATCAGTCATGGTACGAAAACGGTAGCAGACTTCCAGGAACCAGTGGTGCCTACAGTCAACTCTATGAGTTGATTTCATATACTTCTCGTGTTCTATATCTCCCAACCTTCATTTTGATGTATAATGTATGTGTATTTAATTTGAATTTAAGGAATATCAGAGGGGAGAATTTCAAAATAAACAAAATTCCATTACTTATATAGCACCTTGAACTGCGCGTGAGTGTGGGGCGGAAGCATGGGGGATTATCGAACGCAGGGGCTCCGGAACGCACTATTTTCGGATATCCGCAGAACAAAATTAAAAAATCATAGCCTAGTTATTATTTGATATGAATGACGTTCGGCTGAAGGTCGGTCACAAAATGAACAAAATTCCATTACTTACAGTGCGTGGAGAGTGGATTGTAACTAAATCACCCGCGGAGTGGAGTTATCACCCAAGCTATAACTTTCAAATTGTGTACATATCGACAAAAAACACAAGCAATGTTTCAGCCAATGGACCTCCGGGTTAAACCCGGAGGTCCATTGGCTGAAACTTGGCTTGTGCTGGTTATGCTTTGCAAAAAATTGCAATTATTGGTTGGGTGGAATCTCCACTCTGCGGGTGTTTTAGTGATAATACACTCTCCACGTACTGTATATAGCACCTTGAACTGCGCGTGAGTGTGGAGCGGAAGCATGGGTGATTATCGAACGTGAAATTATGGTGCGTTAAATGTCGCTGTAGTCAGATGGTTAAATGAGTCACGAAAACACTTGAGCAGTATACCCATAAGAGTAACAAGCAGACGTATTCTATAGATTAGCCTTTCATATCAAAGAATATTAACACGAGCATGCATGCAATAATTGATTGTGGCGCACAAAGAGAAGTTGGGTTAGAATGACACATGCATGCTGAAAAAATGACGTGTTTGTGTTTGATTTCGATTTTTGAATTGATTGCCGGTCCAGCACGTGCATGTCGGCGACATTTATGATTAATTGATTAAGTGTGCAGCTAGATGCGTCAGATGTCCCAGGATGGTGCACATGAGTCAAGTTCAGTCGATTTGCTGCCATTGTCTCCAAGTATGACCTTGGAAGTTGTAAACAAGGTAATTGAAGAAAATGTAGACGACAGCTTGGCCATCTCTATAAACGAGACATGCATTTATAACAATTGTTCCAGAAGTTCTTTGTTACCCGTGGTGGACGTCTGGTGGAAAGTCTGCTTTTTAAAACTTTATCCCGTAAATTATGCGTTTGCTATAAAATGTGCCAAACCCGTGGGAGCGGTGGTTGTTTGGTTAGCTTATTTCAGGCGCGAAGCCTGGATTCAAACGTAGAGGTGCCAGGGTGTTTTTCAGGGGAACGGGGGGGGGGGGGGGGGGGGGCATAAATAATGGAGACAATTATGGGGGTTCGGAGGGCCTTCCCCTAGAGAAATTTGCCCGAGAGCGGATCACAGACCTTTTTAGCGTGTATGGGCCTACACTGGAAACCATTTTGGACCCTCACTGTTGTGAGAAACTTGCGTTGGGTCAATGATAGCGTATAATACCGTGTCCCCCTGCATGATCTCGGTGCTTGTGAAAAAAGGAGTTTCCAACTCAGGGAGTCGCGAGCCGGGTGCGCCCCGAGGATCCGCCCATGGACGGTACGCATGCCTTAAAACCAATTCTTCGATCGCCCACATCGGGGTATAGTTGCCCTGTGCACTATAAGGCGTACTGGACGACGATGTGCACATGTTTTCAACCAATGCTAACCCTGATTTGTGCGGAATTATTACTTTGGGGTCTGAGAGTTGCCCGCCGCTGTTAGGTGGTACTCTCCGGTTTCTCCCATCCGTAAAACTGTCCGACAAGATGTGATACTATCGAAAGTGTCGCCGCTAAACCCCAATAAAAACAAACAAAAAAAAAAACTCTAACCCTGCATGTGTAGGGTTAGTAATGTGGAGAGTTCGACTGTTATTTGCTCCTGCTTAGTGGTTCTCTAGGCATACTCCATTCATAATCTGTCCGACACGACATCACCATGGTCGTTGAGAGCGGTATTTAACTCTTTACCTAACGTAACGCCCAAAACCGGCCAGCGCTATTCTCAAAAATCTCCAATTAATTTTCATTATTTTTTTCATTTTTTGTCTCAAAAACATAGGTTATGACCCCTCATTGGAACGAGCTCGTCGAGCTCGTTCCAATGAGGGGTCATAACCTATGTTTTTGAGACAAAAAATGAAAAAAATTAGTTATTCAAGAATTTTTTTTGCAAGTGTCGTCTGCGTTTCATGTTAGGTAAAGGGTTAACCCCAGTGAACAAACCAACAAGACTTTCTCAAATAGATAGTTCAATAGGTTCCCACAAAGTAGATCTTCTGTTTCTCAGACCATTTTTTTGTAAAATTACATGCGGACAGGTGGGCGTACAGGCAGGCGGGTGGCCGTTTTTTATATTATTTTTTATTTTTGTAATTATTCCTTTGCAATCAAAAGTTCGTATTCTTCGTTTGTTTTATGTTTCAGGCCTCATAATCTATAGAATAACATGGATGGTGGTATTTCGTCCCTTGAGTGCACTCAAGGGACAAATTCATCAAATGTATTAACTTGGGTAAAATATCAGACGTAAACCATTTACTTATTATTTTTTGTAAGTTTGCATTGGTTTTAAAAAGAGTACATGCGACAGCCAAAAGGACCATGCGGGAGGGCCGGAGAAACAGATTTTTAACTTTTTAGGCCTAAGATCTGATGAATTAGATTTTCAGAATACATTCAGGAATATCAAAATGAGTGCTGGAAATTTTAGATTTTTTCGTTCAGCAGACTGAATAGAATATCTTTAAAATCAGCTGTTAAAATGCAGTGTCCAAAAAATAAGGTAGAATGCTGAATGTGTTGTATCTCCATTAACTGATTGGGAGGGCTAGATTATTTTTGGTGGTCTGAATTTGTTACCCAAAATTTTTTATTACAACTCATTGGAGAGTGCCCCTAGGCACTCTCCAATAAGTTGTAATAAAAACAAATTTATGTGAACAAAATAGTATAAATTTGCGTTTAGTTGAATTTGAAACATGAGCAAGGAAAATACAAAATATTGTATTTTGCTTTGATACCCTCATTTTTTTGAAAGACCCTGAGAGTGGCTTCTAGTACTCCACCACTTAACAACGAGCGTGTCATTTAAACTACCCGTCCCTCTTCAAACAGAATCTGAATCAGAATGTCCGGTAGTGATAATAAAAATAATATAAATATTGGCCATTTCAGTCTACGTAAAAATCAGTGGCGTAGGGGATGGGTCCGCAGGGTCCGCATTGCGGAGGGGGGGGGGGGGCTAGAAGGGGGCCCCGTCTTGAAGGACGTCCCAACGCTGGAAGAAAGAGGGAAAGAGAGAGAGAGAGAGAGAGAGAGAGAGAGAGAGAGAGAGAGAGAGAGGGCGAGACTGTGTACCAAATACACATAATTTCAAATTCTCACTTCCACACGACGTACTCTTTGTAGTCTATGTATTATTCTTTTAACCCTTTACCTAACGTAACGCCCAAAACCGACCAGCGCTATTCACAAAAATCGACAATTAATTTTCATTTTTTTAAAAAATTTTTGTCTCAAAAACATAGGTTATAACCCCTCATTGGAACGAGCTCGTCGAGCTCGTTCCAACGAGGGGTCATAACCTATGTTTTTGAGACAAAAAATGAAAAAAATTAGTTATTCAAGTATTATGTTTGCAAGTGTCGTCTGCTTTTCAAGTTAGGTAAAGGGTTAAGTGAACGCTACATCATTGTAACTGATACGGGTGAGAAATGAACAATATCCATACATGGTGCTTCTCAAGTCACACATGTTGGGCGTCATGTGTGTATCGTTGGATGGTGGGGGTGAAACTTGAAACATGTAATGAAAAAATCTACAGAGACGTACTTTTAGAATCGATCCTATAGGATATACCTTCATTTAATTTATGGCGTATGTACTACATGGAATCCTGTATGCTGTGCACGGTAACAACACTGAATTTGCTCCCGTTTTAAAGGCAACCACCATTATGAAAGGGCCCCCGTCTCTATCTCGCGGTGGGGCCACAAGATTTTCCGCTACGCCACTGGTAAAAATATTAAAAATTTCCTTCCAGTTAGTTAATATAATAAATTTACTCTCATTGAGCAGTGCAATTCACTCGTCGGAAATATGTATAATAATAATGCAACTACCTCAGTTGAGAAGCACGTATTCACCTCCCAATAAATCCCAACGAGTAATTCAGTCGTGCATGTGTTTTCCAAACTATATAATTGCCTGTATTCCAAAACTTCACACACAAAAACATTTTACAGTCCACACAGAAAACGTCTTCAGAATTTAACACACGAGATTTTGTTGCCAAACGCCCCTCAGCTATTGTCACACTGTCTTTAGATACAGGCCAGACAGGAGCAGAAGTAAGTTTCCCGAAGAAAGAGGAGTCTGAAGTGTTGTTTTTTCTATGTCAGTTAAAAGCCAAGAACATTCTGTCTTATTTAGTAAATAACTATGACGTAATTAATTAGAATTAGTGGCCTGAAAATAAATTCAATGGGAGAGAATTACTGTCACTGCTTCTGAGCAGGTGGTTTTGTCAAGGCCACACCAACTTTTGTAAACATGTCTGTTGAAAATATTATTTATTTGGGTTTAACGACATTTTCGACAATCAGGGTCACCGCATGTCGGATAGTTTTACGGGTGGAGGAAGCCGGAATATCCGGAAAGAACCACCGAGCAACGGCGAGCAACTGTCAGCTCCCCAACGTACTAACTACCCACAAGCAGAGTTAGCATTGGTTGAAGACGAGTGCATCATCGACGTGCAGTACGCCTTAGTACACAGCGCCCCCAGTGGGCAATCGGGATGAAATGTCTTGTCCAAGAACACAACGCTGGCAGGGGGGGGGGGGGGGGGGGGGTGACTGACCCGCGAACCTTTCGGTTTGAAGTTCAATGTTGTAACCACTGACCCATCTATTGAAAATACGTGCACCGTCTGGAAAGCTCCACTGCACTGAATGTAAACAACTATTGGATCCAGATCAAAGCTTGTATCAGTTACTTAACCCTTTACCTAACATAAAAAGCAGACGACACTTCCAAACAAAATTCTTGAAGAACTAATTTTTTTCATTTTTTGTCTCAAAAGCATAGGTTATGACCCCTCATTGGAACGAGCTCGATGAGCTCGTTCCAAAGAGGGGTTATAACCTATGTTTTTGAGACAAAAAATTTAAAAAAAAATGAAAATTAATTGTCGATTTTTGTGAATAGCGCTGGTCGGTTTTGGCCGTTACGTTAGGTAAAGGGTTAAAAATAAAACTCGAAAGGATAAATTTATCTTAATATTATTTTATTGTAAACCAATACTATTGATTCTGATATTATCTTGGGTTGGTGGGGGTGGGGGGGGGGGGGGATAACAGACGCCACGAACGTTATTGCATTTCCACAAAGACGTTATGACAAATGATCCAGTCAAAGTGAAAAACAAGAAGCCTTAAGGTCACACAAAGTAGATCTGTCGTTTCTCAAGCCACTTTTTGTAAAACTGCGTGCGGGCGGTTTTTTATTTTGTTTTTTTATGTTTTAGGCCCCATAATCTACAGAATAGCATGGGTGGTGGTATATTCCTTCCCTTAAGTGGAAGGGTAAAGCATTGCAAAGCCTTCTTGCACTCAAGGGACAAATTTACCAATTTCATTAAGTTGGGTAAAATATCAGTTATAAACCATTTTCAGGGACCGATCGGGACTATTTAAAATACGCTCTAGCCTCGGAGCCTATTTTTTCAATTCATGCGCCAGATTTCAATTTACGGAGTCATACTGCTGTTTGTAACACACACTGCAAGTATGTAATAGCTCTCATCATTTTCATTTAGTACACTATAGCAAACATTAATCTTCACTGTGGTTTCTGATCAAGTCTTGGCTGCCTATTTAGGCAGCCAAGACTTGATCAGAAACCACAGTGAAGATTAATGCTTGGTAATTAAGACTTGAAGTATTAACTTTAGCACTTTTCAACAATGATAAATGATAATCATATATATAATACATGTAAGAGTGTCTCTCTCGATTATCCATCGAAAGAATATCAAAATATGATCTGAGAAGTTACGCGCCAAATGAGAAGCCTATTTCTGATATTTAAGAGCCAGGTCCTGATGTTTCAGAACCAAATGCGCACTGGCGCATGTCCAGGTCGGTCCCTGCATTTTATTTTTATTTTTTTATGTTTGCATTGGTTATAAAAAGAGTGTATGCTACAGCCAAAAGGACAATGCGGGAGGGCCTGAGAAACAAGTTTTTAACTTTTTTTGGCCTGAACTTGTATTATAAATAATGATTACTTTCATTCAAAGACAATAGAAAAACGCTGCGGGATAAATAAGAAAGTACGGCAGCGTAGAACCGCCATACTGACTTATTATCGTGTTAAAACAATTTAATACAGGGACCGACCTGGGCATGCGCCAGTGCGTATTTGGTTCGGAAACATCAGGACCTGGCTCTTAAATCTCAGAAATAGGCTTCTCAGTTGGCGCGTAACTTCTCAGATCATATTTTGACATTCTTTCGATGGATAATCGAGAGAGACACTCTTACATGTATTATATATATGATTATCATTTATCATTGTTGTAGAGTGCTTAAGTTAATACTTCAAGTCTTAATTACCAAGCATTAATCTTCACTGTGGTTTCTGATCAAGTCTTGGCTGCCTAAATAGGCAGCCAAGACTTGATCAGAAACCACAGTGAAGATTAATGTTTGCTATAGTGTACTAAATGAAAATGATGAGAGCTATTACATACTTGTAGTGTGTGTTACAAACAACAGTGTGACTCCGTAAATTGAAATCTGGAGCATGAATTGAAAAAATAGGCCCCGAGGCTAGAGCGTATTTTAAATAGTCCTGATCGGTCCCTGTTAATATCTTGTTAAAACAATTATTTATCGTGTTAAAACAAGCCTTCGCTGTGTGACAGAGTGGTCTGCTCCACAGAGCTTGGCCACGAGGCCATAACCTGCCCCAATCGACCCAACACCTCATCCCATCAATGCCCTGGCGACCCTATCCCAGAAGCCCTAGCCTTCCTACTTGTGTCAGTGACTCTTGAACCCTACCCCCTGCGGCTCGACTAAGGACGACACTGCTGCTCTTCCGCTTCTTCCAGAAACCCTAGCCTCCCCACCCCAAGCTCGAAGATTTGTTCAACGAATCAGGCTTTGATGATCGGTGGGATCGGTATTGATCCCTGACCATTAGGTGCATGGTGATCAGTGATAAGGGGACACCGAGTGATCACTTAGTGATCACTAAAACCCAGATGAGTAGAAGAGTCGTTCGAGGAGTCACCCCCTTGTGCAACTCCTCGATGGCTCATTTGCTCGGTAGGTAAGAGTTCTTTGAGAAGTACCTCCTCAAAGGACTGCTCCTTGGCTCCTGCCATTCCAGTTGACATAGTAGCACAGAGTCTATCAAAGAGAAGAAGAGTCGAAAGCCTGCAAACGGGCATAAACTGCTCCAAATGATACGATCTTCTATTCTACCAGAGTACCCCCACTGAATCGAACAACTTCCCGGTCACGTGATCTACCCACAGGGGTATAGTGCTTCTTTGATAAAAAATAAAACTTACTGGAAGCTGTCGAAAAGCCTTCAAAATGGGGAATTCGGCTCTACTGGAGAAACGTCTGCTCTTGTTGTGTTCCACAACATTGAACGTTCTCATGAACAATCGAACACACCCCCAGAACACGCCCAAACCCACATGAAATTCATCCGGTATCATAGGAACCAGGTATCACCCCCTAGCAACCAATATAATATAATACTACAGTGCGCCACACTAGAAACAGGTGCTACGCATGCGCAGTGTGTCACCATCGGAATGACGTAACAAGATGGCCACTCACGCGCGGTACCATGGCAGCCCCCACAAGATCCCATCCGGTCACGTGACTGATGAGTACAGATGAGAACCTGCATGAGAACGCGCTAAAAGGCGAAGAAGTGACCCTGTATACTACTTAACTCAGTCATTTGTGGGCAGATTTTAATATCCCTTGATATGGTGAGAGACTACTATGGGAGAGAAGACCTCCACATATTGCTGGTTCTGTCCATGCATAAAGACCAGAGCTATTGCCCTTGTAATGTTGCACTTATAACACTTTCCATGTGAACATTTTGTATTATAACTCTGGTATCGGTTGTTTGATTTTGGTGTCCTTTAGTGTGGTGATAGATCCGTCTGGGGGAAAGGATATTCGCATATTGCGGGAGGGGGCATATGCAATGCTTCGCGTTGCTCTATTTTCTTGTTACAGTACGTGGAGAGTGGATTGTAACTAAATCACCCGCGGAGTGGAGTTACCACCCAAACTACAAATTTCAAATTTTGTACATATCGACAAAAAACACAAGCAATGTTTCAGCCAATGGACCTCCGGGTTTAACCCGGAGGTCCATTGGCTGAAACATTGCTGGTGCTGGTTATGCTTTGCAACACATTTGCAATTATTGCTCGGTTGGAATCTCCACTCTGCGGGTGATTTAGTGATAATACACTCTCCACGTACTGTATCTTATATTCTACAGTTATTACTCTGACTTGTAGGCAATATCACATAAGTAGTATAGAATGCGTTTTAAGCCACCCCCACCCCCCTTTAAGGATCTTATCAGTTGTTTTAACAAGATATTAAATTATTTTAACAAGATAAATAAATTGTTTCAACAAGATAAATAAATTGTTTCAACAAGATAATAGGTGAAGTCAGTATGGCGGCTCTGCGCTGCCGTAAGAAATAAATGCAGTACGTCAAAATATGTTTTTATCCCACTCGTGGATTAAATTATTAATACACACAGGATAAAAAAAATAAATTTCACACATTATAAGTTATTGTGATAAATTCATGGTAACATGGTCTGAGGTGTGCGGCTCGGAGTTGATGTTCAACCAAGATGCGAAGCGTCGAGATTGAACATAAACTGCGAGCCGCTAACCTCAGAGCATGCAACCGTCAATTCGTTACAATAACTGTATGTTCCAGTAAGACCCCGTCCACAGCACAAAATCCAACTGTATGTTCCAGTAAGACCCCGTCCACAGCACAAAATCCCACATCATGAAATAAACAAGGTAACTTTTAACCATTACAGAAATATAAAAAAAAAAACGCTCACCCCACGACTTCATTGGATAAATAATCAATTAACCAGATAAAGGTCGAAGTCACTCCATCTGAGGTCAAGTCGTAAACTGATTTATACTTTAAACAGCACGGAACATCGTCTACTACACGTGTGAAAAATCTAGAAAGATGAAGAGGTTTGCTTGCGTTGATGAAATAAATTGCCAAACGGGTAACCCAATTTCACATAATTCGCGTGGTGACGTCAAACGGTAAGGTATGCTAGTGCAGCCGTAAACATAGAAAAAACGACGCGAGCTCATCTCCAATCAGAGGGCGGGGATTTTAGTATTATTGTAGCATTACATGACTATTCTGTACAAACCACTGATCCTTATACAACTGGATTGCTGGTGCCAATCCTGGAAATAAACAAACGGTCATCTGTAGAATGAGGTCACCAGAGGGTGAAATTAGTGATACTAGCCTGGAAATTTACCCTCTGTGAATCTGAAGCTGAATCGAGGTCTCAGACCTAAACAGAAAGAGGAACCCAGAGGATATTATGGGGGATTCAAACCCAGTGTTTGGAATAGCGTCAACAAATTCACCCTCTGGGGCCCTCCATCAGCAAATAACTGATTACTTATGTGCAGGCCTGGCTGGTACGCTCATTGGTCAAATGCAGAAAAGTGTACGACCTGTCGCCATCTCTTGTGCGTGTGGAGGTGGGGGTGGGGGGGGGGGGTGGGGGGGTTGGCCAGCCGGGAGTGGTGGTGGTGGAATGTTCCTATAAATACACAATCCACAATAAAAACAACAAAAATCTAGAAGGTTTTCAATTTTCCGATGCCTTGAAGTCACCAATCGTTTTTTAACCCTCTACCCAACGCAGACATTATCAAAATGTATTATATTAATTACTATTTTTTAAAATTTAAAAAAACAGTTCAACAAAACCATATCATGTGACCCCTCATTGGAACGAGCTCGTTGAGCTCGTTCCAATGATGGGTCACATGATATGGTTTTGTTGAAATATTTTGAAAAACATATTTCTTTCAACTGCGTTAGGTTTTTTTTTTTTTTTTTTATTTATTTAATCTTATTTGTTTTACAAGGATTGGCGAACAAGTTATACAACTTATATTAACGCCTCTCCTTGGCCCAACAGCGTAGGTGTGTGGGATGACGACCTTCATAGCGGCAACTTCGTGGCCTAGCTCTTCTCGAATACTACGAAGGGATCTTTAGCCTGCGCGGAGTGTGTCTCTCTCCGCACAGAGGACAGCCATTTTACGTCCCCACCCGATAGGATGGTACGCTGTGACAGCATCAACCCCACAATTGATGCTGACAGGGAGTGTTCGGACACCTCGAGAACTTTCCCCGACCGGGGATCGATCCCGGGACCTCTGGCATGAGAGACCAGCGCACTTATCCACTCGGTCACCAGTCTCATGCGTTAGGTAAAGGGTTCACTGCGTAAGGTAAAGGGTTCACTGCGTTAGGTAAAGGGTTCGAGAATATACTTTGGATGTCTGTGAAAAACTGAACATGTTGATGATGAACACATTTTTCGAGTATCGATCGATATAACCTCCTTGATAAACGTGCTTCAATTGGCATTGTTTATCATAAACTTAAAACAAATCGATTATTTACAACATATTTTTGTTATTATTAACAAAGGGGGCGCGGTGGCTCAGTTGGTAGAGGGGCAGGCTGCAAGCCGAGAGGTCCTCGGTTCGAATCCCACCTGCGGCAACCGCGTTGTGTCCTTGGGCAAGACACTTCGCCCCCATTGCCCACGTGGGGACACGGTGAAGTTGTGTACTAAGGCGTACTGCACGTCGATGGTGCACCTGTCTTCAACCAATGCTAACCCTGCGGAGTTGGTATGTTGGGGAGCTGACAGTTGCTCGCCGTTGCTCGGTGGTTCTCTCCGGGTACTCCGGCTTCCACCACCCGTAAAACTGTCACGGTCATGGTTAGCCATTGTGCAGAAATATGTGACTTCAAACACCAATAAATAAATAAATAAATATTATTAACATAAAACAAGTGTCGAGAGTTAGGGAGCGCGGTGGCTGAGTGGTAGACTGTTGGACATCTATGCTAGAGGTACCGAATTCGATCCCTGTCCGAGACGACCCGCGTTGTGTCCTTGGGCAAGGCACTTTATCCCGGATGCCTACACGAGGGCACGATGACGTGTACTGCACGTCGATGGTGCTCATGTCTTCAACCGCTGTTACCCTGCTTGAGCGGAACTTGAACAGAGTTAGAATGTCGAGGAGCTGACGGTTGCTCGTCGATGCCCGATGGTTCTCTCCGGGTACTCCGGCTTCCTCCCCCCCGTAAAACTGTCCCGGTCATGATTAGCCATTGTGCATAAGTATGTGACCTTAAACACCAATAAATAAATATAAATAGTGTCGAGAGTTGAACGGTGATACAGCGTTACTAGTTTTCGCCCTAAGCTTCAGTTCATGTTTGATGATGTGATAGCTGTTAAGCTGTGACTACAGTCACAGCTTAACAGCTTTCACTTCATCAAATGTCATCGATGAGAGAATTAGTGCATTGATTGACGCGATGACATTTTGAGGTGGGGTGGGGAAGCAGAATAATTTGCGACTTTTTTCGCTGACGTTCCAGAAACCCACTTGTATTGCGGGGCTCCCCACCCCACATCAGGGCTACGGTATCCCCTTACCATTGGGGGGGGGGGGGGGGGTGAGGCCTGAGCAAAATGTGAAAATTCAACGCCCTGAGACTGAATGTGGGACACCCTGGTGTTTTAATTTTCCCATTTTGAGAAGGGCCACTGTAATTGTTAGGTGGGCAATGACCCCCTAAGCCCCCCCCCCCCCCCCGCCCCTGGCTACGCCACTGCTACACGGAGATGGTGCACATACCTTCTATCGCTGTTGGACCTGCTTCCTTCGGGTTAGTAAGTTGGGAGAATTGAAAATTGCTCCCTGCTGCTGTGTGGTTATCCCCGGGTACACTCCTACTCGTGAAACTGTTCCGGCATGATATAACCCTGGTTGCTGAAAGTTTCGTTGAACCAACATAAAACAAACGAACAAACAAACTTAATTTTGCAATATTTTGGTACGAAAGCTTGGTCCACGCCCTTGTTTACTTTGCCTCGACCAGAACGCGATTTGATTGAGACAGACACCCATTTACAGATCATAATATTCGTCTGTAAGCAGGTCTGGCATTCTTAAAAAAATGCAAGAGAGCCAAAAATCGCTTACCCCGCATGGCATAGGGGAGCGATTAGCTCTCTTCAACCTTACAAAAGCAAAAAGTGGCAAAATGAAGTTTTACTATTAATGAATCCTTCCGAGTGGGCTTTGTACATTTCATTTGGTGCTGCTAGCAAGGTAGTCTATGTAAGACGGCCACACAGCCCCCTGCCACACCTCATGGCATTGCCGAGGTCTGGTGGTTCGGAATGGGCGGTGTAGCTGTCTTACAGATACCACCAACAAAGCAGAGATCTGAAAAGATGTGGGTTTTAGGAACAAGCTATTACGGTAATCATTATTTTCTAAGGTCAGGAGGGCTTGTTTTCGCCCTCCTTAATTTTTATAAGGCGAGCGAATAAATCGCTCTCCTGAAAATGTCAGGCCTGTACAGTAAGCAAGTTTAAAAATGGAATAAATAGAAAATTTCATGGGCAACCACCGAATTGTCTCTCGTCTGTAAGCAAGTTTAAAAATGAAATAAATTGTAAGTTTCATGGGCAACAACCTTATTTCCCAAACAGAGAATTTTTGTTCAATCGCGAATGAAAATCACCCCCAAGCTACTAGATTTATAAGTTATAATGTAAACGTTACTTCTAAAAAATATTTCGGCCCCTGAGGGTTGGCGCACTTTTGTGAAAATGACTGCAATACGAGACCTTGCTATGGTGGATTGATTTTTATTTCCGTCTGAATACTTAATGTGTGTGGTGTATTGGTTAAATTTAGCTGACAGCAAAATCGATATTCTATTGGATTTCATTATTATTAAATAACGTTTAGACAAATATAAATTCAGGGAGAATTAATGTTGTCAGAAATCTATATTTCTTCGTTTTCCATCGTTTGTGGAACTGATCGAATAATCTCCAACTCAAGTTGTTTACAGATTATATCAAATTCCGTTAGAAGATTTTTTTCTGCTGACCACCTGTATGCTGACTGACTAGGGATCTGCGAATCACAAATTTCTTTTCGAATCGAATCTCGAATCGAATCGTGTCTCTGATATCGACATCGAATCGAATCCCGAATCGAATCTTAAAAGACAAGTTATTTCATATTGCATCAAACGGAAGTTACGGAACATTGTGACGACCCTTATGCGACGGAGTGAACACCTTAAACACCAATAACTAAATATTTTCTGTAGCACCGTCGCTGAAACAGCTAGGCCTATTGTCCATAGTTTTAGTTTTTGAAGGCCTAACTTGTTACTATTCACGTTCTTAAGAACGTGAATAGTAACAAGTTAAGCCTTCAAAAACCAAAACTATGGATAATGTTCTGGGCCAAATTCACACCTTACCTAACAATTAAACATTGTCAATTACTCAAATAAATAGGAATTGAGCCTACATGAATGAATTTTCTAATCACAGTTTTATCCTATTTTTGTTGGAAATGTAAAAAAATGAAGTTAGTACGAGAGATTCGAAAAAATCGAATCCTGAGACTGATTCGGGGTCGATCTCGAAGCATACGTATGGTATCGATAATCGAATCTCGAATATTCGCAGGACCCTATGACTGACCAAACTGAACAAATTAAATAAGTTTCACATGCTAAATACAGGAAGGCAATGCCTCTGGAGATTGCGGACCTTGAACCCCAACTTCTAATCAGACAGTACAGTCACCGTGGATTGGACGTAATCCACAGGTGGGCAGTTATGTCCACGCATGCGTATACCAGGTAGTAAAAATCATCATGAGCAAAATTTTTATTAATGAAGCACCGGGTTGTGCCGGGGCGGGTTGTACCGGGCGGGTTGTACCCGGTGCTTCATTAATTAAATTTTTGATGATTATTCCTATAATTAGTGGTTGGAATCATTATCGCGTCCGTGGAAATACTGCCCACCCGTGGAAAGAGACCGGTCCACGCCGACCGTACTGTCCTTTAAGGATTTTTGTTTCCCTTTTTCGTCCGTTGTCTTTAAGGATTGTTATGTTTGTTGTGATACGTTCTGATTTGTCCCAGGAGCATGCATTCAGGGTCAAGGAGGGTGACGTCTCTCCCCCAAATGTTTTGTTTAAAAATGTATAGTCTTCCCCTACACCTGAAAATGCTATCTGCGTCAATCACTGCCTTAGCCCCTTGCGCAAATTCATCTGTTGTTTACACACGACCCTTCGCTTTTATTCAAACTTGGCCTGAAATTCCTCTCACCGACTCTTCAGAAATAAACTATCTGAGAGCGCTGTGGGTCAGTGGAAGACTGTTGGACTTCTATGCTAGAGGTCCCGAGTTCAATCCCCGTCCGGGACGACCCGCGTTGTGCCCTTGGGCAAGGCACTTTATCCCAGTTGCCTACATGGGGGCACGGTGACGCCGTGTACTAAGGCGTTTTGCACGTCTTGGTGCACATGTCTTCAACCGCTGTAACCCTGCTTGAGAGGAGCTTGAACAGAGTTAATTTAATTTAATTTAATCTTATTTGTTTTACAAGGATTGGCGAACAGGTTATGCAACATATATTAAGGCCTCTCCTTGGCCCAATGGCGTAGGTGTGTGGGATGACCTTCATAGCGGCAACTTCGTGGCCTAGCTCTTCTCGAATACTACGATGGGATCTTTAGCCTGCACGGAGTGTGTCTCTCTCCGCACAGAGGACATTCATTTTACGTCCCCACCCGATAGGACGATACACTGTGACAGCATCAACCCCACAATTGATGCTGACAGAGAGTGTTCGGACACCTCAAGAACTTTCCCCGACCGGGAATCGATCCCGGGACCTCTGGCATGAGAGAGCAGCGCACTTATCCACTCGGCCACCACTCTCTTGAACAGAGTTAGAATGTTGATGAGCTGACAGTTGCTCATCGATGCTCGGTGGTTCTCTCTGGGTAAAAGGCTTCCTCAACCTGTAAAATTCTCACGGACACGATTAGCCATTGTGCGTAAGTATGTGACCTTGAACACCAATAAATAAATAATAATAATAACTATGAAAAGCAACGAGAGCATTAGATATTACAAGCTGCTGTCTATTGAAGTGTTCACGTGAAATGTCCTCCACCAGTGGGTTATTGCATGTTGTTCTGAGGCTATTGTACCGAGAGACTGGGCAAAGGCGGAATCGGAATATGAAGAGGAAGCTATACTCTGTGGTCAGCTTGGCGTGCCGGGGCCAGGCTGTAAAGGGGTGGGTTGTAAAGATGGTGAAAAGGAGTTCCCATTTCAAAAGAGGAATAATAGTTTTTAAATTATGTAAACTGCAAATATCTTAATATCGTTGAAGTTTGTTCAGCATTTTTGGGTCACCGAAAAACGAGTCTTAACATCGGGTGATCTGGTAATAATATGATCTCGTCAACTCGACGAAATAACACAACACAGATCCATTGAATGTTCTAGTAATCTACATTTCTTACTAGCTAAATATCCTACCATACTATTGCTTTTTTAAGGGGCGGACTGGGCCAAGAAATGTTACCCGAAAATGCATCGGGGAGGGGGGGGGGGGGGGGGGGCGATGAAGAAAATTTGGATTTTTCGAACTGAAAGAACGCTGCTTCCTATTTGAGTTACCAATTCCAGTTCACATTTCGATGGCATATATAGTACGTCGCTCATTCGAAAAAAATGGTTGCTCTGGGGGAGGGAGGGGGGGGGGGGGACCATCAAGCAGACCATAGTTCGACCCAATGGGAGAGAATTTTGATTTTTCAAACTGACAGAACAATGTTTCCTGGCATTTGAGCGATCAAATGCAGGCTGGACTGCTGGTATATCGAAATGTCTCTACGTGGACTGCCAATGGCATAAAGAGCATTTCTGTGTCCTAGCAGTGTATTCAGTCAGATCCATTCTGCCTGTTGATCATTTTCACAAAATTTCATGCACCAACACGGGTTGGGTTGCATCAATCTTGCGGCCCCAGTGGGACCTTCAATAGGGGGCCCACCGGGAACTTTCTCGGTAGACCATATGACCCAGTCCGTCTCTGCTTTCTCCACAGCATACATAGTTGCTCATCATACTTCATCGTTCATCACATCATCATCATCATCATCATCATCATCATCATCATCATCATCATCATCATCATCATCATTATCAAATGAATAGTGCCGTCGTCATCATCATCATCATCATCATCATCATCATCATCATCATCATCATCAAATGAATAGTGCCATCATCATCATCATCATCATCATCATCATCATCATCATCATCATCATCATCATCAAATGAATAGCCGTCGTCATCGTCATCATCATCACCATCATCATCATCATCATCATCATCATCATCATCATCATCATCGCCATCATCATCATCATCATCATCATCATCATCATCATCATCATCATCAAATGAATAGTGTCATCATCATCATCATCATCATCATCATCATCATCATCATCATCATCATCAAATGAATAGCGCCGTCGTCGCCATCATCATCATCATCATCATCATCATCATCATCAAATGAATAGTGCCATCATCATCATCATCATCATCATCATCATCATCAAATGAATAGCGCCGTCGTCACGTCATCATCATCATCATCATCATCATCATCATCATCAAATGAATAGCGCCGTCGTCACGTCATCATCATCATCATCATCATCATCATCATCATCATCATCATCATCATCATCGCCATCATCATCATCATCATCATCATCATCCATCATCATCATCATCATCATCATCATCATCATCATCATCATCATCATCATCATCATCATCATCAAATGAATAGTGCCATCATTATCATCATCATCATCATCATCATCATCATCATCATCATCATCATCATCAAATGAATAGCGCCGCCGTCACGTCATCATCATCATCATCATCATCATCATCATCATCATCATCATCATCAAATGAATAGCGCCGTCATCATCATCATCATCATCATCATCATCATCATCATCATCATCAATTGTCATCATCATCATCATCATCACCATCATCATCATCATCATCATCATCATCAAATGAATAGTGCCATCATCATCATCATCATCATCATCATCATGAAATGAATAGTGCCGTCATCATCATCATCACCATCATCATCATCATAATCATCATCATCATCAAATGAATAGTATCATCCTTAATTTTAAATTAATCAACTTTGTACGTTACATCTTCCTACTTAAATCTAAATAATTTATCACAGCTGAGTATACCATTGTCTTCTTTGAAATTAAAACTGCCACTGGTGCTGTTAACTGGTTGAGTGCTAGAAGCCACTATCATGGCTATTTTGGAGAGTGCTGAAAGCCACTTCAGTGACTTTCCACTGTTTGCATTATCTTGTTATTTACGCAGTAAAAAAATGTTCATTTAAAGTTGGTTTGTTACAGTTTGTTGGAGAGTGCTTATTGGAATTCTCCAATAAATAGTAGTAGGACAGTTGTTTGAGAATATTATCTTTCTACACAATGGCTCCCTGTACTGGTAGATTTGTGTCTTTGAAAAAGTTTAAAGTTTTCACCAAGTTTAAAAGTGTGCAGCTGATATGCCCCTCCACTTCTGCTTCTTGTTTTTATGCTTGATGTGTTCTTATAATTCGGTATCCCCATTGCCCACGTGGGGGCACGGTGGCGTTGTGTACTAAGGCGTACTGCATGTCGATGGTGCACCTGTCTTCAACCAATTCTAACCCTGCTTGTGTGGAGTTGGTATGTTGGGGAGCTGACAGTTGCTCGCCGTTGCTCGGTGGTTCTCTCCGGGTACTCCGGCTTCCTCCACCCATAAAACTGTCACGGTCATGATTAGCCATTGTGCAGAAATATGTGACCTTAAACACCAATCAATAAATAAATATATAATCCGGTAACACCATGATAAACTTCTTTATCTGATAACCATAGAGTATAACAACCGTTGTATATACTTGAAGTATATACAACGGGTGTTGTATATAATTATAATTTATGCAAACGACCTCTGACCTCTTTCAATTCCATTTTCATTCATTCATTCATGAAACATCGTTATATCACAGGGCAGGTTTTAATTGTACGCTTATTGCACTTTGTCAAAATCCTCTGATGGTGTCATTTCTTATTTATTTTGCTTCAATAAAGGCAACCTAAAATTTTGCTTCAAAACATTGTAGAAATTACTTGAATGTTAATAGTAATTAGTATGCGGCGACTGCGAACTATTTATAGTCACGGCCTCGATCAAAAGTACTCGCGGAACTGCGCTAATTAAAAGTTCGTCTGCTCTACCTGAAAAAAAAACACTTCGTAAAAATTGTAAACAAACGCAAAATTATTTGTTATATTGGGACTACAGCATAAAACACGGAAGAAAACTGGAACTATGTCAAAAAAAGAATAACTCTACTGAAACACCGTTTTGTTACTGTTAATAAAATAGTTGAAATTTATTTTGTTCCAGCGCAGTTACATGATGCAAGAAGTGCAATCGCACTTTACAATCGCCGTCATCGGTTTTGTAATGTAAGGGACACAACTCTATGCGTCTTGTCCTATTTCTTTTGTCTCGTAGACTGGTTTTCTTTGGAGGCCCGTGGGAAGCATATATAAGTCGGGTAGACGCACGAGACGGGTGTCTGTTTGTTATCAGATAAAAACAATAAACATATAGTGTGTTTTTATATCTGTGTTATACAACTCGTTGAAATATGGTTTATTTTTTCTCGGCGAAGCCTCGAAAAAATGAACCATATTTCAACTCGTTGTATAACACAGATATAAAAACACACTATATGTTTATTGTCTATTTATCTAACAATCATATTGATTTTGGCTTGAAAAACACGAAAAACGGTACGTATCACACAATGTGTTCTGGTCCCGTATCATATAGACGACTCATTCTGATTCCGTATCATATACACGACTCGTTTCTGGTAACGCGACGGGCTATCATAACATGCGCATGAATACATTTTATCATTACATTATTAATGTAGTTATACGTTTTGGGTCCAAATACTCAATTCCCATTGGTCAGCTGGATAAAAACGTCATGACCAAATGTAATTTATTTTCCAATGAATACATTTGGTCGAACTTTGACCCGCATTTACGGTAGAGCGCAGTTGACAGAATGTAATTTGGGCGGTGTTTGGGCGGGTTTTCAACTTTTAGCGCCTCTCGCAGTGATCAACTCCGCTGCTGTTTCTTTGGTGACATTTCCCAACTGTGGCATAAAGCTTGTTACTAAAATACTCGTTTCCATTTCTAAAGTTGTGAAAATTAAAAATCAGAGTTGTGCGCGTTGTTTTTTGTGTGAGGGTGGTTTTTCGCCTCGTTTGTTCGTACATGTTTTATTTCGTCTTTCTGCTTTGTTGTTTGGTAAAAAGTAGTTTAAACAGTTGCGGAATGTAATTCTAAGAATTGAATGCAATTTTTATAATCTTTATTGGAGTACTCCAATAAAGATTATAAAAATTGCATTCAATTCTTAATTAAGCCCGTTATTGGAAGCGCGGTGGCTCAGTGGTTACGGAATTGAACTTCAAACTGAAAAATCCATGGTTCGATCTCCGCCAGGGGTAACTGCGTTGTGAGGGGCGCGGAGACGTTGCGGTAACCGGTTTTCGTAAGATCACAGAAGTTAAGGAACGTCGAGCCCGGTAAATCATTGGATGGGTGACCGTCTCAATTCGGACTGTCGCGTTGTGTCCTTGGGCATGGCACTTAACCCCGATTGTCCACATGGGGACACTATGACGCCGTGTAATAAGGCGTACTGCACGTCGATGGTTCGCATGTCTTCAACCAATCTGAGTTATCTAACCCTACCTGTGCTGCAGTGCGGAGTTACGATGTTGGAGAGCTGGCAGCTGCTCGTCGTTGCTCGGTGGTTCTCTCCAGGTACTCCGGCTTCCTCCACCCGGAAAACTGTCACGGCCATGATTAGCCATTGTGCATAAGTATGTGACCTTAAACACCAATAAATAAATAAATAACTGCGTTGTGTCCTTGAACAAGATACGTAATCCCGATTTCCAACAGGAGGACATGGTGGCGCTGTGTAGTAAGGCATACTGTACGTCGATGGTGCACGTGTCTTCAACCAATACTAACCCTGTTTCTGCGGAGTTAATAGGCTACGTTCAGGAGTCTAACAGTTGGTGGTTTTCTCTATCCGTAAAACTGACCGCACATGGTGATCCTGGCTGTCAAAAGTGTCGTTAACCCCCAATATATAAACAAATAGCTAATAAGTCCCTTATTAACTATCAATAACAGTGTACCACGTGGCCGCCGTACTAATCCCAGTTACAGGATCCACATCATCTGTTTTTCTGCGCATGTACAGGCAGTGACGTAATGGCTACTGTGATCGCCACATAAAATGGTCATTTCGAGTTTCACCAGACTTCGTTATCAAATGATATCATGATTTTATTTGGATCAAGTTAACCCTTTGAGACTTTAATTATCCTGACGTTCAGACCTCACTGGATATTCAGTTTCTTCAACGTTTTTCAAAATGCGACGTCAAACGTCGGAAAGTACAAATAACAAGATAATTTTCACATTAGTGATTATATGGTTGAGGGCTAGATTATTTTTGGTGGTCTGAATTTGTTATTCAAAACTTGTTTTATTACAAATTATTGGAGAGTGCCGATAGGCACTCTCCAATAATTTGTAATAAAACAAATTTATATCAACAAAATATTGTTTGTGTTTGGATGAACATGAAATATAAGCAAGGAATGTGTTGGCCTTTACTCTGGTATCCTCATTTTTTGAAAGCCCTGATAGTGGCTTCTGGCACTCAACCAGTCAAGAAGTCTTGACAGCAGGATTATATTAGTATTTTAAGCTGCGATAACATTTGGCCCAACGATTGTCACTGAGCACTATTCGGGAAAAAATAGGACTTGAGGTTAAAACTTTAAAAAATCGAAAAATAATAACAAAACAAATGACCACAAAGTATCAACGCGCAGTTTGATTTCGTACGTCATAAGACGTACAAAAGTAATAATGGTTTAAAAGTCTTTCACCCTGACTGTAATCAAATTACTTTGCCGTACAATGCTTTCCTGTCAGTGTGAACAGCGAGCAGGAATATCTCTTTGATTTGTGGGAACAGGTCAGCACTTGAGCATTATTCCTGAAGAGGATGGGTCAGTTGTTGCTGGGTTAATGTTTTCAATCACTGATGTCTTTATGAGACTAATTATTGAGGTAATGATTTTACGGGTCACTGTTCTACTAATTCTTATTAACTGATCTGAACGATACAATCATTCTCTGAAAATTATTTGCTGTCAGAAATATTTTGATGTGTTATGACAGAAAATATATTGCCTTGTCGTGTCTCGGGATTAAACTACAGAAACATTTATTAAACAATGTGGCAAACATAATACTAAATGAGAACCGGAATATATTTACCGACTTTCAAGAGGGGCGCGGTGGCGTCGCGGTAACCGGTTCTGGTAAGATCATCGAAGTAAAGCAACGTCAAGCGCGGTAGTTGGATAGTGACCATTTCAGCGACTGATTCGCGCTCCCGCGTTGTGTCCTTGGGCAAGGCACTTAACCCCGACTGCCTACATCGGTGACGGTGTGTACAGGGGCGTACTGCACGTCGATGGTGCGCATGTCTTCAACCAATCTAAGCCTATACCGCGCTGCAGAGTTCAGAGTTACGATGTTGGAGAGCTGACTGCTGCTCGTCGTACTCCGGCTTCCTCCACCCGTAAAACTGTCACCGACATGATATGACCCTGGCTCTTAAAGTGTCGTTAAACCCTAATAAATAAATAAAAATTAATAAATTACCGACTTTCAACAAAGTCTACAGTACAGTTGCCGTGGACTGGCCGTAATCCACGCGTGGGCAGTGATGACAAAACACTTTACTATTACAAATCAACAGATTTTGGCAGAAGGGAACGTTTGATGGAACGTTTGATGGAACGTGCCTTTTTGCTAGTACAGAATATGCGCACAACACATGCAGTACATGGGACTCATGCTGGGTGTTGCAATATGTGCTTGTGTGGCAATACACAGTCTACAAACAAACACGATGTTACTATTGTCAAGTCTGCTGTAGTGATATAGGAACCATAAAGGCGATGTGATGTCCTAGGAAATGGGAGCTTCACTAGAGCCATGAGATGATCTGAGTGTCAACAAGAAGTCACAGATTAGGAGCCAAGAAGTTAAAGCTATGAGCTGTATGTAGGGCTGTCACGATTAATCGATTAATCGACTATTGATCGGTCACGGCGAAATCGATTAGTATTTTTCGTTGTCGAATAATCGGTAAATTGTATCCCGTTTTAGACGTTTAATAATTAAAAGACAATTTGATGAAAAAACTATTGTTTCTAAAGGTAAAGAGTTAAGAACATCGATGTTAAACCCCAAGACGCTGTTGGAAGCAATAGTCTTTCAGGTACATTCATCAAAGCTTTGATGTTCTGAACTTTTGAACCGTCAGTGTAATAATCAAGACCGGTCGGCAGTTGCAAAGTTCGCAACTGCCGACCGGTCTTGATTATTACACTGACGGTTCAAAAGTTCAGAACATCAAAGCTTTGAATGCACCTAAAAAGGATCGTCTTCGTTGTTTCCTTGAGGTAGGTCAACTTGAACTTCATTTTTATTGACTTTAAAGAGAGGGAGAGGAGAGGGGGGGGGGGGCGTCATTTAGGTACGATTAATCGTCGATTATTTGCGACGATTAATCGATTCCTCAATTAAAAAATCGTGACAGCCCTAGCTGTATGGGAGCTTGAATCCTCCAAGGAGTCATGATATAATACAGAGGCCATTGGCAGTAGTCATAATGATAATTATTTATTGGGATTTAACGTCACCTTCGATAGCCAGGGTCACCTTATGTCGAACAGTTGTACGGATTAGGACGCGAGAGTACCGGGAGAGAACCACCGAGCAACTGTCAGCCTCCACAATGTACCAACTCCACATAAGCATTGGTTAAAGACAAGTGCACCGTCGACGTGCAGTACCCCTTAGTATGCAGCATCACAGTGCCCCCCCCCCCCCCATGGGCAATCGGGATTAAGTGCCTTGCCCAAGGACACAACACAGTAACCCCCTGTGGCGTTTCGAACCGTGGACCTTTCGGTTTGGAGTACAATGCTGTAGCCACTGAACCACCGCACTCCCGTCAGAATGATAGAAAACTGTTGTATTGCTAATGTGGAGTGGTATGAGTGGTTGGAACAGTCACAGCAAGACTTGAATTTTAAACCTTTCCAAGCAGAAGGTTCTTCCACTCTGTCGGAATACTTTACAATCATAAAAGTGAAGTAAAACCTGGAAGTAGTCAGCATTGTCCAAAAAGCTAACAATAGCTAACTAGTAGCAATACTCTGATTTTACTCCACGTTTGGAGCTCTTCTGGGGGTACCATAACACATTCTGGATCAATCAAACATAGCTTTGGTAGCTTCTGCAATCGAACATCAAAATTACTAAGACGCATGGCGTAGCAGTTGGGTCTAATCAAGTGCCGTCTGTCTGTTCAGGTTATACAATATTTGCTGCTCACCAACTCATTAAAAAACACGTGTTGAAGCACATGCCAAAAGAACCCTTTGAATTCATAATATCGATTTTTCGGTCTAAGGAATAATTTTGTCCCGTTTTGGTCTTATTATAAGAGGTCAAAACACGGGGCACTGATGATAAAATAATAACTGCTGTCTGCAGCCAGCCTTACTAAGGTATAATCTACCACCCCTCTTATCCTCATCTGGGTATTGAACGGCCACTTCTCGTGACACCCAATTTCCATCACCCTTTTATTATTATTTTATCCCCGTGTATATTGATATTGGAGTAATCCATCTCATTGTAAGTGTACACAAAGGCGATACCATTCCAGGAGACGAGGGTTCAAAGGGTCAACATTGGAGCCGAGTAGACTTGACTTAAGACTTTTAGGTGTTGAAGAATTTCTTAATTCAATCCTTTACGATACAAATTTTCCCAATAGAAAGGGCCTTGGTTGGAACCCTTCCCAATCAGGATGGATAGAAACCCAACCCTAGACCGATAACTGGACCTATGCAAAAGACGCTCTTCCATGCATAAATTGAAACAAAGCAAGACATGTGAACAAATTTTCCTGACCCAAAATAGTTTTGTACTCAATCAGATAAGGTGAATCGGTAAAAACTTAATCCCAAATCCCCCCCCCCCCCCCCACACGGGTTGGAGGATGACATTATTACTGACCTGCCGAAAATGCAAAGAGAACTGACGTCAGTAGTACATCCTACGGCGTCATTCTGGAATCCAATGTTCAAATGATTAATATACGGTAATATTGTGGTTGTTGGAGCAGAAATGTATGGCCTACCTCGAAAATGTTTTTATTAAGCCTTTGAACCCGAAAGGCCGTTTTTCGTCCTAGGGATATTATAGGTCATAATTTCACTACGTTTGCTGCTGCTAAGTGAATGTGTGTGGTAGACCAATAAATATCTTCGTATTATTCGATGCAGAATAACGTCACAAACAACATATAAAAAACATTCCACGTTGGTAACGTTTTTACAGCGCTTTGAATTTTGTGGTGTGTGACGGAAGAAGTATAACTCGCACGTTTCAGTCCAATTCTAGGGGATCTCGTGAGGCCTCTCATGTCGCATCATGTATCGTTGTATTGTAGGGGCACATGGGTTGTCATTCTGGACCACGTGAGCGGCCATGTTTTGACGTCTTATTATGGTGATACGTGGTGCCAGTGCACATTTGCAATAGTGCGCGTGTTATTAAGGTAATGCCTGTTTCCGTCGTCCTTTTTGTATGACGGAGGCTGCCATCTTGATTTCTAGGCTGGCACGTGGTTAGTATTATTCTAGAAGGGCTAGGATGAAGTATGAATGTGTTTGGAGAGTATGTACTATTGATTGCGTGTGTACCTAATTAATGGCAACAAATCGACAGCTATCTAAAATTACCTGAAACGACCTTTAGTGCCGTTAAGCAAGTTGGGTATGTGCACGTGTCAATTTGAATCTTGTGGACACTCTTGATTTTACCAGGCCTCGAGTTTTATCCTTCCGCCATGGCACAAGCGCCATATCGATTAACCCATTCACACACGTGTGTCGTTCTATGTTCATAACACGCCTTCACGTCTACAAAACCAATTATTAGAAGGACTCTGCGAGGGGAGCCAAGTGTTACTATTTCGTACCCTGAATTCCAATGTGTTCTATGTGCCCATTGGCACGTAGAACAAATTGGAACTCAGGGGACGATTTCTTGCTATCGCTAGCGACTCAAATTGTAATTGCACGATTTGAAGAATAGTCCAGTGAAATTATGCTTCTATTTAAAAATAGGCCGTCAACAGTTTCCGTTCCGCACAGATTTTCATTCTCCGCATGGTTTATGTCAAGGTGATAATTTGGATTTTCGTTTTGTTGTATAAAAGTGCAAATATTTTCGATAATCTTTCTGACTGGGTTAAATATAAAGTTGGTATGCAACGGACCCGAAATCCGATTTGTCACGCAAACAGACCAGCAATAAATTCAAGCGCTGCTAACTGAGCATGAAGTTTAATGTCCATTATTGCACATTTGTCGAACGCCACATGGGCTATCTGATAAAGATTGAAAGAGCGAGACAGAGATCAGAGTTCTCTTACCGTCATTATCTGTGTAATTGTGACCAGTTAATATGTAATTGTGGTTAGAACGGTACACCCCACATGTTCTGGACACACACCTATATTATGCGTCTGGTCTGTCACGATTGTCGGGAAATGTCGAAATCCGAGTCGTTCAAAGGAACTTTAAAGTGAGTATTAAATTAAGATAGATCGGAGCGGCCAAGTTCAAGAGAAGCGATTAAACCGAGAATTAATGTTCTGGCTATGGAGATAAAAATCGGGGGGTTTCTCGGAAAATTCATTCCAGTCTGAAGTTGTGTAAGACTGTGGGTCGTTGTGCGTGGATGGGGATGTCCCATGCTATAGGTTAGAGAAGGTGCCGCATCGGTGCGAAAGTATAGGCACGTTGTGATGTAGGGGGGTCCACAGAGCTCATATTTAGAATAGGGGCAGTCGCGGGCCATATATGAGAATAGGATCAGAAACACGATCTTACGAAGTACGAGCTAAGGGAGCTAATTTACATTTAGGTAAACGCCATTTCCTGTTTTAGAAGGCAATTCAAACGTAGGCAGAGTAGGCTTTACCTGTATGACCATTATTCTGAGATAGACGTAGGGGAGAGTTTAACCCCATTGGTGGTGACTGCTTGAGTAAAAAACGTCAAGTAAAGTGACAAAAAGCTAGTGGCCGTGCGACGGCAGGGGTAGAGTGACATCCCGTCACTTGTTGGAGGAAAGGCGTCCCGATAAAGTGACAATACGTTAGTGGCCGTGCGGCGGCTGTGAAAGGATGAAGTGAAGAGACGACCAAGGAATAAATACCACCGAAAATTAGGAAAAATCAGCGACAACAGAGAATGCGGGCCCGCAAGTGACTCAAACACTGTGTGGGTAGAGGGGTGATTGACGTTTTGTTTATCATATTCATTGGATTCCATGTAAGTCACAAATTACCATATTTATTTATATGTATATGAATTAAAATTGTTGTTTTCTGTGAACCCCTGTTGATTTATGCTTAAAAGTTATTAAGCCCTTCAGGATAAGAACCATCCCAACAAAAGTGAGACGGGCGGGTTCATCACGGTGAGACATACGTTAAAGCACGGATTCAGGCGACACTCCTTGAGTTTTGGCTGAATACGCGGCGTGAATCTATTTCTTCCAGCGAAAGAGCCTTGTTTCCGACATCTGGCGAGGCTACCAGGATGAACGTTATAACTGAAGCCCTTATTAAAATTAACATTAAATCTCGATTCAATCGCTTCTCTTGAACTTGGTCTCTCAGATCTATCTCAATTTAATACTCGCTTTAAAGTTCCTTTGAAAGACTCGAATTTCCATCTTTCCTGACATTCGTGACAGACCAGATGCATACTATGGGTATGTATCCAGAACATGTGGGATGCCCTGTTCTCACCATAATTACATATTAACTGGCCATAATTACACAGATCATAACAGTAAGAGAACACTGGTCTCTCTCGCTCTTTCAATCACAATCAGAGAGCCCATGTGGGGTTCGACAAATGCGCAATAAAGGACATTAAACTTTTTTTTATTTTTTTAAATTTGTGTATTCAGATGAAATAATGTACATATACAAATAGGTAATTACTTACAGACACACAAGTAGTATACAGCAAGTATATAATTTACATAATTACATATGTATACATAAGTCTACCAGCGTAAAGCTGTATTTCCATCACATTTCTGGTACCTAGCCATGGTTATCATTTTTAGGTGTTTTGAAAACAGAAATTGAACACCCTAATAACAGTTACTGGTGGTGACACAATGACAAAATATTACCGCGAGAGAAGCCTTACTGTATGGGAACTACGAAAAAACTGAAAAAAAGGAAAATAAGTCGAGGTCAATTGTCCAGTAGCTGACACATTATCTGAAGAAGGGGGATCAGGCAGTGCTTTGAAAAGTTCCTATCTTGTGTGAATTACTCGGGATTTTTTTGGGGGAATACATGTGGATGGAGTATAATTCCAATTCACAGTATCGACGCAGAATTTCAGTTAGACCATCAAAGCTGGGCTGACACCTTCTCACCTTGCAGGAATAAATGAACTTTCTGTACAGAAGAAGTAGAAGAGAAAGATTATTTTCTTGAGACCACAAAGTGTTATCATTAGTATTATTATCATTATTATTGTTATTATTATTATTATAGTCGATAAGGATAAAGTGTGGTGTCAGTGGCAATAGAACACCACATTGTTCCTTAAATTTTTCAGCGAGCTGTAATAGGACTGACTTTGCCATTAGAGATGGGCGGTATTGGAATTTTGAGTTCGGTATCGGTTTCGGTATTTTTGTGTGGGCATACCGCGGTATCGGTTCGGTATTCGGTATGTGACTTCAGATTCACTGATAGTAGGGGAATCCATGTCAGAAAAATACAGAATAAGTTGTTCTTGTATCATTCTATCACAGTGCTACACATGCCATTGTTGATGGGCTCAACATTGTCATTCTTTTGTCAACACAGATCATATCTACAGTAATTTGGTGACTTGTTCTAAATCCGCCTTAACTTTTCAAGCTCCACTTAAGGCGTCTGTAATCATAGAATGTGTGTCCTGAAGATGTCATCTTTAGGTGGGCCTGATGACAGTAGTAAAATTATCTGGTCAGTGATTTCTAGCCAAGTCTTGGCTGCCTGTTAAGCCAGCCAAGACTTGGCTAGAAATCACTGCTAAGCAACTGAACATGTACAGGTCGTAGACTATTGATAATTTAGTACAACGGCACTGGTTCTTAAGGCTTAACAAAACTGAAAAATAAAATCAGTCACTTCTTTCATGAAAATGAACTCATCAACTGCTATCAATCCTCATCAAGGCCTTATAAATAGTGAATGCACAGGGAAAATTGAAAATACCGTTGGTTTCGGTATTCAAAGATTGGGTCGGTTCGGTTTTTCGGTGTCCCCATGATATCGGTATCGGTTCGGTTTTTCGGTATATTGCCCATCTCTATTTGCCATGGGACATTCAAAGAACAAATGTGACACCTTTTCTTAGGTGTTGAAGCAGAATGAGCACAGTTCAGTTTCCGACAATTTGCATTTAACCCTTTACCCAACGCAAACGATATCAAAATTTATTATTTTAAAAATCATTTTTTCAAATTTTTAAAAATATTTGAACAAAACCATATCATGTGACCCCTCGCTGGAACGAGCTCGACGAGCTCGTTCCAACGAGGGGTCACATTATATGGTTTTGTTGAAATTTTTTGAAAAATAATATTTTTTCAGCTGCTGAATTTGCATATTACGCGGGCGGATGCGGGCGATTCGTTGGGTAAAGGGTTAAAAAGACGGGAATTGGTATGTAGAGCGACATTTAGAATTTTGTATTGAAGGGTTTGGAGATAAGTATCGCCTGTAATTATGAAAGGGCTTTTGTATATCAATCTCCAATCCTCCTGTGTGAGATCAGTATGCAAACGCTCCTTCCATTTTTCCTGAAAATGAAATGGATTGGGAATCGCCTTTTGCAGATATAACAGATAAAATGTTTTATTTTTTTCCCTTTCATTTTTTTCCGTCACAGCCTTTGAATCGCCTTGTTTATCCCCTGGAAGACAGTGAATCGTGTTTTGATATCGTATTTTGTGGAAAATGCCCCAAACGTTAGGAAGCCTCCACTCTCACTCAAGAGGTCGTTTAAAGAGAATACACCTTTATCGCAGCAAGTCTGATTGAAAATATATTTATTTTCAGTTCTGATACTTCTGTTATAGAAAATCGTTTGAGAACATATATAGCCCATGTGGCGATCGACAAATGCGCAATAATGGCCATTAAACTTCATGCTCAGTTAGCAGCGCTTGAATTTATTGCTGGTCTGTTAAGTGACAAATCGGTTTTCGGGGTCCGTTGTATACCTATCTTTATGCTTTATGTTAACCCAGTCAGAAGGATTATCGAAAATATTTACACTTTTATACAACAAAATCGAAAATCCAAACTATCACCTTAATAGTTTAGTGTTGCTGTAGATGGGGATTTCATGGAACAAGCGTGTAATGAGATCTTGTCCTGGGTTACTCTGAAGCCGACACCTGCCCTTGACTGAGTCTTACTAGATTTAATCGGATTCAGTCAGGGGCAGATTGGGCCAAGAAAAGTTACCGGAAAATGAACTAAGGCGGACCCCAGACCCGGAGAGAATTTTGATTTTTCGAACTGAACGAACGCTGCTTCCTTACATCTAAGCGATCAATGGCAGTTCACATACAGTGCATTTTGATGCCATTTTTTAAATATAGAATAAACGTATAGTGTTATAGAAAAAACGTATAGTGTTATAGAATAAACGTATAGTGTTTTCAAGTAAAAAAAATATTCTACTCGTAGAATTGAGAATGAAACCGACTCGCCTACACTATACGTTTATTTTGTTTATCCCATAAATCTTCTACAGGGCAGTCGCGGCAAAATCGTGCTATAATTCACTACAAAAACACAGCGAAAAGTGAGGAGCACATCGACCAGCAAAATTGGCAAAAATAAACAAGGCGCTGTAATACATTTCTGTCTAAAAATAATTCCCCTACAAAATTTAGCTAAACTTACAAAAATACTTTATTATATGAGCAGTGGGTGGTATTTCCTACTGGCATTGTGTAAAACTTTCAAAAAGATTTCAGAAAATCAAGAATAGAAATATTAATTATGCTAGACAAATGTGGTAGAGGCCAGAGGTCAACAAGTCCGTCGCTAAAAGGGAAATAAATTCTTTCAGTGTTAAACCTGCGGGGAAAATTTATCACCCAACTAGGTGAATAAAGTAAAAATTTATCCAAGGCCTTTATTGTTCAAATGAACAGCCATTTATGGGATACTCCTCTTTATCAATGTATTACCTTCTTTCTCTATTTTTTTGTTCAATGAGTTTGTCAAAACATGGATGGGACTTGCAATTACCATCGGGATCTACCTTGCATCTACAGTACGTGGAGAGTGTATTATCACTAAATCACCCACAGAGTGGAGATTCCACCCAAACAATAATTGCAAATTTGTTGCAAAGCATAACCAGCACAAGCAAAGTTTCAGCCAATGTACCTCCGGGTTAAACCCGGAGGTCCATTGGCTCAAACATTGCTTGTGTTTTTGTCGATATGTACAACATTTGAAAGTTATGGCTTGGGTGATAACTCCACTCTGCGGGTGATTTAGTTACAATCCACTCTCCATGTATTGTATCTTGCATTTACCCTACATTTACCTTGCATGACGCTCCCATATTTCCGGAACCCCCGATACTGTGATTGCAATTGTCCACTTATCAGTATCCGATTCTGTATAGATGTCCCACATATTGTTTCTTTTTGTTCTTAAGGGAATAACAGGTAGACAGCCAATCTGGTTAATGGTATCCCCTAGCGGTATACATTTTATTTTACCAGAATAGTTATTCAAATGAATTGTATTGTCTGCTTTTGTGTACTGCTGAATAAAGTTATCTGTCTCTCTGTCTGTCTGGTCTGAAAGTGCGGTTGTTCATTGAACCCCAAAACAAACAAGCAAGTCTTATTATACAGATTTGTTACTTTGATGACGTCACATGTAGCTGTCCTGGACGCCGCCTGTATTTCATGCCATTCGAACCCATTCCCATCCCATTTTTACAGCGCTTTGGAACTTGGGTGGTGCGTGACGTAAACTTTCGTCGCATCCTTCACGTCCCGTGTAATTTGCAACGATCTCCAAACTGTTTCGTTCAGCAAGCTGTTCAGTGCAGTGATCATCGCGTCTCAGAAAGCTGGCAATATGCTAATAGTTTGCTTTAACTTCACGATTCTGAAAATAAGGGTGTAGGTTGTTTCTGGAGAATGTTTTTAGAGTTCATTGATGTATCAGTAAATTTGACTGTTGTGATAATTGGCCGGATTAAACCCGTCTTGAATTTCTTTTAGATTATTCCATCAGCTCCCTTTTTCATCTTCATAGAATTCTTACATATTCATATTACGGCTTTGTGTGGATATAGACATGTCACGTTCCCCTCACGATAACAGTGTCAGAGGAGGGATAATCATAATAATTATTCGTTTAGTCTGATGTATTTTGTTGTACACCACAGAAACTTTTGACTCAAAAGTTAGAATTATCGACTACCTCCCGATTAATTACCTCTCTAGTTGAGTTGAACACGACAACTAGAAGCCCATTCATACTAAAAGATAACTACTAATCCTTGTTATACTCATATCTGTTTCTTTTCATAAAAAACTCACTTGTCATAAATAGTCTTCCATAATAATACCCTGTTCTAAAAGCTTTTACTAGTGTTGGCCAGATAAACCTATCATTTAATATTCTTGAAGCAACAGAATTCAATGAATAAAGACAGCTATTTTGTATTTTACAATACTTAAATTTTCTAGAATATACATTTCCGTTATTTGAAAACAATTTCCGTTGATGTATATGAAATGCCTGTACTATTAACATTTCGACTCTTTGAGAACAACAAACACAGCATATTAAGTTTTTTTTTCTAATGATAGAATTATCTGTATAATATACTAACATTTTTATTAGTACATGTATATCCTTCACAACGCCATTATAAAACGTTGTGTAAAACGGAGATGGGCAATATATTGAAAGAACGAAACCGATACCGATATCACAGGGATACCGAAAAACCGAACACTGAATACCAAAATCGTCTGTATTTTCAAATTTTCTCACAATTACAATTTTTAAGGCCTTGTTTGGACTTGATTTATAAGGCCTTGTTTGGATTTAATAGCAGCTGAGGTGTTCATTTTCATAAAAGTGACTGATTATCTTTTCAGTTTTGGTAACCTTTAATTGGCTAACCAATTATCCTGAAGTCCCACTAGACTACAACCAGTACACGTCCAGTAGCTTAACAGTGGTTTCAAGTCAAGTCTTGGCTGCCTTTTAAGGCAGCCAAGACTTGACTAGAAATATATGCCCATGTGATTTGTTTTTTCACATTAGGACCCCCCCCCCCACACCCCCCAGCCATAGAATGTTAAGGACACATGCTCTGAGATCGGCAAAGCCTGAAATAGGTCTTTAAAGGTTAGGATGAGTTTGGAACTGGTTACAATTTTACTGTAGGTATCGGTGGCGTCGCAGTAACCGGTTCTCGTCAGATCACCGAAGTTAAGCAACGTCGAGCCCGGTTAATCCTCGGATGGGTGACCGTCTGAGCGATCGATTCGGACTCCCGCGTTGTGTCCTTGGGCAAGATACTTAACCCCGATTGTCCACTTGGGGACACGATGACGCCGTGTACTAAGGCGTTCTGCACTTCGATGGTGCGCATGTCCTCAACCAATGTAACCCTGCCAGTGCTGCAGTGCGGAGTTACGATGTTGGGGAGCTGGCAGCTGCTCGTCGTTGCTCGGTGGTTCTCTCCGGGTACTCCGGCTTCCTCCACCAAAACTGTGACGGTCCTGATTAGCCATTGTGCATAAGTATGTGACCTTAAACACCAATAAATAATAATAAATAATAATACTGTAGATATGATTTGTGTTGGCAGAAGAATGCCAATGTTGAGCTCATCGGCAGTGACATTTGTGACGCTGTGGTAAAATGATATAAGAACAATTTATTCTGTTGTTCCCCTTTGGTGCCATCTGTAATTCTTTGTCAAGTCAGATACCGAATATGGACCGATACCGCGGTATACTCCCTAAGTATACCGAAACCGTTACTGAAGTTCAATACCGCTCATCTGTAATGCAAAAACTGTTGTCATTCCACCTGTCTAACACGAAATGTCACGCAGGGCACTCAATATTTACAACAATCAGCCGTCACTTAGTACAACAGCTCAATAATGCCGATCAAGGCAAGATAATTATCGTATATTCTAGGAGTGACCAATAGCCAGATGTAGGTTTTCTAAACAATTGTGCTCACCAGCTTAAAGTCAAGGGACGCGTGCAGAACTTTGACTTCAGTAATTCGTTGAGATTGATTTTTAACTTCTGGTTGACAAAAAATATTGGGATATAACGAACAGTACAACAGGCGCATAGCCAGGTATCTCTATTGGGGACGGGGGGGGGGGGGGGGGGGGGGGGCACTGGGTCCTTTGGCCGTCCAATAATTACATAATATCACGAACTTCGAAGTTTTGAGTTGAGTTGGACAGCCAGTTTACGTCTCCTCCCGGTTGGACGGCACTCTGTGAAAACATGAACCCCACAATTATTATACCCCCACCGCGAACGAAGTTCAGAGGTGGGGGAGTGGGGGGGGGGGGGTATATAATAGGAATCACTTTGTCTTTTCGTCAGTCTGTCTGTCTGCCCATCTGTCTGTGCAACTCGTCTCCGGTTCAGAATTTTTGATGGCCTTGAAGGATTTAATGTTGCCCACCATCAGATGGTGTATCGCGAATAAGGTGGAAATGGCTGTCTACTTAGTTCAAGTTCACATACCCCCTTCATCAAATTACAACTATAACAAGTGTATCCGGCTCAAAACTTTCGATAGCCTTGAAGGATATTAATGACATTAGGTATTAATGTTGCCCTCCACTATAGGGTGTGTCGCGAATAAAGTTGGTTGGAAAGCCTTCTACAAGGTCAAGGTCACAGACAAGTTTACAGACCCCCACATCCAAATCCAACTACAACAAGTCGTGTCCGGCTCAGAACTTTTGAATGTCTCTAAGGATATTAATGATACTTGGTATTATTGTTGTCCACTATCAGAGAGTGTCGCGGGGGGTATTCTTGGTCCCAAGTTGGGACAGGCCACATCTAGTTTATATTTATTTATTTATTTATTTATTTATTTATTTATTTATTTATTTATTTATTTCTGCACAATCACTAATCGTGAGCGTAATATGGATATAAAGTCATGATCAGCCAATCGATTATACCCATGTTACCAATTTTCGAGGACTTCCACCCCAGGCATTGGTGACCGGGACCTATTTTATCAGTAAAACAGAACGTCCCGTGATTACCACGGGGATAACCCCATACCTAATCCTATCAGAGAGTATTCAGACAATTCAAGACTATCAGAGAGTACTTAGACAATTCAAGAACTTTCCAAGGATCAATCACTGGGTCGACATTAGGCCTACCGAAGACGAAAGGAAGATTTTCTTTCTCCACCCTGTGGCATAACAAGGTTACAATAGCCTATATGTGAGCTAAAACGCCGCCTAACGACTTTTGCCTCTACATTTAATAGAGCCTAAAATTAAGGAGATCACCTGATTGGGGAAATATTTATTGATTTTGGAACAATCAATAAAAATGTCACAGTGTCTTGTTTGGAAAAGACTTGAAATATTTGCACTGGCTGTCCTTTCAAAAGTGTGAGAGTTGATAAATAAAGTGGGGGTGGGGGGGGGGGGGGGGACAAATAAAATATGCCTTTTCAATTAAGTGCGAAATTAAACGGTAGTTGGAGAATCGCCAAATTGGAACACAAAAAACCCACACGGCAACATACAGGTTACACAATACACTGTTTTCGTGCAAAAAGCTTGCACTCAAACATTTAATGGAGGATAAAAGGTTCCTAATTTATCCAACTGGTAGAAAATGAATTGAGCTTATAAGTGTGAATACAATGTTAAAGTGCATGTCTATTTTATTAAGTGCGAAACTGGGGGGCGGTAGTATAGGAATCACGAAATTTGAAGGCAAAAATCACATGACGACCTACATTTTATTTCAGTGTATCTTTTTCAAGGGGTGATAAACTTTAATGGATATTGAGTAGTTTTTTACCATGTACTATTTATACGTATGAATTCGAGAAATAAACTATATGATGAGGCGAGGAGAGGGGGAAAGATCCCAACCAAGTTCAGCAACTTATTGGGGTTTTTTTGGAAAATGTGAAACAAGTGGAGATAGAGTGGTTTGGGCATATAGCTGAATGTACTATGCTGGCTTGAATTTTGAGAATGTGATTCAAATGGAGCGCTGTGATATTGTACAGAATTTAAAGACTCAAAACTCTATTGTGGATGTATTTAGAAATTCATATTTTATCCACACCCATCAAGTTTCATCTGTTCTGATCAATTTAAATTGAAAATCTATTGGTCATGAGTACCACAGAATGTCTCATGTGATTAGTTCTCACACATGTTTTTTAGAACATGCAGGTTCATCCCAATCAGCAGAGTGTACATCAGTTCTTAACCCTTTACCCAACGCAAACGATATCAAAATTTATTATTTTAAATATCATTTTTAAAATTTTTTCCAAAAATTTAAGAAAACCATTTCATGTGACACCTCGTTGGAACGAGCTCGACGAGCTCGTTCCAAAGAGGGGTCACATGATATGGTTTCGTTGAAACTTTTGGAAAAATAATATTTTTTTCAGCTGCTGAATTCGCATTTTACGAGGGCGGATGTGACCGATTCGTTGGGTAAAGAGTTAATCTGGTCTCAGTCCAAAACTAGGGGAAATTTCCACTTTCGTCTCATTTTGCCAGTGTCTGTATCACCCAAAAGAATGATTTATTAATTTTCCAAGTAGCTTTTATCTCTGTGCACTGTATTATGTGGGAAACAGTTGGAGATTCTGTCACCGGAATTGAAATCTAAGGACTCAATTGGATTGAGTGTAAGCTTTTTTGCTAAATTGGTGGCAGCGGTGGGGGTCATATAGCCAGAATTGCTTGTTCGTTTTTTTTTTCTTTTTCATTGTAGTCATATTGTTATCTCATGTTATAGTGTCATTCTGTCATGTGGTGTATTCTACTATAAACTGTACTTGATCCAAACACTTTATGAAACTTAATAGTTTATTTTTTATTTTCAGAAAAAAATGGAAGGGTTAATGTTGTTGGTTGTCCTTTCTCTGAGATAACCTTCTGATTTTGGAAGCTCAGTAACTTGCTTGTTTAGATTTATACTTCAATAATTCAGATCTGTCCTCCTGTTAAGCTTTATTCATTTTCGAGCGCACAAGCCTTCTTTCATATGTTAATGTTCAAAGGCTTGAGATAAAGTATCATGTTATTCATCCCCAATGTCAGTTCAGAGTTAATACACGCATACCTAATCTCTGGCTGAAAATTACCAAGCACTTCGTACATGGGGTGGGGAGGGAGACTTTTTGGATTTATGTTAGTGTATCTGCTAATGAGTTTGTGGTATATACCTCCGTAGATAAGTGCCGTTGGAGATATTGATTTTCACGCCCAGAAAACTGATACTCTCGTTGGAATTGTCCATCTTCAGTTGATAGTGGGGTGGAATTTGTTCAAATTTTCAACAAACCCATTTAACCTATCAATGCCGTGTTTCCACAACAGAAATATGTCACCATTATACCGTACGTATATATGCGGTTTGAACCTTTGTTTTACCAATGACGTTTTCCCAGGCCCGCGGAGTGGGTGAGCTTCATGATAGTAGCCTCGGGCAAGGGACTTTGGGAGGGGTTGTTCCAGGAGTTCAGAATTCTTGAGTCAGGCCTGGGTGCCCCAAAGTTCTGACTCCTGTGGCAAGCCTTGCCCCCCCCCCCCCCCCCCCGATCTCCGAGCGAGAATCAACAAGGTAAGTTACCCGTCGGATTGGAATACTGGTTGTCACTCAAGTAAAGAAGGAATGAGAATGCCCCGTGGAGATTCTCAATCTGTTCTCCCTTTACTAACATGAAAAGCAGACGATACTTGCAAACGAAATTATTGAATATTTATTTTTAAAAACATAGCTTATGTCCTCTCATCGGAACGAGCTCAACGAGGGGTCATAAGCTATGTTTTTGAGGCAAAATAATGAAAATCGAATGGCATTGTTTTGTGAATAGCGCTGGCCGGTGTTTTCCGTTATGTTGGGTAGACTGTTATCTATATACAAACAGAGATGCTTAATCTGTGAACCCTTTACTTAACATGAAAAGCAGACGACACTTGCAAACAAAATTATTGATTTTTTTTTCCATTTTTTTTCCGTCAAAAAAACATAGCCTATGACCCATATGCTATGTTTTCAAAGCCATAAAAATAGAAAATAATGAAAATAGAATGGCGATTTTTGTGAATAGCGGTTTTGGCCTTCACGTTATATAAAGGGCTTAATAGACTGTTATCTATATACATATGCACAAGACCCGGTGTTATCACTTCAAGAATTCTTCACTTCAATAACTTCGGCCTCTGCATCAGTATCCCGACACATTCAAAAGGGGGTCCGTCACAGAATTAACCCTAGGCCGGAATTTCCTCTCCCCGCCCTGCGTTTTCCCCAAGATCACACATGAAGACATTTGCACACTGATGTGATAACGGAGATCCCAAGCAACATCTCATCTTTTAAAGATAATAATCACCATGAAATGTTACGTAATTATGCTTCAATACGAACTCAACTAACTTAACAAAGTATCCTTAGAAGAACATTTTGTGTCAGAATCGATGAGCCTGTTGTTTATAGCTTTTAGTGCATCTTCGTGAGGAAACATTGTTATACAAGAGGACTTTGTATCATGCAGAATGTGACATTGTCGTCGACATGTTTAGAATTTTTCTCTGTCATGGTGCCTATTCCTGATACAATTCAAAATGAAGGTTATGATTTATAGAAAACGAAAAATATATAACGCTCAACTCACAGAGTTGACAACAGGCATCAATAGTTTCTGGACGTCTGCTACCGTATTTGTACCGGAATAAACAATCAAATAATATTTCTCGAGGAACAACTCGTGGCTCAATGTGCAACAAATATCCAAGAACAAAACTGGGAAATCAAAATTCAACAAAGTACAGCGACATAGCTGCGTTGGGGTGAATTCCAAAACTCTCGGATTTGTTTTGTTTTCCATCTTTTACGTTTCGGTCATGGCCAATAGGGCCGAAAAGGATCGTTATACCATGCCGTTTAACCCTTTACCCAACGTAACGGCCAAAACCGGTCAGCGCTATTCTCAAAAATCGCCAGTTAATTTTCATTATTTTTTTCATTTTTTTATCTCAAAAACATAGGTTATGACCCCTCGTTTGAACGAGCTCGTCGAGCTCGTTCCTATGAGGGGTCATAACCTATATTTTTTAGACAAAAAAATGAAAAAAATTAGTTATTCGAGAATGCTTTTTGCAAGTGTCGTCTGCTTTTCGAGTTAGGTAAAGGGTTAAAATCAAATCACGAGACTGATCGCCTTTTCACTGTAGACTGACATTATATGGACACTTCATAGTTGTCATATTACTTACAAGGTATCACGACACCTGTTTGAATTTTCTAGAAATACGCGATTATTTTTCGATTAAAATTTGTAGTATCACGTGACATAGACATGTCCGTTAGCCATGGAATCCTTCTTCAATTCAAAATGTAGACAGTTTTGTCCTTTCCCAAAATATTGTTCAGGTGTTACATCGTAAAGTGTCTTGAATGCCTAGCCTTTTTTCTTGGATATCTGAAGCATATTTGGCCACGAGTTGTTCTCCTGAAATATTATTTTATTTCATTTATGGTACGAATACGGTAGCAGATTTCAAGGAACCATTGATGCCTGCTGTCAACTCTTTGAGTTAATTGCACATATATCTTGGAAAGATGGTGAAATAGTTTTTTGGTGTGGAACATCCAAGATACGCAAACAAACTATTTTACGGCATTAGGTTCCATATTTGGGCTAATGTGGCAATAGATTTTTATACAGATTTTGCATTTCAGCTTTTGAATGTACCTAAACTTATTACGAATGCAGTTTGGCGAATTTGTAAATCGGATTATTTTAGAAATTAGATTTCGAGCACGGATACTGCCCTGAAATAATTAAAAGTTAATAATTATTAACGTATTACTACGGCAACGTCCACTGATCTTCACTTATTACCTCGTAATCACAAGATGCTAGTTCGTAATTACAAGATACCAGCTTTTAATTACAAGATACTAAATTTTAATTAAAAGATACTTACTTCAAAATTACAAGTTACTATATTATAATTACAAGATAGTACCTTGACATTTCTAGTTGGCTAACTTGTAATTTCAACTCAGATAATCTTTAATTAAAATTTAATAACTTGTAATTACAATTTAATCTAATATATAAATACGAATGTCTGTATCTATCTCTCTCTCTATCTTTGTTCCGGGTGAACTCCTCCGTTTCTCAACCGATCGATCTCAAATTTTCTACACGGGGGTAATTCGTCCCTGCGAGTAACATGGGGTGGGTGCCGTACCCATGCAGGGTGACCTTGACCTTGAAATTGATGACCTTGACCTTTTATTTCGAAAAACGGCTGAGCCGATCGGGCAAAAATTTCATATGTGCGGGTATATTAACCCATCGACCATTTTGACTTTATCGGGGTACCCGTGCGGGGTGACCTTGACCTTGAAATTGGTGACCATGACCTTTTATTTCGAAAACGGCTGGGCCGATCGGCTAAATTTCATATTTGCGGGTATATTGACCCATCGATCATTTTGATTTTATCAGGGTGCCCGTGCGGGGGTGACCGTGACCTTGAAAGTGGTGACCTTGCCCTTCTATTTCGAAAACGGCTGAGCCGATCATATCTGAGGGTATATTGATATAACCATCTTCTCCCGTGCAACGCCGGGTATTCATATGTGCGGGTATATCGACCCATCGATCATCTTGACTTTATCGTGGTGCCCGTACGGGGTGACCTTGACCTTGAAATTAATGACATTGACCTTTTATTTCGAAAACTGCTGGACCGATCGGACTAAAATTTCATATGTGCGGGTATATTGGCACATCGATCATTCTGACTTTATCGGGGTGTTCGTGCGGTGTGATCTTGACCTTCAAACTGGTGACCTTGATATATTCCTCCGTTTCTCGGACCGATCTGATATAATCATCTTCTGCCGTGAAACGCTGGGCATTCACCCGCTAATAGCTTATAATTACAAGTTATTAACTTGTATTTACAATTTAGCTAACTTGCATTTTTACTGGGGTCTAATGACACTTTCGACAGCCGGGATCACCTCGTGTCGCAAACATGCAATTACAATTTAATAAATTGTAATTACAAGTTAATAATATATAATTATAAATTAGTATCTTGCCATGCAGTTATGTGGGATACGCTTGTTTGTTTAGTACTGTAGTATAGGGTTGACTATGTGTATCCGTGTTAGTCTAATGTTAGTCCTTAGCACTATCTACTCATGTTAGGCTGAAAAAATTGTTTTGATTCTCAGGCAATCCCTCATTGAATTTCAACCCCCTCTTTGGACATTTTTGTTGTCTTTCAATGTCTTCCATTATTAGTGCAAACTCAGAAAGACCCGAAATGTTTTACATTTTTTGATTGATGCATAATTCTTTTGTTGCGTCTCCGATATGTTTCCCTTGTTACAATTTATGGAAGAGTGCTTATATTGTAACGAGGCAAATCCCAATAGATTAAATACTGTTGCTTCAAAGATAATATGAAGAGCATCGAAACAATATGAAGCTTTGAATTGCAGTACCCCCACTTTGTTTTTAGATGAATGTTTTATTTTTCTGAGTAAAAATGAATTTATTTGTAAAAATATGCAACTTCTATATTTCTGTGTATAAAAAGACAGCCGAAATCCTTCCCCTGTTTGATCAATTTTTGCAAAAACAAAAGTAAAAATTAAAAATAAAACCCTCCCTCCCTGACCTCCCTCCCTCCCTCACCGATTTAAAAAAAAAATCCCGAGAATCAATTAATTATTTTATGTGACTTTAGCGTCTTGTAATAACCACACAATAAGT